>CM077656.1:24407085-24742085 GCA_039707465.1 Rhabdophis nuchalis | reverse complement strand
ATCCGTTCCCGAACTTATAAAGCCTCTGGAGCCTGGGGAGGGCGAAAAAAGCATGCTAAAAATGGGGGGAGCGCTGGTCGTGCGTGCATGCACAGCGGGGTCGTGCACATAGCATTATGGGCGTGGCACAGTCACCCATGACCCCCTCTGCGCTCCCCCCACTTTTGGCACGCAAGCTAAAAAAGGTTCGCCATCCCTGACCTAGAACATTACAAATTATATGGAGGTAATGGTTATGACAGAACTATTGCGTCTTTAAATAAACACGACATTTCCAAACGGAAGGCAACTTAAATAAGGTGTGCTTCCGAATATGTGCTCTTAAGAGTTTGCTTTTTCATCGGAGCGACCGTTGACAAACGCACAACTTTCATTGAATAAAATGTCAGAGAACTCAGCTGGCCTGTTTATCGATTGCCTCTTTGGCTTCCTTGCTTAATCAGTTTTCCTTGCTCTACACCAGGGGTGTCCAAACCTGGGAACTTTAAGACTTGTGGACTTCAACTCCCAGAATTCCCCAGCCAGCTATGCTATGCTGGCTGGGGAATTCTGGGAGTTGAAGTCCGCAAGTCTGAAAGTTCCCAAGTTTGGACATCCCTGCTCTACACAAAAGTGCTCTCTCTGGCTGTGAAGTCTGTGCCACCCCTTGGCCGAACGCCTTCTTGGTCTGTGGAGGGACCGTTTTGCACGTTGCGTTCACTTGAGTATTTGCACATAACCCATTGGTGAACACACTACCTATGCAGATCTGTTTTGGGAGAATTCTTGAATGACTACAGCACACTGTTGAGTTGTGTACGGGGAGGGAAAATTGAATTGGTTGTGTGTCTGTCCCTCCCGGGGGGCACAACGGTGGTGCAGTTTCACTCCCGATACTAATCTCCAATAATCTCCAATAATCTGACACTGCAATAACCCAAATCAGACACTGGCAGTTCCCAATTTTACAACAGTTCATTTAGCGGCCTTTCAAAGTTACGCCGCCACAGTGACTAGAGGCCGTTTTTCACTCCTGTTTGCAGCATTCCCGTGGTCACATGATCAAAATTAACTTGCTTGGCAACTGGCTCATATTTATGACGGTGATCCCCTTTTCTGAACTTCTGACCAGCAAACTCAATGGGGGAGCCAGATTCTTGCAATTGTGGCAAGAAAATTTAGCACCTGCAGCCACAAATTTAGCAACTGCGGCAAGTTTTTAGCAACACTTAGCAACTGTGGCAGGAAATTTTGCTGCCATTGTAAATGTCTTGGTTAGCATCAGAAAATGTTGGGCTCAGTTGTGGTCGTAAGTCAAGGACTTCCTGTACTTCATTCCCACTTTACGTAAAAAGTTGAACATGAATGTAGAAACAGTTGGTCTGCACTGGTAGGAGCGCCACAGTTGCAATTCTATACAGCCAGTCCTCGACTTAAGACCACAAAAGTTTTGTTGTATAGTGAAAGATTTGCTAAGTGAGTTTTGCCTCGTTTTACGAACTTTCATGCCCCGGTTGCTAAGTGAATCACTGCAGGTGTTAAGTTAGTGGTCATGTTGTTAAGTGACTCTTTCTTCCTCTTTGACTTTCAAATACAATACAATACAATAGCAGAGTGGGAAGGGACCTTGTAGGTCTTCTAGTCCAACCCCCTGCGTGGGCAGGAACCTGATACCATTTCAGACAAATGGCTATCTAACATCTTCTTAAAGACTTCCAGGGTTGAGGCATTCACAACTTCCAAGATAGATTCACATGACCCTAGGAGCACACTGCAACCGTCATAAATATGAGTCAGGCGTCTGAATTTGGATCACATGACCACAGGCATGCTGCGAGGGGCCGTAAGTGTGAAAAACGGTCGTAAGTCACTTTTACCACTGCTCGTTGTAACTTTGAACGAATATTTGAACAACAGTTCGTCATTAAACGAACTGTTGTCAGTCAAGGACGACTTTTGCATATATACCTAGCGTACACCCCCTAAATTCAGAAGGACTTAACTTCTGAATGAAGCATGCGATCTTCTCTTATTCTTTTATTTTTGGTGCTTTTAAAAAAAAAAATACAATATCTTATCTGTTTCATCAGGCCGGCTTGGCCTAATGTATGTTTCTCACCCCAGTCTGTATTTTCAAATTGTTTTATTTGGTTTTTAACGGGCTGTAATTTTAATTGTTCTTATAATTTTAGTACAGGTTAATTTAATTCGTTTTTAATCTTGTTATGTATTGTATGTTTTTGGATGGTTTTTAATTTTCCTGTACACCGCCCCGAGTCCCTTTGGGGAGAGGGAGCGGTTTATAAATGTAATAAATTATTTATTATTATTATTATTATTATTATTATTATTATTATTATTATTATTATTATTATTATTATTATCTTACCTTTTGGAAAAGAAAATATCTGGTTTTTTTCCTCTCCTAAGGACGACTTCTAATGTATATGTGTATTTCTTAACTTTCCCGCAGATATGCACTTATTTGGCCATTATCCAGCTCATGATGATTTCTATCTCGTCGTGTGCAATACCTGCAACCAGGTTATCAAGCCACAGGTTTTCCAGTCCCACTGCGGTAAGTGACACGTTTTGTTCGTGGATTACGGCTCGGTTGACATTCATTTAATGTGCTTCCCTCGGTCGGAATTCTAAATAGAAGGGGGCGGACGGACAAAAGCCGTGGAATTGCTTGTGACCAATTCGAGGGGTTGTGGTGTGGCAGGAGATGGCCCTCTGTTTACAGGTAGCCCTCGACTTATAACAGTTCATTTAGGGACTGTTCAAACTTAACATCAGCACTGAGAAAAGTGACTTAGGTTTTTTACACTTACGACCTTTCCTTGTGGCCTGCCAGTGGCCAGGGAAGATGGCAGCAGATTCGGACAGTGAGGAGGGTTGGGGAGGAACCTGGGCCAGTCCTGGAGTCTGAGGAAGGTTCTGATGAGGGCTCTGTGTCGGAGGCAGAGAGGGGGCCAGGGCCGTCTGACAGTTAGCAGCTGCCTTCGGAGTTAGAAATCAGTGAGGCAGAAGAACAGCTGGAGCCTGTTCCCAGTGCGCACCTGCGCAGAGTTGCCAGACGAAGGGAGCAGCTAAAGAACGGTGGTCGACTTGGGAGGAAGGCCACAGGTGGAGAGTGAATGGCCCCTCCCAGAGGAAATAAAAGAGGAGCGAAAGGGGAGTGGAGTTTGCAGGAGGCAATTAGTTCGCTTCATTGGTCTGTGACTCAGAGTTTTTGCCAAGTTTTGCAGATATCAGCCTGCCAGCTCTGCAAGCCAAATAAGGTCTTGTGACTATAAATCTTCCCTCGAAAGACTTTGCTGGGTGTGAATAAGCTGAATTCATGGAAAATTGATAAAAGGGTTTTTTGTTGGGACCAGGAGTTTGCTTCAGGCTCTTGTTGCAGGAACTGGGTAGGTCTAGTTCAGGGGTCTGCAAAGTTGGCTCTTTTAAGACTGGTGGACTTCAACTCCCAGAGTTCCCCAGCCAGCTATGCTGGCTGGGGAACTCTGGGAGTTGAAGTCCACCAGTCTTAAAAGAGCCAACTTTGCAGACCCCTGGTCCAGTTTAACGAAAAGAAGGATTAGGGGAGACATGATAGCAGTCTTCCAATATCTCAGGGGCTGCCACAAAGAAGAGGCAGTCAAGCTATTCTCCAAAGCACCTGAGGGTAGAACAAAAAGCAATGAGTGGAAACTAATCAAGGAGAGTAGCAACTTAAGAACTAAGGAGAAACTTCCCGACAGTGAGAACAATTAATCAGTGGAACAACTTGCCTCCAGAAGTTGTGAATGCTCCATGACTGGAAGTTTTTAAGAAGATGTTGGATAACCATTTGTCTGAAGTGGTGTAGGATTTAGTGCCTAAGCAGGGGGTTAGACTAGAAGACCTCCAAGGTCCCTTCCAACTCTGCTATTCTATGTTCTATATGAATAACCAGGTTGTTTTTTTAAAGGAACTGATCTTGCAGAGAGTGAAAGGTAGTGTGTTATTTGAAGTTTCGTGGTATTTAAAATAAATTTATTTCATCTAATGTTTCTCAGTGGGGTGGATAGTAATAATAACAGTACGAAGACCAATAGATCCTGGCAAACATAAGCTATGGACATTGCTGAAATATTTGTAAAAAAGAAAAAGAACAATTGCAGCTTGCAAACTCGCAGATTGCCGAAATTTAGTTCCAGGTGCCCTGATCCAGGCCACAATTCTGTGGAAAGTTGTAGCTTGGCTTGATAAGCGCTGCCACTCGATTTACCAATCCTTTGACTCGCTTAGCAACGCAACTGTCCCCTCTTAGCCACGGACAGTTTATGTGGTCGTAAGTCAAGGACTGCCTGGTGCATTCTCTCAGACACGAAAAGTCCCTTCTGGGTGAGCATTTTGCAGTGCCTGAAACAGCCCACGTCGGTTGCCCTGACAACAAGGCTGAGCTTTGAAGAGGAAGGAGCCTTCTTTGCTTGTCCTGGAAGTAATCTCTTTTTAGAAAGCTGGCAGATCTACTTGCCTCTTTGCTTGGAAGAAAGCTCCAGGGGCGCTTGGAGTCTGAGAGGGATCCCCCGTGCTCCACTCTCTTGGCTATCCGCTGGCCCAACTGCAACAGGTCAATATAGAAGATGCTTGCTAAAGCATCCGTAAGGGATATTGCAAGCAGTCCTCCCCTTAACGACCACGGATTTTAGCTTCCAGATTTATCTCGCTGAGCGAGAAATTCACTTTAAGTGAGTTTTGCCCCCCTTTTACGACTTGTCTTGCCACGGTTGTTAAGTTAGCCACGCGGCTGTTAAGTGAATGTGGCTTTCCCCCATTGGCTTGGCTTGCGAGAAGGTCGCAAAAGGGGATCACGTTGCGCGCGTGAGCAAGCACACACACGCACGGACACTGCAATCGGCGTAAGTGTGAGTCAGACGGCTTTCATGGCTATGGCGGGACTAGAACTCCCCATCTCCTGGTGATTGGGCTAAGGTCACCAGCTGACTTTCATGGTTAAGGCGGGACTAGAACTCTCTTGTCTTTTGGTGATTGGGCTAAGGTCACCCAATCGGCTTTCATGGCTAAGGCGGGACTAGAACTCCCCGTCTCCTGGTGATTGGGCTAAGGTCACCAGCTGCCTTTCATGGGTAAGGCGGGACTAGAACTCTCTTGTCTTTTGGTGATTGGGCTAAGGTCACCATCTGATGCTCATGGTTAAGGCGGGACTAGAGCGCTCTGTCTCCTGGCGATTGGGCCAAGGTTGCCCAACCAGCTTTCTTGACTAAGGCGGGACAGTCTGTGCTTTCTAGCCTTCTACCTTAACCATTAAACCAGCTGGTTCTCGTCTGGCAAGCAGTTCCTGCGATAAACTCAATAGGTGCCTGACATATTCATTGTTTAATCAGTTGCATGTAATTACATTTTTTATAAATTATATAAAAATGGCTGTGTGTATGTGTTCCAGCATAACTCTGGAACGCCTCGAGCAATTTCAACCACACTTGGTACACAGATGACTTACTCTCTGAAAAAAAATCCTGTGGGGGTAAGACACCCCTAACACTCCTCGGGGTGTGTGCTCTTACAGCCTGTTGTGCCTTAAAATGTCTTCTACTGTACAGTGCAGTGGAGATGCCATGGTAACAGCTTCACAGTACTCCACAAGGGGGCTCCCTCTGGTAAGGGGGAAAAATCCAACATTAGAAATTATGTATGGTCCGGACATTACCCCCCCCCCCCCAACACCCCCTTATAAATAAATACCCGGACAATGTCGGGTTATGAGGTAGTATCAGATAAAATACAGCTTTTTCTTCAACCCTGGTTCAATTTGTGGTGTGCACTTTTAACTCAGGCCTTCAAGACCAAGGAATGCCCTGGTTCTCCATCTAGAGTGAATCCTTGCCTTGGGCTTCCTACCAGAACTCAGATTAACAGAGTTGGAAGGGACCTTGTAGGTCATCTAGTCCAACCCCGGCCCAAGGGGTGTCACAGTGGCGTGACTCCCTTTGTAAAGGGGTCCTTTTGCCAATCAAAGTCAAGGGGGGAAACCAGATTCACTTAACGCTGTGAATAACTTAACAGTTGCTTAACGGTGATTCGCTTCACAACTGTGGCAAGGACGGTCATAAAACGGGGCAGAACTCACTTAACAACTGTCTCGCTTAGTAACAGAAACTTGCATTGTGCAATGCAGTTAAAACATCGGAAGTGATCATTTCCCTAAAAATCTGCAGGAGCAGAATTAATTAAGCTATTTAACATGCTATCGTATATCTTCTAAATGAGTGACACTCCAAAATGACGTTTCCAAAACCCAGGCAGTCTTTGTGGTGTTCATTTAGTGACCAAAGTTACAACAGCTTTGAAAAAAAGGGACTTACGACCGTTTTTCACACTTGACGACGGCTGAATTATCCCTATCAAAATTCAGATGCTATATTTAAATCACACCGTGCATCACTTAATTGCGGTATTATTGTCAACAAATGTGGCTTATCTTAGCAAGTCCGTTATTTTCACAGCTAGTCCTCAAGTTACAACAGTTCATTTAGTTCGACCGTTTGAAGTAACAAGGGCAAGGAAAAAAGGGACTTATGACCATTTCCCACGCTTATGGCCGTTCCATCTTCCGCCTGGTCACGTGATCGAAATTCGGATGCTGACTCACATTTATGACGGTCACGGTAGCCCCGGTCGGAGTGTGTCACGTTTTGCGACCATCTGATGAGCAAAGTCAACGGGGAAGGCAGATTCACTTAACAACATGTTATTCCCTTGAACAACTGTGGTGAGAAAGGTGGGGCCAAACTCACTTAACAAATGCTTCCCTTAGCCACGTATAATTCTGGACTCCATTGTGGCCGTAAGTCGAGACTGCCTGCAATAGCGGTAATCGAATCGTGGCAGGATTATCACCCCTAGCCATCTTCCAGTCGGAAATCCTCGCATTCCGCTCCTCTTCTATCCCAGAATAGACCCAGTCAATGTCCCAAGAGCAAACACCTTCCCTTAAATCTCTCTGGAGCCTTGTCGTGGTATGGCCGAGCTGACAGGGTGCGTGTAACAACCGCTTGTGTTGTTTTGTGTAGCAGTCGGTGCCCCAAGTGCAAAAGCTGCTCTTGCCCGGAACAGAATCTGCTTCCCTTCTAGCCTTTCTGCACAGCAGTTGTGTTGCGGCTGTCATTCACGCACGGGGTCCCTGCCGTGAGTCACTTGGTGTGTTCTCGCGGTTCGGAGTTGTTTACGGCCGTCCGAGGACTTGAGTTCACTTGGGAGGGCCGAGCCCACGTCCATGTAAGTCCTTGGCGTTTCCTTTTATCTCGCCAGATCAATGCCCTGCCTGATTTCTCCCTTTTCCTCGGCAGCCCTTAAGCGCTTTCCTAACCGCTATTCTTTCGGAAGCTTAACGAGATCTCGGTGCGTGGTTTGCAAAACCAGGAAAGTCATTTTTTTTTAATTTTGTTGGCATGGCAGGGAATTTGCAAGTTTCACCAACGGCTAGAAAAGATCCGACAAACAACAAATACGTTGTTTCCCTTTGAGGTTGTTTTTTTTAATCCTGAGTAGCACAAACTGAATCTCCCGTTGCCATTTTCCTTACAACGGCTGTTTACATTATTGCAAAGCGACCCTCTGAAACGTTTCCTCCTTTGATATCTTTGGAAATCCTCGTCCAGACTTGCAAAAACTTCACAAACAATTTGCTGGGTGGTTTCTCCCTTTAAACTCCCGCCTCGGTGTTGTTGGATAGACATTCTGTTTTCACTTAAAAACCCCGAGTTAACAGAGTACGGAGTGGGCTTGTCACAGAG
Organism: Rhabdophis nuchalis; assembly: GCA_039707465.1. Classification (NCBI taxonomy): domain Eukaryota; kingdom Metazoa; phylum Chordata; class Lepidosauria; order Squamata; family Natricidae; genus Rhabdophis; species Rhabdophis nuchalis. The sequence continues at coordinate 24,734,322 of CM077656.1, read as the reverse complement.
AAAGTGAAAGGGCTCCCAATGTTTGCAACTCTTAGCAAACTGCCTTTTTTTTTAACCCTACGTTTCTCCCAGGTACCTCAATTCTGGGATGTTTGGTTTGTTAAAACCGCCTGCAAGCAATATATCCCCTCGGGGCCTTCCTTTTGCTTTGCTTTGCTTTAAACTCTGGAGCATTTCAAATTGGGGTACTACCTACGACGATAGTAACCTCCTGCATTATTTTGCAACGAGGTTAAAAAAAAAGAAAAAAGGAATGCTTGCAGAGCAGCTAAAAATATTTCACAGCCTCTGCGAAAAAAAAGCCAACTTCGATTGCTTTCGCGCTTAATAAAAACGTGAGGAGGAAGCGAATCGGTCAGTCTCGAGAGAAATGTCATTTTCTAGTAAGTACGATAGTTCCCAAACTCTTCGGGCCAAGATTCTGTCGTGTTCGCAGCACATAGCGTTCAAATGTCTTTTTTTCTTTTCTTTTTTTTAAGTCCATGTATTTCTTGCAATCTGCGAAGGCTCGGTTGAAAAAAAGGCCTCGCTCATCTGGCAGTTGAGTTGTGCGATAATTAGGCCACCCTTCGGTGCAAAGGTTGCTGCTATCAGGAGGGGCCCCATTTATTTATTATTATTTTACAGAAACATCGCACGTTTTTGTTGCCGTTTGCAAGGTTTCTACTGCTTTAATGCAATTTTAAAAAGAAAAGAAAAGAAAAGAAACCCAGTCAGCAACAGAAAAGCATTTCCAGGTATCCTGCACATTGGAATTCTTCAGTATAGGCCGATGACCCTCCTGTGTGATAAATAGATTGGGTTCTGTGGGAGCATCACTTGAAGTGTGTGTGTGTGTGGGGGGGATTCAAATTCTGTTCCTGTATTTGCTAAGAACTAGAAATGGCCATGTAGTGCCAATCTGAAAAGGTTGCTGTTGTTGTTTTTGTTATCTGTGGTTAATCTTTGGTGAGATTCACAGCCTTTGGGGCTGGTTGGTAGCTCAACAGCTCGAGTCCTAACCAAGGACCTAGGAACTGTCAAGGTAACGTCGGAGGATAGAAGCTGTTCCAAGCAGGGTGGCCCTTTGTAGAGTCAGAATGCTCAAGTCCGGCAAACCTAGAACCTCCACATAGCGAGGCAGTCCCCTAGGTCTTGCTTCAAAGGGCTCCAATCACAATCGGGACAACATACAACTTTCTCTTCCACAGTCGCTCAATTTCAATTTGCAAGTCCCGGTATTTTGTGATTTTTTTTCTTGCTGCTTATTTTCAACTCATGCATCACCAGGTATTGCAATGTCCACAAACCATACTTTTTTCTTTTCAATTATTGTTATGTCAGGTGTGTTTTTCACCCAGGAATTTGCTACTGTCTTGGCTCAGAATACTGACTAGCAGCCAGAGTCACCTTGGATGGCATTTACAATACAATAGCAGAGTTGGAAGGGACCTTGGAGGTCTTCTAGTCCAACCCCCTTATACCATTTCAGACAAATGGCTATCTAACATTTTTTTAAAGACTTCCAGTTGTTGGGGCATTCACAACTTATGGAGGCAAGCTGTTCTAACTGTCAGGAAATTTCTCCTTAGTTCTAAGTTGCTTCTCTCGATTAGTTTCCACCCATTGCTTCTTGTCCTGCCCCCAGGTGCCTTGGAGAATAGTTTGACTCCCTCTTCTTTGTGGCAACCCTTGAGATATCGGAACACTGCTATCATGTCTCCCCTGGTCCTTCTCTTCATCAAACTAGACATACCCAGCTCCTGCAACCGTTCTTCATATGTTTTAGTCTCCAGTCCCCTAATCATCTTGGTTGCTCTTCTCTGCACTCTTTCCAGAGTCTCCACGTCTGTTGTAGGACAAGTGCCTGTCACTCTGAATTCTGAAGTCCCACAAGATCTTGACTTTCTCATTTATTATTGTTATTGTTGTTATTTATTATTATTATTATTATTATTATTTATTTATTTATTAATTATTATTTCTTCATTAAACATGAAACTCAGTTAACTGAAACTCAGTTAACTGAACATTATTATTATTATTATTCTGTGGTTAATCTTTGGTGAGATTCACAGCCTTTGGGGCTGGTTGGTAGCTCAAATAAGTTTTTTAAATTTGTATGTTTTCTATGTATTTTAACATTCCTGTGCGCCGCCCTGGGTCCGTTTGGAGAAGGGCGGGATATAAATTTAATAAAATAAAAAATAAATAAATAAACAAACAGCTCGAGTCCTAACCAAGGACCTTGGAACTGTTAAGGTGACATTGGAGGATATAAGCTGTTCCAACAGCTCAACAGGATGTACAATGCATTGACCTTAAAAAAAAAATTATGTGGGGCTCTCAAAACTCAATTGTTTTCTTGCAGGCGTTTCATTACCCAACAAGGTAACATCATCTCGGCTACAAGGGTGTGAGGTTTGCTCTCATTTGAGCATCCCCACTCCCTTCTAGCGCTGATGATGAAATGTCTGCAAGAAAACAACCAAGCGCGGACAGCACCAAGGACCCCCTCCCCCCAGTTCTGCCCAGTTCAAATATTCTCCTCTCTCCATCTTTTTATGTGTTTGTATGCCTTCCATAATTGTGTTGTGGCCTGCCAGTGGCCAGCAGAGCTGGCAGCAGATTCGGACAGTGAGGAGGGTTGGGGAGGAGCCTGGGCCAGTCCTGGAGTCTGGGGAAGGCTCGGAGGAGGGCTCTGTGTCAGAGGCAGAGAGGGGGGCCAGGGCCATCTGACAGTTATCAGCTGCCTTCGGAGTCAGACATCATTGAGGCAGAGGAACAGTTGGAGCCTGTTCCCAGTGTGCGCATGCACAGAGTGGCCAGACGAAGGGAACAGCTGAAGAAAAGGGGTCGACTTGGGAGAAAGGCCACAGGTGGACGATGAATGGCCCCTCCCAGAGGAAATAAAAGAGGAGCGAAAGGGGAGTGGAGTTTGCAGGAGACAATTAGTTCCTTCATTGGTTCGTGACTTTCCGAGACTCCTTGCCATAGTTTTGCAGATCTTGGCCTGGCAGCTCTCCAAGCCAGATAAGGTCTGTGACTGTAAATCCTCCCTTGAAAGTCTTTGCTGGATGTGTGAATGAGCAGAATTCCCAGTCAATTAATAAAAGGGTTTTTTTTTTGTCGGGACCAGGAGTTTGCTTCAGGCTCTCGGGAAGCCTCGCTCAGAACAAAATTGCCTATATTTTTATTCATTTCGTGTTGTTGTTATATCTCTCTATCTATCTATATATCATTACCTATTGCAGAACGAAGACACGGTTCAATGTGTAAACCTTCCTCATCTCCAGCATCTCCAGGACCCTGCAATTCCAGGGCCTGCCTCGTACAGATGAAGCCGAAATCCTGCATCAGTGGCCATAACTCCCTAAACAACAACGCAAAGCCATTCAAAACGCCCAAAGACAATCTCATTACCTCCAACAGCAGGCAGCATTTGGTCCTTCCTTCGAAAGTCTCCAGAGACAAACCTTGGTAAGTTGGTGTTCTCGCAGACTCTCAATTCCATATATTTTTTTCCTCAGTATTAGATCTCCAAATTTAGATTTCTGTCTAGTTGGCAAGCAGTGCCCTAGCGCCCCATAGAGCGAGGAGAGGAGTTGAAAAAGTTTATTCATTCATTCATTCATGCATTCATTTATTAAACTTATATACCGCTCCCTTTCCCAAAAAGGGACTCGGGGCGGTGCACAGGAAATTAAAAAAGCATCTATAAACATGACAATATACAAAATTTAAAATCAAATTAAATTATTAACCCTGTGCTAAAATTTACAATAAATTAAACTATTACCCTTAAAAACCAATTAAAACAATTTGATGTCAGGCTAAAGGCTAGGTAAGAGTTAGGCCAGGCCGGCCTGTTGGAAAAAGTAAGTCTAGAGTTTCTGACGGAAAAAACGGAGGTCTGTGGTCGTTCTGAGTTCGGGGGGAAGGTCGTTCCAGAGGGTTGGGCCCGCCACAGAGAAGGCCCTTCCCCTGGGCGTCGCCCGCTGGCATTGCCTAGTGGACGGCACCCGGAGAAGTCCCTCTCTGTGGGAGCGAATCGGCCGCAGGGATGTATGGGGTAGGATGCGATCCCGTAGATAACTAGGTCCCGTGCCATGGAGCGCTTTAAAGATGGTGATCAGCACCTTGAAGCGCACCCGAAAGGCCACAGGCAGCCAGTGCAGCTCACGCAAGAGCGGTGTTACATGGGAGCACTTAGGGGTATATCCAGGATGTGAGTAGTGCGGTGGCCTAGAGGTGGCGCTCTCGCCTCACAATCAGGAGGCTGTGAGTACAATCCTAGGTAGAGGCAGATATTTCTCTCTCTCTCTGTGTACGATGGGAATATATCTGCTGAATAGAACTCCTCATTGGCGACAGGAAAGGCATCTGGCCAGTAAACACTCAGCTCCATTCAGTTGCCCAGACTCCACCCCGCAAGTCATTAAAAGGAGATGCTGACAACATATACATGTAGTCTTCGACTTAACAACAGTTCATTTAGAAGCAATAACCACCCCCAAAAAAGGTGACATGACCATTTCCCACACTGACGACCCTTGCAGTGTCCTGGGGTCATGCGGTCCCCTTTTACGACCTTTCAACAAGCCAAGTCAAATTCGTTTAACAACCGTGTTATTAACTGAACAACTGCAGTGATTCACTTAACAAGAAACTGGGGGCCAAACTCACTTAAGGCTCATACGACATAATTATGTTGTGTGAGACTTATTCAAGACTAAAAGTTAAGAAGCCCCTAATGTACATTTCTAGGGCTCTTATGGAAATTTTAAGATTTTTTTTTTTTTTAAATTCCACTTCAGACCTTTGTGGAATATCTTTCAAAATAGCAGAAACAAACCCCCCCCCCCCCCCCGAAAAGAGAAACAAATGTGGTTTTATTTAGAAACAAGCACGGTTTCAATTAGTTGCATTAGCGTGCAAAATGATTTCAGCTCAGAACATTTTGAGCTCCTAATGCTTCGGTTTTGGATTTGAAAGGAGTGGTTCTAAACTTAGCAGAACTATTCCAGCGTGGTCTTGTCAAGTTTAAGATATGTGACCTTCGACTCCTGGCTGGAGAATTCTGGGAGTTGAAGTCCACACATATAATACAATACACTAATACAGTACAATAGCAGAGTTGGAAGGGACCTTGGAGGTCCCTTCCAACTCCCTGCCTAGGCAGGAAGCCCTATACCATTTCAGACAAATGGCTATCCAACATCTCCTTAAAGACTTGCAGTGTTGGGGCATTCACAACTTCTGGAGGCAAGCTGTTCCACTGATTAATTTTCTAACTGTCAGGAAATTTCTCCTCAGTTCTAAGTTGCTTCTCTCCTTGGATTAGTTTCCACCCATTGCTTCTTGTCCTACCCTCAGGTGCTTTGGAGAATAGTTTGACTCCCTCTTCTTTGTGGCAGCCCCTGAGATACTGGAAGACTGCTATCATGTCTCCCCTAGTCCTTTTTATTAAACTAGACCTACCCAGTTCCTGCAACCGTTCTTCTTATGTTTTAGTCTCCTGTCCCCTAATCATCTTTGTTGCTCTTCTCTGCACTCTTTCTAGAGTCTCCACATCTTTTCTAAATCGTGGCGACCAAAACATCTTAAAGGTTGAGGAAGTCTGGGTAGGAAACCGCCCAGAAGACTTGCCACATAAAATAGTTAGACCCTCATCTGTCTTTTAGGATTAAAGGTTCTTTGAAAAAAATCAACTTAAACTCTTCGCCACAGCAAAAATATTAAATGTAATGAGCCTTGATTACCAAAAAGTTGATTGCTTCTCATCTGAACCTGGGGGCAGGACAAGAAGCAATGGGTGGAAACTAATCAAGGAGAGAAGCAACTTAGAACTAAGGAGAAATTTCCTGACAGTTAGAACAATTAACCTCTGGAACAGCTTGCCTCCAGAAGTTGTGAATGCCCCAACCCTGGAAGTCTTTAAAAAGATGTTGGATAGCCATTTGTCTGAAATGGTATAAGGTTCCTGCCCACGCAGGGGGTTGGACTAGAAGACCTCCAAGGTCCCTTCCAACTTTGCTATTGTATTGTATTGTATAAGCAAAGAACGAAATATAGCTACTATATGAATTGACCCGTCAGCTGACCAACCTGTGACTACAATTGGGAGCAGAATTTCCATTGCCAAGTGAGGTGGTTGTTAAGCAATTCACACCCGATTTTATGGCCTTTTTGCCACTATTAAGCTGTTTTCACTGCAGTTACGTAAATAACACAGTTCTGATTATGAGAAATGTAACATGTCCCCGAGACATTAGCAGGAAGTTTTGGTTCCGTTTTGATTTCTTTAAGAGAAGGGAAATGTTTCATAATTCAGCTTCATATATAATACTAGGCGGTCATATTTCAGAGGTATTTCCTTACATGAACAGAGAAATAAAATGTGTGGGTAGAAAAGCAATAGAGCAGAAGTGACTTTCGACTTCCTGCCGTCTTCCCCAATGACTATTAGTGGGAAGCTGGCAGGGAAATGTTAAGAAATCACAAAGCCGTGGTGTGGCTGATGGTGGCGACACTGCAGTGGCCACACTTTGCGAATGAAACTGGTGTCGAGACACTTGAAATTTCAATTACATAGGAGTAAGGATCCCAGATTTTATATACATTTTCTCAAATTAATGGATTTGAGATATCTTGAATCAAAACTCTTTGCTCTGTCATGCACCGTTTGGATGAATTGAACATTACAGAAGACAGAAGTTTAGTAATGTATAGATACACATGCATGCGTGGTTCTCTAACATGTTTTTAGCACGCAATAATACTGATATTGTTGGCTGGAAACCGTTTTTCCTCGTTTTGGGCCCCCTCACCCCCCTAGGAGCACTCTGCAAGCCCCTCCCCCCCAAGGGTGTTCATGCCTTTTATTTGAAAAATAAACGTGCCCATTTTCATGAAAAACGGGCCGTTTGGGGGAGGTTTGCACAGTGCAAAAAGGAGTTTTTTTCCCCTTTCGGAAAGCTGTTTAATTAGAGTGATTGATGAGAATTACGTTGGTCAAGTACTGTGCCTACAGAAACAAAGATTTGTTCCAGAGGTGGTCAGTGATTTCCTTCTCCAGCACATGGGTAAATACACCTGGAAACATCTACCTACGTACCCTCTCTCTCTCTCTCTCCCTACCTATCTACTGTATTTCTCACTCTCTCTCTCTATTTCTCTCTCTCTATCCCTCTACCTACTTATCTATCTACACACTCTCTCTCCCTACATACCTACCTACTGTATTTCTCCCTCTCTCTATCCCTTTATCTACCTACCTACCTAACTACACACACTGTCTCCCTACCTACCTACTGTATCTCTCTCTCCCCCTCTACCTATCTACCTACCTACCTACCTATGCTCTCTCTCCCCCTATCTACCTACTGTATTTCTCTCTCATTCTCTCCCTCTCTATCCCTCTAATTACCTACCTACTTTTTTAAAAAAATTGCCTCCTCAAAACCTGGGTGTGTCTTATACTCCGGTGCGTCTTATACTCCGAAAAATACAGTACATCTTGTATATATTTTTTCCCCCTTCAGTGTTCCTGTTCCGGTAGTCAGCCTCGAAAAAATCCCTAATCTAGTGAAGTCAGATGGTGCCAACATTAAAATGAACTCGACGGCCGCTGCCGCCGCTGCCGCCTCCTCCGCCTCTTCGTCATCCACCCTCCCTGCTCCCGTGAAGTCCGCGTTGACCTCCAAATCGGTGCCGCCGTCGCCCGAGAAGATTCTCAACGGCAAAGGCGTTCTAGCGCCGCCCGTCGACAAGAAGCACCAAAACGGCACCAAAACCAATAACAAGTCTTACAAGAGGGTTTCAGGTGAGTGGCGCCCGCCGCGCGGCTTAACGAGATTCTTCGTTAAAGCAACCGCTGCTTCATAAGATGCTGGACGTATTGCTTAGAAAGGTTGGTAATTCGGCGGTTCGAATCCCCAGTGCTGCATAACGGAGTGAGCTCCCGTTCCTTGTCCCAGCTTCTGCCAACCTAGCAGTTCCAAAGCATGTTAAAAATGCAAGTAGAAAAATAGGAGCCACCTTTGGTGGGAAGGGAACAGCTTCCCGTGCCCCTTCGGTGTTGAGTCATGCCGGCCACATGGCCATGGAGACGTCTTCGGACAGCGCTGGCTCTTCGGCTTTGAAACGGAGAGGAGCACTGCCCCCTAGAGTCCGGAACGACTAGCACAGATGTACGAGGGAAACCTTTACCTTTTTTACCTTTTGTGAGCTACAGCATAATTTGGCAAAGATAAGATACAGGTAGTCCTTGCCTTACGACCACCGTTGAGCCTTTTTGTGGCTAAGTGAGACATATCTTAAGTAAATCTTACTTTTGCCCCATTTCTCACCACGGCCGTTAAGGGAATCGATGTGGTTATTAAATTAGTAATATGGTTGGTTCAATGAATCTGGCTTCCCCATTAAGCTTTGCCTGACACTCTGTCAGAAAAAGAGGATATTGCAGCCGTCATAAATATGAGAGAGTTGAGTGGTGCAATGGCCTAGCAGTGGAGCTCTCGCCTCACAATCAGGAGCTCTGTGAGTTCGATCCTAGGTAGAGGCAGATATTTCTCTCTCCGAGCACAATGAGATCCGCTGGACAAAACTCCTCATTGGCAACAGGAAGGGCATCTGGCCAGTAAAGCACTCAGCTCCATTCAGTTGCCCAGACTCCACACTGCAAGGGATTATGGGGGTTGTGATATGACTCATATAAATATAAGTCAGTTGGCAACGGTCCAAATTCGGATCCCGTGACCCACGGTCGTAAGCGTGAAAAACGACTCATCGGTCTCTCTTTCCAGGACCGTTTAAACTTTGAACGGTCGTAAGTTTTGAGGCCTAGCTGTATCAATTCTCTAAAGCAGGGGTCCCCAACCTTTGCAACTTTAAGTCTGAAGGACTTTAGCTCCTAGAATTCTCCAGCCAGCTTTGCTGGCTGGAGAATTCTGGAAGCTGAAGTCCTTCAGACTTAAAGTTGCAAAGGTTGGGGACCCTGCTCTAAAGCCAAGAGGCTGTGTGCCTCGTTGGTCCTATCAATGGAACTTCTCGGACCGCTCTCCAGTTTATCTGGACGATAAAGAACAGAGATTAGGTAGATCCAAAGGTCGTTTTTCTTCCATTAGTCTCGGGTCTAACCCAGTGCCCAGTGTCACTCACTGGCTTATAGAGCAGGCCGCATGCCACCTCTGGATAAGGTAGGTGCCCATTCTATGTCCCATCAGCCAACATCGCCTTCGCGTCAACCTTCATGCCTGCCTGTGTTGTCGCAACCAAAGGTTTGTTTCGTTTTCGCTTGCTGCATTTTAGTTGCCCATCGGATGCACGCTGGGAGTTACTAACCCTTCAATTACGGCTGCGGGTTTAAAAGTGAAAACCCCGAAAAGCAGAATATAATTTGACAGCTCCGGAGCAGAGAGCCTTCTGAAAAACAAACAATTCAACGAAGGTTGAACGCATAGCGTTGGTACGCATCTTTTCCGGACTGCTTTATTAGACAGGTCCAATTCCCATCCCTACAGGCAGTCCTCGTCTTACGACCACCACTTGCACCCTAAAACTTGCTGCTGCTCAGCGAGACATTTGTGAAGTGAGTTTTGCCCTGTTTAGCGACCTTTCCTGCCTCGGTTGTTAAGTGAATCACTGCAGGGGATAAGTTAGGAACCTGGTTGTTAAGTGAATCTGGCTGGTGTGGCCGGCCAGCGGATTCAGACAGTGAGGAGGGTTGGGGAGGAACCTGGGCCAGTCCTGGAGTCTGGAGAAGGCTCTGAGGAGGGCTCTGTGTCGGAGGCAGAGAGGAGGCCAGGGCCGTCTTGACAGTTATCAGCTGCCTTCGGAGCCGGACATCAGTGGGGCAGAAGAGCAGCTGGAGCCTGTTCCCAATATGTGCATGCGCAGAGCTGCCAGGAGAAGGGAGCAGCTAAGGAACAAGGGCCGACTCGGGAGTAAAGTCACAGATGGATGGTGAGTGGCCCCTCCCATAGGGAATAAAGAGGAGCGAACGGGGAGTGGAGTTTGCAGGAGACCATTAGTTCACGAAAGGTCGTAAAATGGAGCAAAATTCACTTAAACAAAGGTCTCACTTAGCAGCAGAAAGTTGGGGCTGAATTTGGGGTCGTAAGCCGAGGACTACTTGTAGGGATGGGACTAGACCTCTCCAATAAAGCTGTCCAATAAAAAAGTCCAACATTTGCTAGTCTAGAAAATATTAAACTATAACTTGGCTTGGGAAGGAAAATATTTCAGTGTTTTTATTGGCAATGGCAGAAGGCAAGTGAGGGAGTTACAACAGGGACTTCCTGCGTCCCGTTGCACAAGAGTGGGCAGCCGTAGCAACTCGGCCAAGCCACTCCTAATATGTTGGATTGTCACAAGTCAACACTTCTGCCTACACTACCGCATGTCTGCGAAAGCTTGTGGCACTGCAGTTTTAATTTCCGATGTATAACAGGGTTGGAAGGGACCGCGGAGATCTTCTAGTCCAACCCCCTGCTCAAGCAGGAAGCCCGATACCATTCCAGACAAGTGGCGGTCCAATCTTTTCATTAAAAGCTCCCAGTGATGGAGGACCCACAACGAGGCAGATCGTCCCATTGGTTAATTGTTCTCACCTTTCTTTAAAATCTTTTTAAAAAACTTTTCTTAAAAACCTCCAGTGATGGGAGACCCCACAACTTCTGGAGGCAAATCATTGATTACCGTATTTTCCGGAGTATAAGACACACATTTCCCCCGCAAAAAAACTGGGTGCGTCTTATACACTGAATACAGCGTTTTTTTCTCCCGAAACCCCGCCTCCTTCACAAAAATGGCCGTGCAGAGGCTTTAGGAGGCTTCCAGAGTGCTCCTGGGATTTGGGGGAAGGCAAAAATGAGCTTAAAATGGGCCGGTTTTGTCCCCTTCCCCTCAGCTCCCAGGAGCACCCTACAAGCCTCCTAAAGGCTATGCATGCCCCTTTATTGGCAAAAAATGGGCCCGTTTTTGTGAAAAAAAGGCCAATTTTTTGCTCATTTTTGCCCCCCCCCCCCCCCCGAGCACTTTGCAGGCCCCTCAAACTCTCTGCATGCCCCATTTTTCACAAAAATTGAGGCGTGCAGAAAGTTTGGGGAGGCCTGCAGAGTGTGGAAAACCTTTAAAAAAAAATTACCTCTTCAAAATCTTGGTGCGTCTTATACTTCAGTGCGTCTTATACTCCGAAAACTACGGTAATTGTTCTAACTTTTCTTTATAATCTTTAAAATCTTTTCTTCAAAAACCTCCAGTGATGGGAGGCCCCACAATGCTGGCCCTTATTATTCTGGGTGGGCATTTTCCCTCGTGGGACTCGCCCTACACAACACTTCCCTCACTAATTACAAGATCTGCTTGCCGCAAACCCGCCGGCGGCCTCTCCTGTTTCGATAAGAACCGAAGCAGAATTCCACAAACGGCAGGCGTATCTCCCCGTATCCTCTTTGGTTTCTTTTAATTTATTCATTTTTTTCAAACGTTTCAACGTCCGTCCGTTCGTCCGTCCGTTCCCCCTGCTTTGGAGAGGCAATCGCGGTCTTCTTCCTAGGCCAGTGATGGCGAACCTATGGCACGGGGTACCACAGGTGGCACGCGGAACCATTTCTTAGGGCACACGAGGCATTGCCCTGTCAGCTCCAGCACGCTTGTGTGTGCTGGCCAGCTCATTTAGGCCTTCTTTTGAGGCCGTTTTTCGCCTCTGGAGGTGGGGAGGGGTGGCTGTTTTCACCCTCCCCAGGCTCCTAGAAAGCCTCCGGAGCCTCTGGAGGTGGGTGGGAGGCTGTTTTCACCCTCCCCAGGCTCCTAGAAAGCCTCCGGAGCCTCTGGAGGTGGGTGGGAGGCTGTTTTCACCCTCCCCGGGCTCCTAGAAAGCCTCCGGAGCCTCTGGAGGTGGGTGGGAGGCTGTTTTCACCCTCCCCGGGCTCCTAGAAAGCCTCTGGAGCCTCTGGAGGTGAGGGGAAGGCTGTTTCCACTCTCCCCAGGCTCCTAGAAAACCTCTGGAGGCTGGGGAGGGAGAAAAAAGTGCGCCAAAAGCAGGGGGTCGTGCACATAGCATTATGGGTGTGGCACGCCCATGCACGACCTCCCTGTGCTCCCCCCCCCCGCTTTTGGCACGCGAGCCAAAAAAGGTTCGCCATCACTGTCCTAGGGCCGTGGCGCAACCGTCCGCCCCCCCGCGGCAGTTTGACATCGCCTGTGCGGAGAGAACCGCCGCGTCCTCGCTAGGGTGACTAAAGAGCCTCCCCTTTCTCAGCATTGGCTGGTCCTCACTTGGAGTCTGGTGTTCTGTACTAGGTGCCAGAATGCGAGAACGCGGCCAGCCACGAGGCAAAGAGGAGTCTGTGAGAAGGGTGACAGAAGGTCCAGCGGGCAAGTCATATAAGGAGAGGCTGAAGGAGCTGGGTACGTTCTACTTAGGGAAGACTTAAGGGGAGGTCCGTCATTGTGACAGAACAGGAGGGACCCCGGGGAGCGGAGGTGGGGTGGGGGAGAGGAAGGAGGGAGGATTCATCTCTTTCAACCGTGTTTACGTGTCAGGATCATCCATGGTCAGGCATGACATAAGTCTTGGAATTTGCATGCTCCGATCTCCCCCCACGACCCCCCTCTCTTTCCCCGCCCCACATTCTTGATGTGTTCCACCTCCTTCCATAAGTTCTGTTATGCCGTGGTATCCAGATGGCAAAATGTGGGTTTTAGATGGTTTACTTGCCCAACTTAGGGGAGGCGGAGGAGGGGAAAGGAGAACAATGGGGAGGGAGGGAAGAATAGCAGGAAGAGAAAGGAGGAGGAGGAAAAGGAGAAAGGAGGAGGGAGGGAAGAGGGGGAGGAGGACAAAGGAGGAGTAGAAGAAGAAGGAGAAAGAAGAACGAGGGAGAGAAGAGGAGCAGAAGAAAGGAGTAGATGGAGAAAGAAGAACGAGGGAGAGAAGAGGAGCAGGAGGAGAAAGGAGGAGTAGGAAAAGGAAAAAGAGGAGGAGGGAAGGAAGAGGAGCAGAAGAAAGAAGTAGATGAAGGGGAAAGAAGAACGAGGGAGGGAAGAGGAGCAGGAGGAGAAAAGAGTAGGAAAAGGAGAGAGAAGGAGGGAAGGAAGAGGAGCAGAAGAAAGGAGTAGATGAAGGGGAAAGAAGAACGAGGGAGGGAAGAGGAGCAGGAGGAGAAAGGAGGAGTAGGAAAAGGAAAAGGAGAGAGAAGGAGGGAAGGAAGAGGAGCAGGAGAAAGGAGGAGTAGATAAAGGAGAAAAGAACGAAGGAGGGAAGAGGAGCAGGAGGAGAAAAGAGGAGTAGGAAAAGGAGAGAGAAGGAGGGAAGGAAGAGGAGCAGAAGAAAGGAGTAGATGAAGGGGAAAGAAGAACGAGGGAGGGAAGAGGAGCAGGAGGAGAAAGGAGGAGTGGGAAAAGGAGAAAGGAGGAGGAAGGGAAGAGGGGGGGGAGGACAAAGGAGTAGAAGAAGGGGAAAGAAGAACGAGGGAGGGAAGAGGAGCAGGAAGAGAAAGGAGGAGTAGGAAAAGGAGAGAGAAGGAGGGAAGGAAGAGGAGCAGGAGAAAGGAGGAATAGATAAAGGAGAAAAGAACGAGGGAGGGAAGAGGAGCAGGAAGAGAAAGGAGGAGTAGGAAAAGGAGAGAGAAGGAGGGAAGGAAGAGGAGCAGGAGAAAGGAGTAGATGAAGGGGAAAGAAGGAGGGAAGGAAGAGGAGCAGGAAGAGAAAGGAGGAGTAGGAAAAGGAGAGAGAAGGAGGGAAGGAAGAGGAGCAGGAGAAAGGAGTAGATGAAGGGGAAAGAAGGAGGGAAGAGGAGCAGGAGGAGAAAGGCGGAGTAGGAAAAGGAGAGAGAAGGAGGGAAGGAAGAGGAGCAGGAGAAAGGAGGAGTAGATAAAGGAGAAAAGAACGAGGGAGGGAAGAGGAGCAGGAGGAGAAAGGCGGAGTAGGAAAAGGAGAGAGAAGGAGGGAAGGAAGAGGAGCAGGAGAAAGGAGTAGATGAAGGGGAAAGAAGGAGGGAAGGAAGAGGAGCAGGAGGAGAAAGGCGGAGTAGGAAAAGGAGAGAGAAGGAGGGAAGGAAGAGGAGCAGGAGAAAGGAGTAGATAAAGGAGAAAAGAAGGAGGGAGGGAAGAGGAGTAGGAAGAGAAAGGAGGAGTAGGAAAAGGAGAAAGGAGGAGGGAGGGAAGAGGGGGGGAGGACAAAGGAGTAGAAGAAGGAAAGAAGAATGAGGGAGAGAAGAGGAGCAGGAGGAGAATGGAGGAGGAGGAAAAGGAGAGAGAAGGAGGGAAGGAAGAGGAGCAGGAGAAAGGAGTAGATAAAGGAGAAAAGAAGGAGGGAGGGAAGAGGAGCAGGAAGAGAAAGGAGGAGTAGGAAAAGGAGAAAGGAGGAGGGAGGGAAGAGGGGGGGGAGGACAAAGGAGTAGAAGAAGGGGAAAGAAGAATGAGGGAGAGAAGAGGAGCAGGAGGAGAATGGAGGAGGAGGAAAAGGAGAGAGAAGGAGGGAAGGAAGAGGAGCAGGAGAAAGGAGTAGATGAAGAGGAAAGAAGAAGGAGGGAAGGAAGAGGAGCAGGAGGACAAAGGAGTAGATAAAGGAGAAAAGAACGAGGGAGAGAAGAGGAGAAAGGAAAAAGGGAATGGGAAGGAAGAGAAAGGAGAAAGGAAGGAGGGAGGAGGAGCAATATGAGAAAGGAGGAGCAGGAGAAAGAGGAAGAGGGGAGGGGAGTAGAAAGAAGGAGAAAAGAGGCAGGGGGAGGAGCAGGAGAAAGGGAGCGGGAAGAGGTGAAAGAGGAGAAGGAAAAGGAGGAGATGAAAGAGGAAGAGGAAGGAGGAAGAAGTGGAGGAGCGGGAGGAGGAGGAGAGGAAGGTGACGGAAGACGAGAAAGAAAAGGAGGAGGAGTTCAGCTAAAATAAAAACGAAGTGCCTGGCAAGGAAATTCTTTACAGGAAAAGAGATTTTTCCCCCCAGCCATTCACAAGAAATGTTAATTTCAGACTTGAAAACCTGTGGAGAGAAAAATGGTTAGCAAAGAGCCAACGGAATCCATTCTGAAAGTTCTTGTCGTAATCCCCCTTTGCAGCGATTAAAATTGCAGCGGATTTTTTAAATTTTTTTTTTATGGGCAGAACAAATTTGGGATGCCATTAACGGGCCCTTTCGTAGGTTGATATTCAGGGTTTCTCAGACGCCTGCACTGGGAGCGAGCGCCCTGTTCCTTTTTTTAAAAAAAAAACCATCCTGGGGAGAAAATTCTATTCCGTTCGGAGGCCCGAAGGACGGGAATCGGTGTTCAGAACTCGATTTTTCACAGGCAGCGAAGCTTGGAATAAACAGGACATTGCCCGATCCTTAAATTCCAGGACAGCAGTAGATAAACAAGGACACGCTGGCCCTCCAGATGTGCTTGAACAAGAGTCCTGAAACATCCCGCACAGCTGTGGGTCAAAGAGTGGAGAACTGAAGATAAACATCTGGAGGGCCACCAATTGCCTACACTGCCTCTAAAGTTTTCTTCTCTGGCTTCAGGGATATCTAGAGAAGGGTCTCGCACTGGGATGGCGAACCTATGGCACACGGTGCCACAGGTGGCATGCGGAGCCATTGGTCAGGGCAACGCAAGGCGTTGACCTGTCAGCTGGCCAGCACACATGCGCGTGCTGGCCAAGATAACTTTAGCCTTTTTCTGAGGCCATTTTTCGCCCTCCCCAGGCACCAGAAGCTTTATAGGAGCCTGGGGAGGGTAAAAATAGCCTCCCCTGCCCTCCCTCCTGTCCCCGAGGCCCTCCGGATGCTTCAGGAGCTTTCCTGAAGCCTCCGGAGTGCAAAAAACCGCCCCTACGGGCAAACCAAAAGTTCAGGAATGGACTTCCGGTTTGTTTGTTCGTACGGCCGGTTTAAGCCCTCCTGAGTCTTCAGGGGCCTTCTGGAGGCTTCCCTGAAGGCTCCGGAGGAGGGAAAACGACTCTACAGATAAACCAGAAGTTCCGGTTTGCTCGTAGGGTCGTTTTTCGTCCTCCGGAGCCTTCAGGAAGCCTCCGGAAGGCCCCGAAGGCTCCGTAGGGCTTAAACCGGCCCTATGAGCAAACCGGAAGTGACTGGAGAAAATGCAGTGTTTTGACACACCTCTTTTTGGCGTGCCGCGCCTTTCCAGGTCGCTCGCGTAATTTTAGGTCGTCGCTTTTTCTTTTAAAGAACCTGCTTTTATGTATTTTTAAACAGAAAGAGAGTTTGACCCAAATAAACATTGCGGCGTATTGGACCCCGAAACCAAGAAGCCCTGCACAAGGTCCCTCACCTGCAAGGTAAGTTTTCTTCCTCCTTCAGATCTGACAGTCCTAGGATAGTTGTTTGAGAGGTGCTGGCTGAAGACTGAAGACTACAGTTATTATTAAGAATAATTTTTAAGAATATTTTTAGCTCACTGTTTTTTTTTAAGCTGACTAAAAATATGTGGTCAGAAAAGACGTGGAGACTCTAGAAAGAGGGCAGAGAAGAGCAACAAAGATGATTAAGGGACTAGAGACTAAAACATATGAAGAACGGTTGCAGGAACTGGGTGTGTCTAGTTTAATGAAAAGAAGGACCAGGGGAGACATGATAGCAGTCTTGCAATATCTCAGGGGTTGCCACAAAGAAGAGGGAGTCAAGCTATTCTCCAAAGCACCTGAGGGCAGAACAAGAAGCAATGGGTGGAAACTAATCAAGGAGAGAAGCAACCTAGAACTGAGGATAAATTTCCTGCCAATCAGAACAATTAACCAGTGGAACAGAAGTTGCCTCCAGAAGTTGTGAATGCCCCAACACTGCAAATCTTCAAGAAGATATTGGATAGCCATTTGTCTGAAATGGTATAGGGCTTCCTGCCTAGGCAGGGAGTTGGACTAGATTATCTCCAAGGTCCCTTCCAACTCTGCTATTGCATTGTATTGTATTATATGAGGTCGGTCTTCAGCGCTTAGATTTATATACCGCTTCACAGTGCTTCACAGCCCTCTCTAAGCAGTTTACGGAGTCAGCCTCTTGCCCCCAACAATCTGGGTCTTCATTTCACTGACCTCGGAAGGATGGAAGGCTGAATCAACCTTGAGCTGGTGAGAATCAAACTCCTGGCAGTGGGCAAAGTTAGCTTGCAATAGACATTCTAACCCCTGCGCCACCAGGAAGGCGAATGAGAAAGGGAATAAGAGAGGAAAGAAGGAAGGAAGGGATTGCAATAGCACTTATATCCCGCTTTACGGTGCTTTACAGCCCTCTCTTAAGCGGTTTACGGCGTCAGCCTATTGCTAATAAAACTAAAATATAAACTTTGAACCAAGAGAAACTTCGAATTTCCCGCTGCAATTATTTTAACCCTTTTGTTGTTGTTTTTAAATTTTGTTTTAGACTCATTCTCTTAACCATCGGCGAGCCGTTTTAGGGCGCAAAAAGCAGTTCGACATCCTTCTAGCTGAACATAAAGCGCGATCTCGGGACAAAGAAGTGGCGAAGGAGAAGGAGCACCTGCCATCCGTAAGGGAGACGCATCAAAGCCAACCCATAGCAGCAGCAGATGCTGGAACGGGAGCCTCCGCGAACTCTGGGCAAGAACTTAAAGGAGCATCGCCTGCCAAATCTAGACAGCCCAATTCAGTATTTCCCAGGTGAGCCAGATGTCCTTTCCACAGGTAGTCCTCGACTTACGGCCACAATGGAGCTCAAGATTTCTGTTGCTAAGCGAGACGCTTGTTAAGTGAGTCCTGCCCAGCGTTACGACTTTTTGCTTTTGGAGATATACTTATATATTTAATATTTTCTTTTCTGTTTTCCCCTTCTTCTCCCTCCCCACCTTTTTTTTTAAGATTTTAGATTTTATTCAATTTGTATCCCGCCCTTCTCCAAAAGGATGCATTTAACAGTGCATCGTCTGGGTTCTATATCTTCTCCCTACTTTCTTTTCTAGTTTCTTTTCTCTAGCCAATCATAAAATCTTCCCCAGAAGTACTCCAATTCCTCTTTATCCTTTATGTTAGGACTATAATCCTAGTGTTGGGTTGGAAATATATATATATATAAGCCATGATTACAAATGGTATCTGTTACTTTAAATACTATAGTGAAATGGAATTGGCTGCTGCTTCCTAACTCAGCCATAAGAGGGAGCCGGAATCACAGTTAGACGCTGATCTTTGAATGGAGACACTGTGATGTTTTATTTAACTTAACTTATATACCGCAGCCCTCCCCCATAAGGGACTCGGGGCGATTAAGAACACGGATACAAACATATATAAAAAGAATAAATACGTCGCGAATAATCAATATAAAATCCTATTAAATTAAACAATACCCTGTGCTAAAATCAAGCAATGATGTCGGGTTAGGTCAGCAGAGCAAGGAGGATGGTGGATTAAGCAACTGTTTGAGTTAAAGACTGCAATTTGATTCAGGACTGACTATCACTGTTTGTGAAGAAGTAAGTTTATTTTCCCACCACAAGTAAAGTCTACTTGTTTTTACTATCAGTGTCTGTGACTGTTAGTGTGGCTTCTAGCAACGTATCCCTTGCTGCAGATTCCGTTGCACAACTCTCTGTTTCATAAAGCAGGGGTCTCCAACCTTTGCAACTTTAAGTCTGAAGGACTTCAGCTCCCAGACTTCTCCAGCCAGCTTTGCTGGCTGGAGAAGTCTGGGAGCTGAAGTCCTTCAGACTTAAAGTTGCAAAGGTTGGAGACCCCTGTCATAAAGGAGATATCCCCAACACTTTATTTTCTTGGTCAACCTGTTCACCTCTACACAATCTAATATCTTTTTTTATTATCTCTTCATCTGTTGGTAGCTTATTTGATTTCCAATTTTGGGCAAACAACAATCCTAATGCGGCCCTCAATGAAATCGACTTTGACACCCCCTCCCCTGTTTTAACTTCTCCTTAGATCCTCCTCTTCAAACAGCATAAACAGCAGCGCCTCTTCAAATCACAGCGGGAACGGACCAGAATTGCCTCTCCCAGCCCTGGGAGGAGACTTGCTCTGCCGATTATCCAGCGACGAAGGAGAAGGAGAAGGAACCGAAGAAGCAGAGAAATTAGACTGCTCCTATTCGGGCCACCATCCGCAGCCGCTTGCGGTATTTCTCTCTCTTTTTCTTATAATCTTATCGGTTGGTGCCATTTGTGGCTGGCTGAATGTTAGGACGACGTCGAGCATTCAGAAAAGGCCTTTGATAAATCAAATTGGTACAAAGGAGCACGTTTTTCAGTGCATTGAAGGAGTTCTTGATCGGCTGTTTTAAAAGCTGCCTCTGGCTGTTTGCAAATGTGCAAGATGTGCTCTTAGATCAGGGGTGTCGAACTCAAGGCCAAGATTTGGCTTGCGGGGTGCTTAGATCCGGTCCGCAGGACGGCCTGGAAACAGCAAAGGAGCTCCGTTTCAGCTGTAAGGGGGCTGCAAGAGGCTGTTGTGGCTCCCGCACCAGTTTTCACTGGCAGAGGGCTAGCAAAACAGACTTAAAAACAAAACAAAAAAAATGTTCATTTCCCCTTTTGCGTTTGAGCATGCAAGAAGGGACAGGAAAGGAGAAAGAGAAAGAGGAAAGTCAAAGAAAAAGAAGGAAAGAGAGGAAGGAAGAAAAAATAACGATAACTTTATAGTTAAGAAAAAATATTGTATATCTAGGTAAAGGTAAAGCACATACGTGCTAGTCGTTCCCAACTCTAGGGGGCGGTGTTCATCTCCGTTTCGAAGCCAAAGAGCCAGCGCTGTCCGAAGACGTCTCCATGGTCATGTGGCCGGCATGACTCAACACTGAAGGCACACGGAACGCTGTTCCCTTCCCACCAAAGGTGGTTCCTGTTTTTGACGTGCTTTCGAACTGCTAGGTTGGCAGAAGCTGGGACGAGTCACGGGAGCTTACTCCGTTACGCAGCGCTAGGGATTCGAACCGCTGAACTGCCGACCTTTCTGATCGACTAGCTCAGCATCTTAGCCACTGAGCCACCGCATCCCTCATAATTTTTATAAGGATCACAAATTTTGGAAAGCACAATTTGGACAGAAAAATGTGAGAGATAAGGTCAACTCCTATCAGGCGCAAAAGACCAAGTCTAACTAACAGCCAGCACTTGCTTGAGGTTAGGTAAGGATCAATGGAATTCAAGGGAGGTTGGACTTAGTTTGCTTGTGGCTATGTAGGGATTCTAGGCTGATGCCCCTTTTCACTCTGCCCCCAAATTCTCCCACACCTCCTCCCCCGATTTCCAAATTCTGTTAAAGAGGTTGGGGTGGGGGGTGGAACCATTCTTTTCTACAATAATGTTACCAGCAAGGCCGCAGTTTAACCAACAATTTGAATGCAAGGATAGATTAATGTGGCATTTCAAATACTCTTTTATTTCCTCCTCCTTCTTTCCTAGTTCTGTTCATTTGGAAGTCACCTGATGGGAAGAGGATACTACGTATTTGACAGGAGATGGGATCATTTTCGGCTAGCACTAAATTCTATGGTAGAAAAACACTTAAACTCACAAATGTGGAAGTAAGTATATCTGCGTTGTCTGGATATTTCTTATTTTAATGCTTATCGGGTTGTTTTTTTAAAATCAAATTTATTTGCCACCCGTCTTGCAATTCAGGTGGCTCTCAGTGGCAAAGAAAATGCTAACTTAAATTTAATAGTATTGTGTGGAAAAAAACATAGCACATCAATAATCTGTAATTCTAATGCCAAAACAAGGATAATAGTAACATTGGTGAATGGGAATAATTTTAGTAACTGCAAAGTTTTAAAGGTATTAGCTACATTTTGAAGAAAGCTTTCTTTCTTGTCTGTTTCTCTCTCTCTCTCTCTTTCTCTCTCTCTAATCTATCATCTGTGTATATCTCAATCTAATATCTATCTATCGCCTGTAGATCTATCTATCTATCTATCTATCTATCTATCTATCTATCTATCTATCTATCTATCTATCTATCTATCTATCTATCTATCTATTGCTTTCTCTCTCTCTAATCTATCATCTGTGTATATCTCAATCTAATATCTATCTATCTATCTATCTATCTATCTATCTATCTATCTATCTATCTATCTATCTATCTATCATCTATCAAAGTTTTGTGATGATATTCATGAACTGATATCATAATAGATAAGTTGTGGGTGCTCCATTACTGGAGGTTGTTAAGAGAAGACAGGAACAGCCACTTGTCCAGAATAGTACAGTGTCTCCTGCTTGAACAGGGGGTTGGTCTTAGAAGACCTCTGAGGACACTTCCATCTCTGTTACTCTGTTGAAGAGTTCAGGAGGTGTTTGGGTTGATTTCCCCCCTTTTTAGGCTAGTTGACTGTCTCTTGCACAGTACGTACATATTGCTTATGTCTTTGAAACTCTGGCTAAATCTCTCCATTTGCTTCGAAATCAAAGAGTTTTCACCATGCCTTCCGACTGCTAGTTGGCATTCAAGGATGCCAATCTTCTCCCTCATTGTCCTACGTAGTTGCAGTCATTACACTGGCTAAAACCTTAACTCTGGAAATCTGAGTCCACGTTCCTACGTATTTCTTAATCCTTATAGGAAAGCTCTTTCTGCTCGCTTTCTGTTAGCTAAGGATGCTGGGTAGGACTGAAGGAAAACGCCTCCCTCCTGACGTGTCGTTTCTTTCCTTCCATGCTTTAGGAAGATCCCTCCTGCCGTGGATAGCCCCATGCCGTCTCCCGCAGCCCATATCAGCAGCCCCTTCCCGTCCTCCGTCCTCCAGCCTTTCAGCAACCCCACCTCGGCGTACATCCCCTCCGCGCCCGTCAGCGCGAGAATCCCGCCTTCTTACGTCATGACTTCCGCCGTCTTAGCCAACGCTGCGTTGGCGACGCCGACGGACACCAACTCCCTCACGTCCCACGCCACCGCCTTCCCGCACATGGCGGCCAGCCTGAGCATCGTCGACTCCACTTTCAAGATGCCGTCCGCGCTGTCGCCTCTGCCGGCCGTCATCCCTTCCCCGTCACACAAGCCATCCAAAACAAAAACCAGCAAATCCTCCAAAGTCAGAGACCTGTTGTGTCGTGGCGACGAGCCCTCTGGTAACAAAAAGAGAAAGCTGCCGTCGTCTTCCTCCTCCTCCTCCTCTTCCTCTTCCCCGTCCTCGTTTTCAGGGTCGCACCGGAAGAACTGCGTCTTGAACCCCAGTTCCAACCTCAACTCTTACCAGGCGACAGCGTCTTACAACAGCCTGTCGGCAAACAACGGAACGAGCCCCTTCAGTGCCAAATCAGAGCCCTCAGGACGGACTTCGCTCTCCGGGAGCACGACGGACTCGGTCAAGCATATGAGCATCGTCGTGAGCAGTATTGACTCTTCCAGTTTGTCGGTCCCTTCCCTGGTGCACCCTCTGGCAGACCACTCCCTCGCCCCGCACAACGCGGTCTCCTCCCTGCCCCTTTGTTTTGACAAATCGGAAGGGAAGAAACGCAAGAACTCGAGCGCCAGCAGCAAAGCCTGTAAAATCACTAAAATGCCTGGAATGAACAGTGTTCATAAAAAGAACGCGGCCAATGTCATTTCTCCGGTGGCCGATACGCCAAACAACGCCATCTCTCGGCCGGTGAGTCAGCTTTGGTGGGTCTTAGAGCACAGGGGTGTCGAAGTCAATTGCATTGTGGGCCACATCAATGGTTGTTTTTGACCTCTGGGGGGCATGGCCAGCTCTACGTCACTCGCGTCAGGGGCGCCTGTGGTGGCCAAGTGCTAAGGCGGGACTTCTCACAGACCCTCCCTCACTGTCATTATAATCTTCCTTCCTTCTCTCCTTTCTTCTCTTCTTTTTCCTTCTTTCTTCCTTCTTCTTCTTCCTTGCCTTCGTTCCTTATTTTTCCTTCCTTGCTCTCTTCCCATCTTTCTTTCTTTTTTCTTTCTCTTTCCCTTTCTCCTTCCCTGTCCCTTCTTGCATGCTCAAATGCAAAAGGGGAAACGTTTCTCCTTTGGTTTTCTTTTTAGTTTGTTTTGCTAGTTCTCTGCCAATGAAAATGGAGCGGGGGGGGGTAACCCTAACTCCCCTGAGGTCCGTTTTCGCTAGCAGAGGGCTTGCAGGAGGCCGTTGCAGCCAAAAATGGAGCCTGGGAGCACCTTGTACGCCCTCCTGACCCAGGGGTCAAATCTAGCAGTTTGGAGAACTGGTAGCGGAAATTTTGAGTAGTTCGGAGAACCAGTAGCGGAAATTTTGAGTAGTTTGGAAAACTGGTAGCGGAAATTTTGAGTAGTTCGGAGAACCAGTAGCGGAAATTTTGAGTAGTTCGGAGAACTGGTAGCAGAATGTTTAGAGAACCGGTAGTGGAAAATTTGAGTAGTTTGAAGAACCAGTAGCAGAAATTTCAAGTAGTTCGGAGAACCAGTAGTGAAGATTTTGAGTAGGTCGGAGAATGGTAGCGGAATGTTTGGAGAACCGGTAGCAGAAATTTTGAGTAGTTCAGAGAACTGGTAGCAGAATGTTTAGAGAACCGGTAGTGGAAAATTTGAGTAGTTTGGAGAACCAGTAGCAGAAATTTTGAGTAGTTCGGAGAACTGGTAGCGGAATTTTTGAGTACTTTGGAGAACCAGTAGTGGAAATTTTGAGTAGTTCGGAGAACTGACAAATGCCACCTCTGGCTGACCCTAGAATGGGGTGGGAATGGAGATTTGGCAGTATCCTTCCCCTGCCATGCCCACCAAGCCATGCCCACAAATTAGTAAAAAAAATTGAATTTCACCACTGTCCTGACTTCTTCAGGCTGGTCCTTTGCCATTTACAGGATGGCCCCATGGGCCAGATCTAAGCACCCTGTGGGCAGGATTCGGCCTGCAGGCCTCGAGTTTGACTCCCCTCTCTTAGAAGAAGTCAGTCTTCTTGAGAAATCTCAAGAATGGGATACCCTGTGAGGCTTCCAGAAATTCCAGGGGGAAAAAAATCAGCACGATCTGTTTTAGGACCGAAGCATCTTATGACAGCATTTTTCATCTCTCAGGATAGGTTGCTGGAAATAAGCCTGCCTTTAACGGTTTTTTTTTAAGAACAATTAGTTTAAAAAAAATGAAAACTGTGTTCCAGTGAAATGCAACAAGCAGTAGAAATAAGGGTGTCTCTCTTTTTTTGATCCTTATTATTTGCAGATTATCATAATTATCATTATTATTATTTGCAGATTGGGAAAAACAGTGGTGTAGCTCTTTCCCACTCCAGCCCTTCAAGTACATCAAATCTAATGCACAACAAACAAGTGAGTTTGTTTGTTTTTTAAATTATATTTAAATCATGCTATGCATCACTTAATTTTGCTATATTATTGTCAACAAATGTGGCTTATTTTAGCAAGTCCATTATTTTTACAGGTAATCCTCAAGTTGCAACAGTTTATTTAGTGACCGTTTGAAGTAATGAGGGCAAGGAAAAAAGTGACCCAGGACCATTTTTCCCCACTTAACGACTGCTGCATCTTCCGCACGGTCCCTTGATTGAAATTTGGATGCTTGGCAGCTGACTCACATTTATGACGGTCGCAGCCCCCCCCATAGGAGGTCACGTGATCCCCATTTACGACCTTTTGAGGAGCAAAGTCAAATGAGGAAAGCTGGATTCCTTTAACCCCTTTGTTACTAATTTAACAGCTGATTCATGTAACAACTGTGACAACAGAGGTCGTAAAATGGGATAAAGCTCACTTAACAAATCTCTCGTTTAACAACAGAAATTGGGGCTCAATTGTGGTTGTAAGTTGTTCTGACCCAGCTCCCAAACACAACAAAAACTTCTGTAGTGAATTCAATGATTCCTTTAATTAGGAGCGCCAACAGCCCCAACAAAAATAATTTCTCTCTCTCACCGCAGGCTAACAAGTCCATCCGGCAGGGAGATGAATAGTTGTCTGCCCCATCTATTCATCTCCGCCCCCTGGCTTTAATCCCCAGAGCTAGGGTCAGGGGCTTTGCTAGCAGCGGTGGCTCTTTCGTCCCAAGGACCAGCCAGTAGATTTCCACTGCTCTCCTCTCCTCTGCCTTCTGCTTATTCGTGTGTCAGGCACTAGACCCAGCTGTTCCTCCTCTTCCTCATCCGCCACCTCCAGACCTGGGGGTTGTTGACGCTCCATCTGAGGGCTGACGGACGGCCCAGTCTCTGCCTCTCCCTCCCTCTGTCTCTCTCTGTCTCTCTCTCTCTGCCTCTCCCTCTCTCTCTGTCTCTCTCTCCCTCTCTGTCCGTCTCTCTCTCTGTCCGTCTCTCTCTTGCTCTGTCTGTCTGTCTGTCTGTCTCTCCCTCTCTCTGTCTGTCTCCCTCTCTCTCTCCCTCTCTCTCTCCCGCTCTCTCCCTCTCTCTCTTTCTCTCTCTCTCTCTGTCTCTCTCTCCCTCTCTCTGTCTCTCTCTCTGTCTCTCTCTGTCTGTCTGTCTGTCTGTCTCGCTCCCTCTCTCTGTCTCTCTCCCTCCCTCTCTCTTTCTCTCTCTGTGTCTCTCTCTCTCTGTCTGTCTGTCTCTCTCCCTCTCTCTGTCTCTCTCCCTCCCTCTCTGTGTCTCCCTCTGTCTCTCTCTCTCTCTGTCTCTCTCCCTCCCTCTCTCTGTGTCTCCCTCTGTCTCTGTGTCTCCCTCTGTCTCTCTCTCTGTCTCCCTCTCTCTCTGTGTCTCCCTCTGTCTCTCTGTCTCTGTCTCTCTCTGTCTCTCTCCCTCCCTCTCTCTGTCTGTGTCTCCCTCTGTCTCTCTCTGTCTCTCTCTCTCTCTCTCTCTGACAAATCCATTCCCTCTTCCCCCTTGGAGCTCTCAGGTTGCCTTGATGCTGACCCTGATGCCCACACCACCACCTCCTCCTCCTCCTCCTCCGATTTGGCTGCTGGAGGGGCCAGTGGCCGAGAGGCCACAACATAAGTCGGGGACTACCTGCATGTCGTTAATATTTGTGTGTGTGGTTTTTTTTAAAAAAAAATTGTCGCAATCCCATTTGTCACATAAGGGTGAATTGTTTATTTATTTTCTCTTTCAGAAAACATTAAACCGGCCTGGTAGGATAAGGACACTTCCATGAATAAGGAGAACCACCATCTCTATATTTTTGCAGCCCTTCTCCAAGCCAGCTTATTGGTTTCTACGTCCTGCAGATTTTTTTTATTTTTTATTTTCGTAATTTTGTATTAAAACCGTTCCTCCCCCCCACCCCCAATATAAAATTTGTAGTCATGGTTTACTTTTAATTTCTTACATGTGTTGGCTTCTCCTCTGTGCAATCGGTCCCGATTTTATTTAATGCCTCCGGAAGGAAATTTTCACTTTTCTTTTTAAGATTCTTGCAAACAACGGGAGCAGTGGACACTTTGAAATAATGCCATTTGTGATTTAAAAAAAAGAAAGAATAGATTCGAGCAAAGCTATCCTTTTCAATTTGCAGTAACTTCTGTATTAATTATTGTCCTCGGGATTAAAAGAAAATGTCCATCCGTTTTGCTGACTTAATGGGCTACAAGTTTCAGTGTTTCTAGCTTCTTTCCACACACTGAAGAGTTAATAATGCAATTAGCTATTGCCAAGATTAATAGGAATATCGTGTGACCATTTCCTCATACTTAGGTGAAGGGGCCAAGAAAACAACTCCTGTCCTTCGCGCGAAGCATTATTCTAAAATAAAGACATAACTGAATTTGCATCAGTAGAATTGCACTGACAATGTTTTTACAGGAATTACTGATTTTTTAAAAAACGAAAGTAGATTTTTTTGTAATCAGGAAACCAATTATACTAAGGTACTATACAAAATTACTACAAAGGAAATAACTTTTCTTTCTACAGAATTAAAAGTGCACTTAAAATGCCGGTTTATTTACATCTTGGGGAGAAATGAAAACGAATGCAAAATAGATTTTATTATCTTTCATTTTAAAGTAAAGGCTTACGGCAGATTTTAAAACATAGAAAATGTTTAACAACGGTAAGCAAAAGCTAGGCCTCTTTGGGGGGAAATTAGAAAATATTCTCAAAAGTAATTTTTATAATGTTATTGTAACTTATGTTTTTCTTATACTTAGGAAGTGACAGGAGTAGTTTCCTGAACAATATGAAACTAAGAAAATATAAGCAATGGTTGTATTTTTCATGTATTTTGAGTTACGTTTTATTGTACATTCTTCAGATTGGAAAAAAATATATATGTACATATCTTTATTTTTGCACAATTTTTTGTCATTGGTTGTAGGAACAGAGCATTGTTTTTTAAAAATTAATTTATTTTGTGTTGTCTAGCTGCAGGAGTTATCAAATTTCAGTAGCAAAACGACGCTCCAATGATCAAACTCTGCTGTTCTATATTTTTGAGGGGTGTGTGTGGAGGAAAGATACGATGAATAGGAATTTGAGTGGCTGCTGAAGGAACAATTTAATAATGTCAAGACTTCCTTAGCTTAACATGCATCTATTATGTAGAAAGCTGGATATTTCTGGGTGTTTTGGAATAACGCTCATTTTAACTCTTCATTTTCTGTGACTTAGAATTCACAGAATTGTGGAAACCTAAGTATCCAATACAATCCTCCATATTTTGTCCCATTGTGGTTTTTTTTAAAATGTCATTTAATTTATATATACTAAAATGATATATACCCTGTTTCCCTGGAAATAAGACCTCCCTGGATAATAAGGCCAATCGGGCTTTTGAGCGCATGCGCTAAAATAAGCCCTCCCCGAAAATATTGCAACCCAGCAGCAGCCGTGAGGTGACAACGCTCGCCGCCTCCTGCACCTCAAAAATAATAAGACCTCCCCAAAAATAAGGCCAAGTGTTTATTTTTGGGGGGGTGTCAAAAGAAAATAAGACCCTGTCTTATTTTTGGGAAAACACGTTATATAATGTTGTTTTAAAAATGGAAATGGACTGGGCCAGCCTGTATTGTAATGTAGCTTTGGTTAAAATGTTTTTTTTTTTAATTTCCTTTCCAACCATTTTCCCTTCTACATGCCCAAATTTCCAGAAAATGTGATTTCCAGCAATAGAGGCACTGCAGCTTTGGTCGTTAACACATAAACGCAATGCATAGGCCCCATCAGCCATATTTAAAATAAATAAATAAATTAAATTAAATTTAAAAAAGCAACTTGGATAACTTTGTATGCCTTCTTTTGTATCGATGTGAACAATTGTACATAGGGCCGGTCAACCTTTGTAGAGAATAGTTTATACAGCATATTCTATTATTGCCGATTCTCAGTGAACTCTTGTTTAAAAAAGAAAGAAGAAGAAAATTTTTTCTATCTACACCTTCTATTTTGTTATGCTGTTTTACCCATGGCACTTTAACAAAAACTTTGGGTTTTACATAGCTGGTCCGTCATGGGAAATAAATAAATTTTAAAAAAAGAAAAAACTGTTGCACAGAAATTTGCACCTCCTCAATTATGTTTTCCTACTACAGAATTTAGAATCCTTTTCCAGAAGACTTTTGAAGATAAGCATGTCCAATCGTTCTAAAAAGAAATAAAAAATTTGCCATATGTGTACAGTGGATTTTCTTTTCTATGGACCCATATTTTGTAACACTATTTTTCTCCTCCTGCACCTTTTATGTATTAGCGGTATCCAGAGAGAGAAAACCTCATTCCATGCTTGTGATAATTGTAAGTGTTGAAAGTAGATGTAAATAGTACAAATTTATGACTTTTACAGTTTTGAGAAAAGGGAAAAAAAATAAAGAACAAAATGTATGTATCTGATCGATACTGCCATGGTTTTAGCACCAGGCCTGGAGATATTCTCTAGCGGGCGATTGTATTTCTTTTGTTATTTGTTGGTTTTGCTTTATTATTATTATTGTTGTTGTTATTATTATTATTATTATTATTATTTGTAACATGGCTTTGTAAATAAAATAATTTATATGTTTCTAAGAAAAAAAACACCACTTGTCGTTTTTCAGTTACCACCTTTGCAGCATCCTTATGCTCACATGATCAGAATCCAGATGCTCAGGAACTGGTTCATATATTTATATATTTAATATTTATTTATTTATAAAACCGCACCCTCTCCCCACAGGGACTCGGGGCGGTGCACAGGTAGAATAAAAGCAATAAATAAATACAAACAATTCTAAAAACAAATTAAATATAACCTGCGCTAAAATCCCCATTAAAACTAAACAGTCCTAATTTCCCAATAAAAATCCCAAAGACAGAGAGACTTATCCCAGGCCGGCCAGACAGAAAAAGTGAGTTTTTAATTTAAGACGGAAGGAGCGGAGGTCCGTGGTCGTCCTGATATCGGGGGGAAGGTCGTTCCAGAGGGCCGGGCCCGCCACAGAGATAGCCCTTCCCCTGGGTGTCGCCCGCTGACACTGTCTAGTGGACGGCACCCGGAGAAGTCCCTCTCTGTGGGAGCGAATCGGCCGTGAGGATGTATGAGGCAGGATCCGATCCCGCAGATAGCTAGGTCCCGAGCCATGGAGCGCTTTAAAGATGATAATTAACACCTTGATATTTATGACAGTTGCTATGTCCCAAGCTCACTTGATTCCCCTTTTGCGAACTTCTGACAAGCAAAGACAGTGGAAAGCCAAACTCATTGAACAGAACGCCATCCCTCTGCTAAACAAGTAATTCCCTCACCACTGTCAAACTATTCACTAAGTCTGCATTACTATTGCTTTTAGTCTGCTTGTCGTTCCTATCGCCCATCTTCTCCCACTAATGACTGCAGGACTGTAACTTAGTTGCTTGTATCCTTACTATTGATCGTTTCCTGATTGCTTATTTGGACCCTGTGACTATCATTACCTTATGATTCTTGACAAATGTATCTTGTCTTTTTATGTACACTGAGAGCCTCTGCACCAAAGACCAATTCCTTGTGTGTCCGCTCACACTTGACTTGGCCAATAAAGAATTATATTCTATTTCTATTCTGTGCTATCCTATTCTACCCTGTTCCTATCCTATTCTATTCTACTCTATATTCTATTCTTTTCTATTCTATTCTCTATATTCTATTCTATTTCATTCTATTCCTATTCTACTCTATCCTATTCCTATGCCTATTCTATTCTATTCCTATTCTACTCTATATTCTATTCTATTTCATTCTATTCCTATTCTATATCCTATTCCTATTCTATTTCTATTCTACTCCTATGTCTATTCTATTCTATATTCTATTCCATTCTATTCCTATTCTACTGTTCTATTCCTATTCTATTTCATTCTATTCTACTCCTATGCCTATTCTATTCTCTATTCTATTCTTTTCTATTCTCTATATTCTAGTCTAGTCTAGTTTCTATTCTATTTCATTTCATTGTTCTATTCTAATTATATTCTATTTCTATCCCTATCCTATTTCATTCTATTCTAATCCTATTCCTATTCCCTTCCTATTCCTATTCCTATCCTATCCTATTCCAATGTACACTCATCATTCCGTTGCAAGAGCATCTATTCTAGAGCATAAAATTGCTTTATGTGCCGCCGGAATTTTAAACCACTTCAAACATTGAAGAATATTTGCATTTTTTGCAATTTTTTAAATTTCAAATCGTGCAGCTCGCCCACGCTTGCAAACTCCCCGCCCACCCGTTTATTCCCCGGGACACTTGGTTTGGACCGGAGGCCACACCCCTCCCATTGTCGTAAACACTCGTCGCCGCTCCTTCACGATGACGTCACAACCCCAAGCCCCGCCTCCGCCCCGCCCCGCGCGAACAACCGGGCAAGCAAGCGGATTGGCCGAGCGGCTCCTTCATGGCGGCGTCTCCTGCGCGGCGTTTCCCTGGCCCGTCGCCTAGCAACGGCGATGGACCGCGAAACGGAAGGCCGCGAGTACTTGGCCCAGCACAAAATCCCCGAGCTTTTGTATAATTTAACCTCGTTGCTGCTCTACCACCGGCCGGGTGAGAGGTTGGCCCCGGGGGCTGCTGCGTTTCCGTGCCTCGGGGAAGACGAGCGGATTTGCCTTGCACGGAGTACAAAGAGAGAAAATGGGGGCTGGGATTGCTTTTTTTTTAATGATTTTATTTATTTTTGGTTAAAAAAGACGGTGTTGTTGTTGTTTTTTTGCAAGGCCCGAGAGATGACCTTTGAGTAATTTACACAATAGAGTAAGGAGCCTCCAAACCTGGACCCTTGAAGACCTGTGGGTTTCAACTCCCAGAATTCAATTCAATACAATAGCAGAGTTGGAAGGGACCTTGGAGGTCTTCTAGTCCAACCCCCTGCCTAGGCAGGAACCTTATATCGTTTCAGACACATGGCTATCCAACATCTTCTTGAAGACTTGTAGTGTTGGGGCATTCACAACTTCTGGAGGCAACTTCTGTTCCACTGATTAATTGTTCTCACTGTCAGGAAATTTCTCCTTCCTTCTAGGTTGCTTCTCTCCTTGATTAGTTTCCATCCATTGCTTCTTGTTCTGCCCTCAGCTGCTTTGGAGAATAGCTTGACTCCCTCTTCTTTGTGGCAACCCCCGAGATATTGGAACACTGCTATCATGTCTCCCCTGGTCCTTCTTTTCATTAAACTAGACATACTCAGTTCCTGCAACTGTTCTTCATGTTTGAGCCTCCAGTCCCCTAATCCTCTTGGTTGCTCTTCTCTGCACTCTTTCCAGAGCCCCCACATCTTTTCTACATCGTGGGGACCAAAACTGGATTCAGTATTCCAAGTGTGGCCTTCCCAAGGCCTTATAAAGTGGTATTAACATTTCATGTGATCTTGATGTGTTAATACCACTTTATAATGCCTTGGTAAGGCCATAGCCAGGTGTTTCCCCAGCCAGGTGTTCCCTCTTACTTTCCACTTTTTCTTTACCATTTAGCGTTTCACGTGCATTTTTTAACATGCCAAGTAGTTTTATGATACATCCAAAATTCCAGTTAATTTAACAAATCAAACACCTCTGGAACAGCTTGCCTCCAGAAGTTGTGAATGCCCCAACCCTGGAAGTCTTTGAGAAGATGTTAGATAGCCATTTGTCTGAAATGGTATAAGGTTCCTGCCCACGCAGGAGGTTGGACTAGAAGACCTCCAAGGTCCCTTCCAACTCTGCTATTGTATTGTATTGTAAATTGTTTAAGCTTTTGCTGCTACCTCACATTTGCTTAAACTTAAAAGTTCATTCATTGTTCTTTTCCCCCCTTTCTTTTTCCCTTTCTTATTTCCTAATTCTAAAATCCAGTTCCAATTTTATTTTGGTTTTTCCCTTCCACCGCAATAGTAAGTCAAATCCACAGGAAGACACGAACTGCCGGAGTGGCCAAAAAGTTAAGCCAGAAAACTTTTTTTAAAAAAAATTCATGTTATTGGGTCAAATTATTTTAATATAAAAAGAACGTTTAGTTTAGATACACTTAACAATATGGCTTGAAGTGGAGAACAAAAGATGATCGATCTTTTCTTGTCTTTCTTTTTTGCTTTTCAGAGAGACCGAGAGAATTTTTGATAAAGACATTGGAAAAAGTAAAGATTGCCAAATCGACAACCGGCGATTATCCCAACTTGATGGAGGAGTCTAACTTGGATGCAATGTTTGATATGATTGATGTCGGGGGTGAAGGCTACATGAATGGAATACAGTACAAAGGAGGTTGGTTATTTCTTCGTATCTTACAATCTTCATCTTTTTTTGTCTTTCGTGACAAAATACAGTAAATCGAAAACCTCAAAAAGATTTTCTTCTGTCAAGAGTATTATTATGATTTAAACCCAGAAGCAAAAGAGCACACAACATACAGAGCCTTTAGACAATTAATAGTGGTTTATATATATACTAATATACAGACATACAAGGTAGATAAAATCCCTTGCCATTCAGCTGGGACACAAGGAGAGAAATGAGATACATGGAGGGAGAGAGAGAGGGAGAGGGAGAGGGAGAGAGTCAGTCAGTCAATGGGGAAGCCAGATTCACTTAACAACTGGGTTACTAACTTTTAACGGTAACGATTCACTTAACAACTGTGGCGAGAAAGTTTCACTTAGCAACTGAAATTGTGGGCTCAATTTGTGGTTGTAAGTTGAGGACTGCCTGTATATTTAGCAAGCCACTGCTTGGCACGATGTATGAATCCAGCTAAGCGATCCCCGACAGGTGGGAAAACCAAAACTGTGATTTTGATGGGAGTCACATGATCGCAGCCATCTAAACACGAAATAAAATATTCTAAAAATCGAATTTGGAGGCCGCCTTTTGAGCAATAGTGCATGGTGGGTTATACTAGGTGCAAGGTATACAACAGCAATGCATTCAGAAATATATATATCTTCTCTCTTATGTGTTTAGCCCTTGAGTCTCTGGGATTGAGTAGTCAGGATGCACCTTATGCAGAAAATGAAATAATTACATCAAAGGTCTTCAAGGAAAATGTGTAAGTTAAACCAGAATATTACATTTTATGTGGAATTGATAAAAACCCTGCCTTTTATCCCCAGAACTTGGGTGGGGCTTCATTAGCAGCGGTAGCTCTTCTGTCCCAAGGACCGGCCCATAAATTTCCACTGCTCTCCTCTCTTCTCCTCTGCCTTCTACACATCCGCACGTCAGGCATTGGACCCAGCTGTTCCTCTTCTTCATCAGCCACCTCCAGACCTGGGGGCTGTTGACTCTCCAGCTGAGGGCTGACGGACAGCCCAGGCTCTGCCTCTGCCTCTTCTCTTTACCAGCTCCATTCCCTTTTCCTCTTCACTTTCATGCCTTGATACTGACCATGACTTCCACTCCTCCGATTCGGCAGCTGGAGGGGTCGGTAGCTGACATGCCACAATTAACATAAAAACATGTATAATATACACCTGCAGAAACTATGACATTGGCGTGCTTGCAATTAAACACACTACCCAACCCATAATCAGACTGGTTGTAATGAGGAAAATGCAATTGTTTATATATGATCTTCATATGTTATCTCTCTTCGTTTTCCTCCACAGGACGAAAAAATTTACTGAGCTGTGGACAACGGTTTAATCCTGAATATTCTCACCTGGAATATTTTATATACGTATATATATATATAAATAAAATTGCTACCTTCCCCCCCCCGGGAAATAAAGTGTGTGTGTGTGTATATATATATACTTTAGTTTCCGGAAAAAAAGGTAGCAATTTTATTTATATGTCCGCTAAATGTACCATCACTGAAGCATTTCCTCTATTTCAGAATCTTCCAAGATGTCATCGTACTGAATTTGCTAAATAAATAATGGGAGTATTAGCCAACACTAAGCTTTTCAGCAATCCTTTTATTTCAGTGAGACAGGTTGCATTTAAAATTAAAATTTTCCATTAGAAAAAAAAAGTGACATTATGATTAGTTAAGCCATTGCCAGAGAGTCATAAACCCCAACTTTCTAATCAAAAGAAAGAGGCTAATCACATTTATTTTCTATAATTTTAGAGTATGTTTAAAGAACTGCAGAAATTTCTGCAAAGGCTTTTATCTTATCCGTATTAGAAGTCTGCTGGCGATAGGAGCCAAAATAAAGTAATATTTCCCACAGAATGGCATTCAAAGAAGTTTGTTCCTTTTGCGCTTTTTGTCAACACTTTGTTTCATTCAAAAAGGTAAGAACGGTTTTGCTCTTTTTACTCTCCCTTGTAACATCACAATCTTAGTCACACAAAAAGTTTCAGAGACAACCTGATGTAGCCTAAGTGAGATAATCTCACAGGAGGCAATAAAGTGATGACTATTTCTACAAATATGGAGCATATGTGGAATAATTTCTCCATTGAAAAGAATTTCCCTTGATTTCCACCGTCAATTCAGAAAAACAGGTGTCACTGACAGTAAGTTACAGCTGAACGTAACAGCCGGTTACCTTCTAACCAGACTTCATCAAATTACAAATGTTTCTTTGAATCATCATCATCATTTAACAACCCCATACTCCCTTGTGGGGCGGAGTCTGGGCATCTGAATGGAGCTGAGTGTCTGGCCAGATGCCCTTCTTGTCACCAATGCGGAGTTTTGTTTCAGCAGATATATTGTCAGTGTGCCCAGAGGAAAATATCTGCCTCTACCTAGGATCAAACTCAGAGTCTCCTGATTGTGACGCGAGAGCTCCACCTCTAGGCCACTGCACCACTCCGAAACGGTGATATATAGAGAGGTTTAATTTTCAGTGGGTTTTTTAATGCATTTTTTTTCCTTTCCAAGGCAATATATTCAACATCACGAGAGAACGAGCAGTAATTTCTAAATAATAATAATTAGTGTCTCTCCACTCTGTTTATCTTGATTATCTGCCAGTGTTAGGCCAATTTGTCCTCAAATTAAGGAGGATCTCAACATCCTTTGGAGCTAACTTATAAATTCCAAGTTCATTTAACGCCGCCACGGCAGTGGGTTGTTTTGCACCAAAGGCGATTCCGCTTCGGGTTTCGGTGGCTGATTGTAGCACGTCTTTCAACAGCAGGGCTGACCCGATGTTTAGGTTCAGCACAATACAAGCCTCTTTGATGCTACATAAGGAAACAAACAAACAAACACAATCAATTATAAGCCTACTGTATTTTTCGGAGTATAAGACGTTCCAAAGTATAAGACGCATCTAGATTTTGGGGAGGAAAACAAGGGAAAAATAACTGCCTCTGCCTCCCAGCAATTTGGCTCCTTGTAACAAACGGTACAGATAATATACACGGTCTGTAGTGTTATATTTCAGACTCTGCTTGTACAGACGCTGCTAAAATCGATGTGCTTTCTGGAACTATAGTTATTCTTTGCTATTTAAAACAATAGCACTTTTTAAAACAATAGCACTTCAGATCAAGCATTTATTTTAAAAAGCTTTTTCATTTTGTTAAGTTGTCTAGAATAATAATAAAGCAGTCTTTAAAAAATAAGTCTAATAATCTGAACATTCTGTAGGCATTTGTAGTTGTTGACTTACCTCCTTGCAGCAAACAGCCTGATTAGCACAAGAAAAAAAAATCTGCCTCCCAGCAATTTGCCACCTGGAGCAAACAGCAAGTTTCACTTTCAATTTCTCCCGCTCATCAACTGTTACAGGCTGCAGGGATTGCTATAGCTTATTGAAATCTCCACAAGCCCCCATTTGCTGCAAAGAGGTAAATTGCTGAGGCAGTTGTCTAGAACAATAATAAAGCAGTCTTTAAAAAAGTAAGTCTAATAATTTGAACATTCTATAAGCAACTCAGAAATAAGCGAGAATTTGAGGCGCGCCATACTCACTGCTTGAAATAATTCTCCGGCCGTTTGCAGTAATGGGAAAACAGAGGGAAAAGATTGCGGGTCATGTCAAACTGGAGTTGGGCTGCTCCGCCTTCATTGAAGTGATTGGCTAGAATGACCTAAAATATATTGAGGACGGACCAAAAGCAAGCGACATTTAAAACTAGGAGCGTTATTCTCAGCTGAAGTCTCGGCGAGATGCCAGCAAGAGGCCCTGACCGAGGCTTCCCAAGAGCATGAAGAAAACTCCTGATCCCGACAAAAACCCCTTTTATTAATTGACTGTCAATTCTGCTCCTTCCCATCCAGCAAAGTCTTTCAAGGGAGGATTTACGGTCACAGACCTTCTCTGGCTTGGAGAGCTGCCAGGCCGAGATCTGCAAAACTTGGCAAGGAGCCTCGGAGAGTCACGAATCAATTAAGCGAACTAATGGTCTCCTGCAAGCTCCACTCCCCTTTCGCTCCTCTTTTATTTCCTCTGGGAGGGGCCGTTCATCATCCACCTGTGGCCTTACTCCCAAATTGACCGGTTATTTAGCTGTTCCCTTCGTCTGGCAACTCTGCGCATGCACACAGTGGGAACAGGCTCCAGCTGTTCTTCTGCCTCACTGATGTCTGACTCTGAAGGCAGCTGATAACTGGCATACGGCCCTGGCCTCCTCTCTGCCTCCAACACACAGACCTCATCAGAGCCTTCCCCAGACTCCAGGATTGGCCCATGTTCTTCCCCAACTTCCTCACTGTCTGAATCTACTGCTGGCGAGCCACAAGAGATGGTACTTACCTCTTGATAGATGAACAAGTCGACTTGCTCCGCAAGCATTTGCCAGAAGATTTTGAACATGGTGTAACAAAGCTGCTGTTCTAACTGAAGGAGCCGCTCGCTCAAGGTCAGGAGCAAAGGGCAGGCGCTGCTCGATAAGGACATCACGGTTTGTTCGGCCTGGGAAGGCAAGGAGAGCCACCTAAACGAAGAGATGCGAAAACTTGGCTTGAGTCGACCCGTAGCTTCGCATGTTCCCCTTTCAGTGAAAAAATGTCAGGCACGAAGTTTCGGTCTCACCCGTTAACCTGATTTTATGCTTCATGCCTATAGCACGAGAAATCTAGTCAACTAACGGTCAGCACTAAATTGGCGCTAGATAAAGAGTCAAAACGGAATTCAAGAAGGGCGGGACTTAAGACCTTCGTGGGAACGTAATGATTCCAGGCTGATTCCGCACTTGACTCTGCCTCTCCTCCTCCTACAAATGGCACATGTAGGAAAGCATCCGTTCAGACCTCAAGGCAAGGGCGGGCAGCGCATCATAAAAGGGGAGACATGCGGCCAGCTCCCTCCCCGTTGTGTGCTTTGTCACGAGGCCTTTTGCCTCCCGGCGATCTTACGGGATTTGGGTCACCCTGAAGGCAGAGAGAAACCCCCAAGTGGCCACCGCGACTCTCAGAGAGAGCGCTAACGACCAGATGACTGCAAGGAGTATAAATCCTTCCAGTCTCCACCATTCAGGACAGAACTGAAGACGATTCTTGGATGAGAAGCGAAACGTCTTCTAGCAAAACAAGGAAGCCCGGTTGCCTTTTGAAAGAATGCAACTTTGGGACATCAACTTTAATGACGCACGGCCCTTGTGCCACTGTCCAGCAATTCCACGAGCTAACAGCTGGACTGCATAACCAATTCCTCGAGGGGCACAGAGACAAAGAAGCAGCGAAAGAATGAGAGGCTCACGTCCTTCCTCCTTTCAATGGTCTTATTGGCTGTGTAACACCCCACCCACCCAAGGCGGCAGTGATTAA
The DNA here is from genome assembly GCA_039707465.1 of Rhabdophis nuchalis. Classification (NCBI taxonomy): domain Eukaryota; kingdom Metazoa; phylum Chordata; class Lepidosauria; order Squamata; family Natricidae; genus Rhabdophis; species Rhabdophis nuchalis. The sequence goes on along the minus strand of CM077656.1, from coordinate 24,696,412 downwards.
TTCAGTTCTGTGTATAAATAACTTAAAATAACATTTGTGTCACTCTAAAAAGCTGGTCAGGAGGTCCCTTTCTGGAATGAAGAAAGGGAATTGTCAATAAATTTTTCCCCACCTGCCTGCAAAACTACCCATTCAAACTTTTGATTAGCAGCAGCAGCAACGTTTTAACCTGGCAGCGCTGATGACGTTACCTAGTAGAGTAACGGGACGTCTGCAAGAAAACCGCCGAGCTCAGAGAGTAACCAAGGACCCCCATCATTTCAACCCCGGCTTACGGATATTTTACCTTTCCCTTTTGTATATCTTGGCCTCCTCTTTGACCTCCTTGAAGACATGGTCGACTTGGCGAGTCAGCATGTCGTGCTTCAACCGTTCCAGGAGGTGGATCATCTCGTCGAACACAGAGCTCTCCAGCGAAGCCAGCTGTCCCAACTGCAGCTTGCTTAGCGCATCGCTTTCGGACAATTCCAGCGCCGCCTGCTGAAGCTGTAAGAAAAACTGCACAGACAGACAACAGGAGAGAGGAAAAAAGATTACTACTAGTTTTCTGAAGATCTTAATTGGTGAGTAGAGGGTCTGCTTTGGATTCAGGAGCTCTGGCAATTCAGCTTACCAAGTTTCCCCCAAAATAAGACAGGGTCTTATTTTCTTTTGACACCCCCCCTCCCCCAAAATAACCACTTGGCCTTATTTTCGGGGTGGTCTTATTATTTTTGAGGTGCAGAAGGTGGCGAGTGTGGTCACCTCATGGCTGCTGTTGTGTTGCAATATTTTCGGGGAGGGGTTATTTTCAGGGCCGGGCTTATTTTAATGCATGCGCTCAAAAGTCTGATTGGGATTATCATCCGGAGAGGGCTTATTTTCGGGGAAACGGGGTGGTAAAAGGAGCCAATGACGACACAGGAAAAATTTCAAGGGAATCATTAATATTAAGGATGAGAAAACCTGTTTTCAGGTGACGTTCTCGAGTCTTTTATTAACCACATGGGAGCAAGAAGTGGAGCTACAGCCGTTCCACAATCTCAATCAATGTTTCTCAACCTTGGCAACTTTAAGATGTGCAGACTGCAACTCCCAGAATTCCTCAACCCCCTGGTCCCTGGACTGGCACTGAGCTGTGACATGCCCGCAATCCCACGTTACTTACAACATTGTCAGCCCAGTCCGCTAGTATGGTGGCGATGTAGTTGACCGCGTTTAGGATCGCGCAGTATCGGAAGGCCAGGGGCGTTCTGGTTTCTTCCTTCATGACTTGAGTGAGTCGGATTCGAAAGTCGTCCGCCAGCTCTTTCTGCAATTCCAGGAACCGCAGTTTTCTGGCTGCTGTGGGAAGGTGCTTGTATCTATCTATGTAGAGACAGCAAAGTGTTGACATTTTGCATACGTCAAAATTCAAGTCCTGTGTTTCGCCAAAAAGAAGACCTAAGCCCCAGCATGGTTTTTTCAGGATGCCCTACTCCCAAAACAAGCCGCAGTTAAGATCGCCAGGCAGACAGATGCATTTTAGTAAGATATTTCCCCAAAAATAAGACCTAACCGGAAATTTTATTTATTTTATTTAATTTTTATACCGCGCCTCTCTCTCCCCGAAGGGACTCAGGGCGGTGCACAGGAAATTAAAAACGGAAATACAAACATGTCAATAAAAACAGACGTATTAATAAATAAGACTACAGAATAAAATCTAATTAAATTTAAATGCCCTGTGCTAAAAATTCCCTAAAACGTACCCACACATTAAAACCCTCAAGATAAATGAATAGAATAGTAGAGTAGAGTAATGTAGAATAGAGCAGAGCAGAGCAAATAGAATATGAAATAGAATAGAATAGACTAGAACACAACAGAGTAGAGTAGATCAGAATACGGAAATAATAGAATAGAGTAGAGTACGGAAATAATAGAATTAGATTAGATTAGATTAGATTAGAATAGAAAGTAGAGTAGAATAGAATAGAATATGGAAATAGAATAGAAAAGAATAGAACAGAGTAGAGTAGATCAGAATACGGAAATAATAAGAGTAGAATACAGAAATAATAGAATGGAATGGAATAGAACAGAATAGAGTACAATAGAGAAGAGAGTAGAGAAGAGTAGAATAGAATATGGAAATAGAATAGAATAAAATAACAGAGTTGGAAGGGACCTTGTCAAGCAAGTTATAATTACCGGTGATCACCAGAAGCAGAGTCATAAACGTTTCAGCGCAGTCTGGGACTTTCATTTCATCTACATCGGTGATGTCTTTGTATTGGGAGACCCACGCAGCTTCCGACGAAAGCATGGAGTCCATCTTCTGAAGAGCGACTGTGAGGTGGACACAACAATGGGGGGGGGGGGGAAGACTCGTTCTCAAACGCAACTAACAAGAAAAAGCAGTCAGAAAACAACTGCAACTGACCCCAAAATTTCTGTGAAATCATGCGCCTCCTTGCAGCCCATTTTCAGATGGCAAAAAATGGGCTGCAAGGAGGAGGGGAGGCGTGTGGCCCTCCTGCACCCTGTTTTGGCCAGCAGGGTGCTGCTGAATGCATCTGTCCCATCTCTCCCCCCCACCCACCCACCCCGGTGGAGAACTACAACGTTGATCTGGCCCTCGAAGAGACCCAGTTTGACCCCCCTGGATGGGAAGGAGACAAAAAACGGTTGGATTTTCTTTTTAATCCAAGGAAACGACTCCAGGACATCTTACATTTTCTCTCTACAGTTAACCACCTCTGAAAGTAGGTCTCTTCCGACAAAATGTGCATGCAGCTGGGGAGGCTGCCGAGGTAGCCGTGAACGCCGTGCAGCTCCCTTTCGAAGAGGAGGATCTCATCCACCAGGTGGCAGAAGAGGTTGTCGTCGTAGAGCATGCAAGGGATCTCGGCGTCCAGCTTCTCCAGGATGAGCGTCACCAGAGCGCGGGAGAACTCCAACTGCCAAGATGCCAAGAGAGAGAGCATTCAACACCCACAGATGAAAGGGAGCGGCGTTCTTCTAGGTAGTCCTCGACTTACAACAGTTCATTTAGAGACCATTCAAAGTGGTGACGGCGAGGGATTTACGTTAATGACGGTTGTAGTGTCCCCAACACTCATATGCTCGCACGTTCAGATAAAAATCTTACGAACTGGAGGAAGGTGGCAAATGAGGAATAGGACAGAAAATAAAGCACTGCACAGGAGTCCTCCACTTACAACAGTGCATTTAGTGAGCGTTCAAAGTTACAACGGCACTGAAAAAAAAGCGACTTATGACCATTTCTCACACTTACGACCGTTGCAGCGTCCCCAACGGCCACGTGGTCAAAATTTGGATGCTTGGCAACTGGTTCATATTTACGACAGTTGCGGTGCCCCTGGGTCATGTGATGGCGACCTTCTGACCAGCAAAGTCAATGGAGAAGCCAGATTCACTTAACAACCGTGGTAGCAATTCACTGGACAACAGAGAAAGTTCGTGAAACGGGGCACAGCTCACTTACGAAACGTCTCCCTTAGCAATCTGAATGTTGGGCTCAATTGTGGTCGTAAGTGGAGGACTGCCTGTAGTGCAACGGCGGTCGATCGGTAAGCGAAACAAGAGAGGTTTACCCTGGCGTTCACCGAAGTTCCGGCTTTATCCAATATGGGCTGAACTTTGCCTTCCAGAAACGAAACATGATTTCCAATCCACATCAGTACTTGGGTCAGATACCACTCGGGCTTCGGAAGGAAACAAGTCATAACAAAATCAGATGAAAAAAATGGTGCGCTGCTCGGTCAAAGTTACAATTCTATCAGCAACACTAAGGCCGAACCTCAACAGCGTCCAACGATGGCAACTTTTAAGACCTGTGGACTTCAACTCCCGGAATTCCAGTCAGCCAGTGCTAACATTCACTCTGCACATTCTTGGCTGGCCCAGAGAAGCGTCAAGGAGCGAGTTATTATTATTATTTACTATTAGCGGATAACTCGGCGTTGCCCGGGTATTTATTTACAAGGGGCAAATGTCCAGACCAAATGTAATTTCTAATGTTGGATTTTTTCCCCCTTACCAGAGGGAACACCCTTGTGGAGTTACTGTGTAACCCATGGCAACTCCACTGCGCTGTAAAGTAAATACATTTACGGCAGTACGGTAGAAGCCGTTTTAAGGCACAGCAGGCTATATCTTAATGGAAAATACACCCCGAGAGGTGTGTGTTAGGGGTGCCTTACCCCCATAGTATTTTTTTCCAGAGAGTAAGTCATCTGTATACCAAATTTGGTTGAAACAGACAACAATATTGCAGGGCGTACCACCTGCAACCCACCACTGATTTGCACATTAAGGCCATACCTTGGTCAAGACATTGGTTTGCCGATTCCCTGTGAAATGGTATTTGAATCTTTTCTGGAGGGGAGCCAACATGATCTGCATCGGTAATATAATAGGCGGAGTTGGCGGAAGGAGGTACTTTTCTGGCAGCTGTTTCGGTTTGGTTAATAGTTCGTCCCTAAGATTTTTTTAATGCGTTAAGGTACAATATGGTGAGGATAGATAAAAGGGCTTACAGACATAGGATGACACCCACGCCTCCTCCTATGATTTGGCGGCTGGAGGGGCCAGCGGCCAATAGCCCACCACACGAGTAAAATCCAGCAGGTTGTGGAGAACCGGTATCGGAAATTTTGAGTAGTTCGGAAAACGCAAATGCCACCTCTGGCAGGCCCCAGAGTGGGGTGGGAATGGAGATTTTGTAGTATCCTTCCCCTGGAGTGGGGAGAAAAAGGAGATTTTGCAATATCCTTCCTCTGGAGTGGGGAGGGAATGGAGATTTTGTAGTATCCTTCCCCTGGAGTGGGGAGAAAAAGGAGATTTTGCAATATCCTTCCTCTGGAGTGGGGAGGGAATGGGGATTTTGCAGTATCCTTCCCCTGCGACCCCCACCAAGCCACGGCCACAAAACCGGTAGCAAAAAAAAAAAAAAGAATTTCACCACTGCCACAACAAATATCTTAAGATGGCTGAAATTTGGATATCTGCCACTCTACATTCCATGCAGGATGACGCAGGTGATTCCGCACGGAAGCAAACGCTCAAAGGATACGATGGCTGCAGTTTGAGGAGCTGAGAAAACAGGGTCTCGAAGTTACTGTACGTTTCTGCGGCGTTCGCGGAGGAAGGAGCCAGGCCCAAAGTTTTGGTTTGAGCCGGTCCGATGAACGGCCAATGCAGCTGAGTCAGCGTCTCTTCGAAGTCACTGCAAAAAGACGGAGCCTGTCGTAACCGCCATGACTCAGCGATCCAAAGGGAGCCGCAGGCAATGGCCGGACAATTTTTTTCCTACCTGGACAATTTGTCTTTCAAGATCTTGTGCCAGAACTGAATAGTAGATCTTATAAAAGTTAAGAGATGCGAGCAGGAGGATTCTTGAAGCTTGATGTCTAATTCAGCCATGGACGCCAGGGCGGTAGCTGCCTCGGGCACGTTGTTAGTCATTAGATACTGCTGGATGTTGTCACTAGCCAAACAAAAGAGGGGGGATCATAGACAGGATCATCTGTCTATGATCCTGGCACTTTGCCCCAAATTCATCAGGTGTTTCCTCATTGGTCCACTGGCTTTCCAGAGAAAGTTGCAAAGGAATTGACAATCACAAACAATTGCCGCTCTAGGACGCCACACCCGCTCTCCTTAAAGGCCTAGGCTGTCCCTTCTCCTTCCCATGACATCACAAACAATTGCCGCTCTAGGATGCTGTACTTGCTCTCGTTAACGGGCCAGCCATTCCAGAGTTATGCTGGAACATACATACATACACCATCTATGTATGTATGTATGTATGTATGTATGTATGTATGTATGTATGTATGTAGGTATGTATATGATTCTGGGGCTTTACGCCTTCCATTACATTGAAATTAAGTGAAACGACATGCAAACGTTCTTTACCTTAATTCTTCTACTTGTGAAATCTGTTTTAAATAAGCCAGGTGTCTTTCGACTTCTTTTATTTGACTTATCAAGGCACCAAATTCCTCCATCCAAGGGCCGGAGGTCAACAGGTGGCTATTCACCGAGTCGTGCAAGATTCCCTCGCTCTCCAGAAGATGATCCAGAGATTTCTTCGAATCTTCTGCGTTCTGCAACGCCTTCTGGATTCTTTTGGGGACTTCGGATGAAACCGTGACAACCTGTATTGATGCAGGAGCATCACGCTGTTATCCAGACAGTCCTTGACTTATGATGACGTTTGTTGCTAAGTGAGACATTGGTTAAGTGAGCTTTGCCCCATTTTATGACCTTCCTGGTCATGGTTATTAAGCAAATCACTGCCACTGAGTGAATCGGATGGCCATTGAGTGTATCTGGCTTTCCCCCATTGTCGGACGCTGGCTGGGAAGGTTATATAATACAGGTAGTCCTCAACTTACAGTAGTTCGTTTAGTGACCACTCAAAGTTACATCACGGAAAAATGTGACTTATGACCGTTTTTCATAGTTACAACCCTGGAAGCCTCCCTGTGGTGGTCATGTGATCAAAATTCAGATGCTTGGCAATTGGTTCCAATTTATGACCTTTGCCTTATTCCAGGATCACGTGATTCCCTTTTCTGACTGTCTGACCAGCAAAGCCAATGAGGAAGCCAGGTTCACTTAACAGCCGGGTTGCTAACTTATCAACTGCAGTCATTCGCTGAACAACAGCGGGAAGAAAAGTCATAAAATGGGGCGAACTGCACTTAACCGATGTCTCACACAACACCAGAAATTTGTTGGGGCTCAATTCTGGAAGTCGAGGGCTACCTGTAGCGATCACATGACCTCAAGACATTGGAACTGTCACATATACATGCCAGTTGCCAAGTGGCTGAATTTTGATCCCATGACTGCAACGGTCATACATGGGGAAACTGGTCGTAAGTCACTTTTTTCAGTGCTGTTGTAAATTCAATCACGGAAAGAATGGTTGTAAATCAAGGACTACCGGTATACTCAAAATATTATTTGTAACTAGCCGATAATGACTGGACCAAATGTAATTTCTAATGTTGGATTTTTTCCCCTTAGCAGAGGGAGCTCCCTTGTGGAGTACTGTGAAGCCGTTACCATGGCAAGGCTCCCTTGTGGAGTACTGTGAAGCCGTTACCATGGCAAGTCTACTGCGCTGTACAGTAGAAGCCATATTAAGGTAGTACGGTAGAAGCCGTTTCAAGGCACAACAGGCTGTGTCTTAACAGAACACACACCCCGAGGAGTATTAGGGGTGTCTTACCCCCCACAGTATTTTTCTCCAGAGTGTAAATTATCTCTGTACCAAGTTTGTTTGAAATTGCATGAGGCGTTCCAGATTTATGCTGGAACACACACACATATACGCACACAGCCACTTATTTATATACAGTATAGGGAGGAGGAGGAGAAGGAGAGGAGGAGGAGAGGAGGGGGACGAGGAGGAAGAAGACATTTAGAGTCAAAATATCTGGAAACTTTTTAAAAAGTGGGCTCTTTTTCTTAAAGCATTTCAACACACCTTCCCTTCCTCTCTCCCCCTCAAAAAAAGGAACTCACCTGTTCTTCTAATTTCATCTTGTTTTTTGACAACTGTTCGATCAGGTCGCCCAGCTTGCTTAACGAGTCGTAATCGTTCCCGACCTTCCTTTCTACAAATTCGGACACGTAGAAGGGGATGTCGCAGGTCTTTGGATCCTTAGGGATCCTTTTGTTTCCGGTGTTCAGGTTTTCCACTTCCACGCGATCGGTGGTACTGTTTAACCAAAGTGGATTCATAAAGGTCGTAGCCCAAGCGATTGTAAACATTTTTGCAAAGTGCCAAATAAGACTTGTGAAAGGCGTAGGAAGAGCTCTGAGAAAGTATTAAATGCTTCCCATCAGTAACTATCCTAGTATTCTCTGTAGGAACTCACCAACGCATGTCAGCTTCTGCAGCATGTTCTGCTTCTTCTTCTCCTTCCTCCTCTTCCTCTCTGCTGGGTTCCTGCTAAGACAGGAGAATGCATTGGTCAGTTTGGATTGCAACGTAGCTTTCAAGAACAACTAAAGTAGCTTTTTTCTTCTCAAGCAAAGCCTCCAAAGGACGTTTGTTCACCTCCCAGGATTCCAAACAGAGCAGCCAAGAGCTGGGATTTGGGAGCAAGGAGATTCAGGTGGTTAGGACACCGGGCTGACGATTGGCAGGTTCGCGTTTGAAACCTGGTTGCTGCTATGCCATGGGCGCGCTCCTGTCAGCTGCTCCAGCTCCTAGTGACTCAACTGCTCAAAAGCGGGTGATCGCAAGTAGATAGAGGAGCACTGCTCTGATAGGTAACTTAACAGAGACATGAAAGACATTCCTATATATATAATTCAACTCCAAAAAGTACCAGCAATACATATGGAATGAATAGAATATTAATAGAATAGAAATAGAAATAGAATAGAATAACAGAATTGTAGGAAACCCTTTACCATTTCAGAGAAATTGCTGTCCAATCCCCTCTTTACAAACGTTTAACTTAATGAACTTAAGGTGGACTTTTCCAGTTACTTTCCAATAGCTAAGAGAGAACTAGAAGGTACCAAAAATAAATAAATAAATAAACCACCTACCTTAGTAACTGCCAATGATGCAGCACTATTAATCCCTGATTGTGCCATTTCCAATTCAGCAAACGGTTGTAAGTTTTGGATGAATTTAAAAAAATAAAAAGGCTTAGTAATATGATCGAAGTGTCAAATATCAAATGTCACATAGAACAGACTGTTTTGGATATAATCAGAAGGCTGGTATAAGATTGAAAGGGAGCATAGAAGTCAATGTCTTTGTTTATATCTCTGCTAATTCAGTCTGTTACGATCGGACTGCTAGCTTCACTCAGTAAAGATGAGCATGGAATGGATAGGATGAATGGAAGCGAAGGTATATATGACCATCAGAACACACAATGGCACTTTGGAGTTGACGGCTGGCTCCTGTGATTGCTTTCCCAATGTTTTAATTTGTGTTGTTGGTTTTGTCCAAAACAGCCATGAAGGGCAACTGCCAGCCACATAGCAACTGAAGTCTCTAATCCATCTATTCTTCTTTCTTTTATCCTCTCATGCATTCTCTTTTTTTCCTGGGCTTTCCAACAGTCCATAATTCTTCCAATTGTCTTAAAGAGTCATGTTCCTTAATGGCTCGGTCTTTGTCTTCATCTAGGGGGAAATATCATAATTTTCCATGAATATTAAGACATCAATGTTCTCTCCCAGATGTTACTCAATGTGAAATTGTTCTACTTAGGCCAGGGGTCTGCAAAGTTGGCTCTTTGAAGACTGATGGACTTCAACTCCCAGAATTCCCCAGCCAGCCTGGCTGGCTGGGGAATTCTGGGAGTTGAAGTCCACCAGTCTTCAAAGAGCCAACTTTGCAGACCCCTGACTTAGGCAAAAAATACGTATGAGAACACAGTACACCAGGGGTCTCAAACTCAATTTGCCTGGGAGCCGCTGGAGGCAGAGTCTGGGTGAGGCTGGGCCGCATAAGGGATTCCTTATATTAATATTAATACCAATATTAATAGTAATATTATACTTTCATATCACAGTGGGGGCCACAAGATACCGCCCTGTGGGCTGCAATTGGCCCACGGGCCGTGAGAATGAGACCTCTGCAGTACACAGTATCAAGATAACCATATGGGATATCTTTGCTGTAATTATATACTGTATATACTATAATTATATACTGTTAACTAGCTGGATACCCATGCTCCACTACGAAACTATGTGATCAGGCTTGATAAATTGACATCTAAAGCTTGAAAATTAATCAGTAGTTACAATCAGGCTTGATATAAGACAACTGGCAGTTGGAACAGTTCTTTTCAGATGGGGAGAGGGAGTAGGACAGCTAACTCCTTAGCATCAAAGTGTGTTAATATAATACTGTACAAGAAATACTAATGATCGGATGATCATTTCGAAAAAACCTTTCTTAGTGAGCACCTCGAAGCCAAGAGGAACCTACATGCCAAATTTCTAATCTCCAGGATTTACAGTTCTGGAGATTTTGTGATGAATGAGAGGGGCATTTGGCTTTCATAGATAGAGATTATATACCTTCCAGGTACTGTTCAACTACAGGAATGATAAACAAAAGCAACATCTGGGGTAAAGTAGGAGAACTATACCAAGAGGGTACAGAGAACACTGAATCTCAACAATAAGAAACCGCTGCAATTATGTATTAATGTGCAATATTAAAATCCACAGTTATCCCTAACAAATATTTAAAACACTTTGTGGGAAATTTATTAAATTTATTTATTTATTTATTTATTTATTTATTTATTTATTTATTTATTTATTTATTTATTTATGTAAGTAAGTAAGTAAGTAAGTAAGTAAGTAAGTACGTCAGTCAGTCAGTCTGTCTGTCTGTCTATCTATCTATCTGTGGTAATATATATATTATCATTTCGATCACATTTTACTCGCAAGAAAACAAAGGCACCAGCCTGATGATGACGGGTGTGATCCCATCGAAACGTTGCAAAAACACTTTTAATTTTACACGGGAAAAGACCCGAATAAACCAAAACCTACATACCTATACCCGTGAAAATCTACGAAAACAAATATGCATATATATATATGTGTGTGTGTGTGTGTGTGTGTGTGTACGTACGTACGTACGTATATCTATATATGTATATCTATCTGTCTGTCTGTGATTGTGTGTGTGTTCTGTTTCTGTCTAGCTATATCTATCTTGTCTTTTCGAAATACAATTTCATTGTATTTATTTTGTACAATGACAAGACTATATTATACTATTTGTCTGTCTGTCTATATACACACATTCACACAACAAATATAAGCCTGTGTATATGTATATGTGTGCGTATACACACAGACACACAAACATATAGGCATCAGAAATTCATTTTTTTCCCTGGTTTAACAATTTTTAAGAATTTCATTTTTTTTTAAATGTGTGCCAGCGTGTTCACCAAAAGAGTGACAGCAAAGGTTATCTGGTCTTAATAAGGGCGTCCAGAAGATACCCGATTTGCTTCATTTATATATATAATCGCACCCATTTCTCCCTGTCGATCCTGATCCGAAACGGTTGCCTTTTGTTTCCCCTTTTTTATGATTCCAACTGGCAGGCCATTGGCCCCATCAATCAATCAATGTCAGTCCATCGGTCAGTCAATGAAAAAATAAAATAACGGCCAGGCGGGCCTGACAATCCCCACGAAGGATCCCCTTAAAGGAGCAGGGAGAAGGCTGAGAGCCCTGGGAAGCAGAGCGCTGGGTGGAGGCACCCAGAGGTCCGCAGAACTCGCCTCATACCCTGTCCCCGGGCAGAAGGGAACGGGAAACGAGGGGAAAGGTCGTGGGAACGCAAAACCCGGGCAAGAGAACCACTCACCTCCTTCGCGTGTCAGCATAAGCCACGCCCCCTCCCTCCGTTGGACGCGTCGCCACTCAACGTCGCTCGGGGAAGGGGTGGGGAAAAGGGCGGAGCCACTCCCCTGATTTCACGAGGCGACCCGGCGCGGGCTTTTGACGAAATCTCTCGCTCTGTGAAGAGAGGGGACGAGTCGCGCGAGAGGCTTCGCCTAGAGCGTCCAGTTTCCGGTTCGTGGCCGGATGTGCCACGGGAGGCTTCCAATGGAGAGCGGGGTGGGGGTGGTTGGGTTTAAGTGGGGAAGGATGGAGGGTTACAAAAGGCTGAAAACGGTGACTCCACCCCTCCAAATTTGGCTACTTTCAGAGACTTCAGCCCTCGGAATTCCTGAGATCCCCGGGGAATTCTGGGAGTTGAAGTCCGCGCATCTGAAAGTGCCATACCCTTACTGGGATTTGAACCCGCAAAGTATTACATGTGAGGCAATTGTAATTGCCACTAGGCCACAGGTTCTCCTCAAGTGGTCAAGTTTGAAAAAACGCTTTAACAGATGAACCGAGTTGGAAGGGACCTTGCAGGTCATCTAGTCCAACCCCCTGCCCAAGCAGGAGACCCTAACATCTGCCTTTACCTAGGATCGAACTCACAACCTCCTGCTTGGGAGGCGAGGGCTCCACCTCTAGGCCACAGCAGCAGTTGCTGGTTTAAATCGTGCTGAATGGAAGGAAGGTGGTGCACCAGCATGTCCTGGGCACTAAGATGTCCTCCATTGCCCATATGATACCAATCTGAGCTCATGCCCAGCCAATGGCTTTCAATGGTCTTCACCTTTCCAGTGGTGAAATTGATCCCCCCCCCATTAAACTCTCTAATCTATCCATCCTGTGGCTCTATCTCACTAATCTATGGCTCTATATCTACCCTTCCATTTATCTATCTATCTATCTATCTATCTATCTATCTATCTATCTATCTATCTATCTATCTATCTATCTATCTATCTATCTATCTATCTATCTATCTATCTATCTATCTATCTATCTATCTATCTATCTATCTATCATCTCCATCCATCCACCCACCCACCCACCAGTCTATCCATCCATATCATCTACCATCCATCCACTATAGAATTCTTTGGATATACATCCTTTTTATGACAACTGCGTTAGCCCCTGGAAGCGATGTTCTACTTGGGACACATGATAATTTTATACACTCCTTAAAAGAAGCTCACATCCTAAGATTTGCCCGTCTGTTGATTAGAGAATACATTTGGCAAAGGGAAATCTATCTGGTTCATTTTTTAAAACAGCAGATTTTTGCCCTGTAGTCAAGATATTTTTGATGGAAGTGAGTTTATCAAACAGTTTGCCTAAATTCAGCCGTTGTATTTGTGATCTAAATGAATAAAGCTGAGCAACGTGTTTCCATTAAAAACTAATAAATACCCAAAAAAAAGGAAGCAAAATATTTTGGCAGGTTTTGGAAATAAAACGCAGAGACGCTAAATAATCAAATTCAGAATGGGTAATTTAATCCTGTCAAGTCAAGGTGCCGATTTTCCCAGTTCATCTGTTGCCAGCAACAGACAAACCATAAGAAGTTGGTTGACATACGACTTCTGTTGTGAGGTATTGGCTTCTTTCCAACTTTTCATGGTAGGAAAAACAGAGATTTAACAATAGTACAAATCAAATTAAAAAGCAGCTGGAACGTTTTGTCAACAGTAGTTGTGAAAGCAGGCTTTTTCAGCATTCTTAAGGCGAAATGCATCTGTTGGACACAGATAAGTTTTCAAAGGTAACATATTTCCGTTTAATATTCCCGAACCGCCGAATGAAACTTATTTGCAATTACTTTTAATCTGTGCCATATTCCTGAAGACCTGTTGGCTTCCATACGGGAGTGAAACACCTCTGAGCGTTAAATACAGTGAACTAGGCCAATTGGTAATTTGAATTCTGTCGTCGGGAGCACCATATTTGTTCAAACTCTTTAAAAAACAAAATTAAAACTTTTTTTTTTACAGCAAATCTGAAATAACGTCCTTTCAACTAATACAAAAATACAGCTCGGTTAGAAATCAGGTGGCTAAGATAAAAGGAGGAAGAAATTTTGCATGTCGAAAACCTTATCGGGTCCCTGAAAAGGATTAACGGAGCCTTGTTGTGTTTAACTGTGATTGACTTTTGATGCTGGTGTCCAATTTTAGCACTTCTCGAATCGCCATTGTGGCATAAGCAGATGGCGGGAGGGAGAACTCCATCTTCAGAGCCTTGTATTTGCCTCCTGACATAGGTAAAATCAAACATGAAAGATTAGCACATGAAAACTTTTAGTTAATGAATATTAATTTAAATACAAATAATGTTCAAGGTTAGCGTTAAAACTCTTCCTGTCCCTGAGCAGGATATCATCATCATCATCATCATCATCATCATTTAACGATCCCATAATCTCTTGCGGGGCGGGGTCTGAATGGAGCTAGCAAGGTGTTTTAATGGCCAGATGCCCTTCCTGTTGCCAATGTGGAGTTTTGTTCAGCAGATATATTCTCAACGTTTCCAGAGAGAGAAATACCTGCCTCTACCTAGGATCGAACCGAAAGCCTCTTGATTGTGAGGCAAGAGCTCCCCCTCTAGGCCACCGCACCACTCTAATAAGATACCAGGTTGGATTAATTTAAATATTTACCTGTTGCAAGAGCTGCAGGTGTTTTTCCTTCCAGTTTATCCAAGTCAGTAGTAAATAGTGGGATTTTAGGATCATCGTATTCAATCAATTCCCTTTTATAAAAATACAATGAGATTTAAAAATGAACCACAATGAAAAGTTTTGCATTTAAGTTAGAAATTGAATTCTCTATAGCAGGGGTCCCCAACCTTTGCAACTTTAAGTCTGAAGGACTTCAGCTCCCAGACTTCTCCAGCTGAAGTCTTTCAGACTTAAAGTTGCAAAGGTTGGAGACCCCTGCTCTATAGGAACTCCTTGGATTCTGACCACAATTGAGCCTAAAATTTATGCGGCTAAGCGAGACAGATGAGTTTTGCCATATTTTGCAACCTTTGTTATCGCAGTTGTTAAGTGAATCACTGCAGTTAAGTTTAGTAACAAGGTTGTTAAGAGAATCAGTCTTCCCCATTGACTTTGCTTCAGGGAGGCCTGCTAGGCCCAAAACGGGTCGTGGGGGAATGCGGCCCGTTTTTGGTCTCAGAAGGCTTCAGGGAGGCCTGCTAGGCCCAAAACGGGTTGTGGGGGGATGCGGCCCGTTTTTGGTCCCAGGAAGCTTCAGGGAGGCCTGCTAGGCCCAAAACGGGTCGTGGGGGGATGTGGCCCATTTTTGGTCCCAGGAGGCTTCAGGGAGGCCTGCTAGGCCCAAAACGGGTTGTGGGGGGATGTGGCCCGTTTTTGGTCCCAGGAAGCTTCAGGGAGGCCTGCTAGGCCCAAAACGGGTCGTGGGGGGATGTGGCCCATTTTTGGTCCCAGGAGGCTTCAGGGAGGCCTGCTAGGCCCAAAACGGGTTGTGGGGGGATGTGGCCCGTTTTTGGTCCCAGGAAGCTTCAGGGAGGCCTGCTAGGCCCAAAACGGGTCGTGGGGGGATGTGGCCCATTTTTGGTCCCAGGAGGCTTCAGGGAGGCCTGCTAGGCCCAAAACGGGTCGTGGGGGGATGTGGCCCATTTTTGGTCCCAGGAGGCTTCAGGGAGGTCTGCTAGGCCCAAAACTGGCCACAGGGTGGGGGTTGCTCACATGTGCAGGGGGAGAATGGGGGGGGTCATCTGCATGTAGGAGGGGCACGCTGGGAGGTTGTGCGTGCATACTCAGGAGGCAGGGCGCATTGCATCATGGGTGTGGGCATGCGCGTGTTCACCGTCAGCACACAAGGAGAAAAAGGTTAGCCATCCCTGGTATAGGCCTAACTCAAGGGTGGGGAACCTTGGCCCATTTATGACTTGTGAACTTCAACTCCCAGGATTCCTGGCTGGCTCAGGAATTCTGGGAGTTGAAGTCCACGAGTCCAAAAAGGACCAAGGTTGCCCACCCCTGGCCTAACCTTAGAAATAAAATCCTCAGACATATCCCAATAAAATGAAGGCGAGGGAACAAGAATGTGCACATCTAAGCTTGAATAAATTAGACTTTCCTACATTTGTTTACTTACCAGCTCACATTCTGTGGTCGGATAATAATTTTTCGATAAGCCCCAGACAACGAGTAGTCTCGGATTTTGTGTTTCATGTTGTTGATATCCAGGTTGTCACTGGCTAGCATTTCCTTGTAGCTTTCTCCAACTGTCAAAAAAGAGGACAAATGCTGAACTAGAGGACACAATTGAGAGTAAAAAAATATTATCGCCACACTCATGCTGAAGCGCACCTCCTTTCTACCGCAAAAATGCAATCTTTTTACATCGCAGGTGAGTTTTATTTTTGTGAAGAGCCTTGGCGCTCTCTGAGCTTGGGCGTTTCATTACCAAACTATGTAACATCATCAGTGTTGAATAGGTAACACTGATAATGTTACTTATGTTTGGTAATGGCATATCTGCAAGAAAACCACCAAGCTCAAAGAACACCAAGGACCCCCACAATTTTTATTTTATTTTATTAAATTTATACCCCGCCTTTCTCCAAACGGACCCAGGGCGGCGCACAGGAACACTAAAATACATACAAAAATACATAAAAAATTTAAAAAACTTATTCGATAAAAACCCTGCGCTAAAACCAAATTAAAATTCCCGAAATTTAAAACTATCTAAGAGTCCTTTTGGGGTTACGCTAGGCCGGCTAGATGGAACAAATGTGTCTTTAAACACTGGCGGAAGAGGCGGAGGTCGGAGATGGTGCGAAGTTCAGGGGGTACCGTATTTATCGGCGTATAACACGCACCGGCGTATAACACGCACCTTCATTTTAAGAGGGAAATTTCAGGAAAAAAAATTAAATTTCAAATAAAGAACTTTGAAGCAAAATAAGGGTAGCTCAGAACTTTTTTTTATTAATATTATACCACTTATAAGGTAAATAATGTAAAAGGAAAATGTGGTGAAACTCACTTAACGACGGCCTTGGTTAGCAACCAAACTTTTAGGCTCAATTGTGGTCATAAGTTCTTTCTTTCTCTCTCTCTCTTTCCTCCTTCCCCCTCTCTCCATTTCTCTTTCTTTCTCTCTTTTTCTCTTTCTTAATCTCTCTTTCTCTTTCTTTCCCTTCGTCTCTCTCTTTCTATCTGTCTCTCTCTCCTTCCTCTGCCCATCTCTCTCACTCTGTGTTTGTCTGTCTGTCTCTCACTCACTTAATCAGTCTCTATCTATCTGTCTCTCCCTCCCTCTCTCTGTGTGTGTCACTCACTCTGATTCTCTCCCTCCCTCTCTCTGTCTCTGTATGCCTGTCTCTTCCTCTTTCCCCCTGTCTGTCTCCGATTCATTCTCTATCTGTGTCTCTCTCCGTCTCTCTCCCTCCCTCTCTTTCTCTCTTTCTGTCTTTCCCTCCCTTCCCCTCTGTCTCTCTCTGTGTATGTCAGTCACTCCCTCTCTTCCCTCTCCCCCCGCCCCAACCCGGGAAGCAGCAGAAGGGCTGGCATGCCAGAGGTTACGGACGCCTCCTCCCACAGCGGGCCAGGTGGCCCGGCAGGGGCGTCAGGCAGAGAAGCCGCGAGAAGCCGCGCGTATCTCCGCCGGCTTCCTCCGACAGGGAGGAGAAACGTGTGCTGTGGTGGCTGTCAAAGGGAGCCGGGGGAGATGCGCGGGGCTTCCCAGCCCGATGCCCCTGCCGGGCGCAAGGCTCTGGGAAGGGCAGAGAAGCCGCGCGGAAGGGAGAGAAGCCGCGCGAAAGGGAGGGAAGCCGCGCGTATCTCCGCCGGCTTCTCTGCCTTTCGCGCGGCTTCTCTGCCCTTCCCAGAGCCTTGCGCCCGGCAGGGGCATCGGGCAGGGATGCCCCTGCCGGGCGCAAGGCTCTGGGAAGGGCAGAGAAGCCGCGCGGAAGGGAGAGAAGCCGCGCGAAAGGGAGGGAAGCCGCGCGTATCTCCGCCGGCTTCTCTGCCTTTCGCGCGGCTTCTCTGCCCTTCCCAGAGCCTTGCGCCCGGCAGGGGCATCGGGCAGGGATGCCCCTGCCGGGCGCAAGGCTCTGGGAAGGGCAGAGAAGCCGCGCGAAAGGCAGAGAAGCCGCGCGAAAGGGAGAGAAGCCGCGCGTATCTCCGCCAGCTTCCTCCGACAGGGAGGAGAAACGTGTGCTGTGGTGGCTGTCAGAGGGAGCCGGGGGAGATGCGCGGGGCTTCCCTGCCCGATGCCCCCTCTTTGGCCCTTCCCCCCGCCCGTTCGCTCGCTCCAGGGGGCTGTGGCTCCGGCGCAGCCACAGCCCCGGGCATTCCGCCCGCCCGTTCGCTCGCTCGAGGGGGCTGTGGAGCCGCGCGTACAGGGAGGCGGGCGCCCGGTGCCCGGACGGGTCCGGCGCAGCTCCCTGACATGCCGGGCCCTCTGCTGCGGACCACTGTAAAAACATGGCTTCGGCGTATAACACGCATACATCATTTGCCCCCTATTTTCAGGGGGGAAAAGTGCGTGTTATACGCCGATAAATACGGTAAGTCGTTCCAAAGGGCTGGGCCCGCCACAGAGAAGGCTCTCCCCCTGGGTGTCGCCAGTCGGCATTGTCCGGCCGACGGCACCCTGAGAAGGCCCTCTCCGTGGGAGCGTATCGGTCTTAGGGATGTAATTCAACCCTAAGCTACAAATATTCTCTTTTAGCAGTTTAATTTTTGTTAAGATTATCACTATTAAAGTACCTACCTCGAATGCTACTGATATTAGACACACTGAATTGATTGCTTTATTTCTTTTGGCAGATTCCATCTTAATAATATCAAGAGACAATGAAAAAATCCAGCGAATTCATCAAGATGTAGGATGAAGGCGCGGTAAGATTTCAAACTCAATTTCTTTTGGCTGGATTGTTGCATGACGCTCGAATCATTTTTCATGAGATGGAGAGCCATATGAATTTGATTTAACAAATAAATACAACAGATAAACTGTTGGGGTAATGATGATTTAATAGCTAACCAGCTGCTGTAATGCTGTTAATACTGTAATGATGATGCATTGGTAGTAATGAGTCAGCAGGGTTATCTGACTATTACCACTTTTTGCTGGAGTGTATCTCTCTCATTCTTTCTCTCTCTCTGTGCTTCCCTGCTGTAATTGCTGTTTATTTGAGGTCTGACTAAAGTACATGTATGTATATAGTCTATGTAGGTAAAACCACTTTTTAAATACACATCTCTGTTTACTGCATTTGCTCCTGGGTTGTCTCACACAGTTACACTGTGTGCACTCTTGACATAAACTCAGTAACGAACGAGAAATTTAACATGAATAAACTGCAAGCTGTGCAGAATCGGACAAACTAACATATATTTTAAAAGGTAGACAAGACTCCACCTTTTTCAAATGTTGGAATAAATGGTATGCATGGTACAACAGGAGAGTAATGGATACCAAGGAAACCAACTAGATAGACTATCTAAGAAACCAATGTGAGGAATAAATAAGACAAGAGGATAGTAAATTTGAGAGAGAAAACAAATATCTTTGCATAATTGTAAACAATAACTGATAAGTTAGACTGGGATAAACTCAATTCTCAATCTAGGGGACTAGACATTTCCCTGGTATGTTTATGTATGTCTTTCCAGTTACCCTTACCTTATATTTGTTGACTGTGTGTTTTTATATGGCAAATATTAATAAAGATATATTTTATTTAAAAAAACCATGAATATACCACTCTGCGGAAAGCTATAAACGCCATCGTGCATGAATTGTCAATGAGTTTATTCCTCTATTTTCTCCCTTTGGGTGGTTAGTCAATTAGGGCCTATTTTTGAACAAAACTCTTACTTTTATGCTTTGGATAAATCACGTCAAAGCCAGGCAGGGGCATGACAACATCATGGATGGTGTAATTGTCCACATCCACCTCTTCGATATGGACAGCTGTACCTTAAAGTCAAAAGAGAAGTTGGATATTATTTTTCCCAGCCCTCAAAGAAAGAACAATTATCTGCATAGTCAAACAATATGCCAGCTGCAGCCAAAGGCTTCACGATCTGGCTCCAGAAGAATTGTTAATATTTTACCTCCTTTGAGTACTAAATCCCCTGGAACTGCTCTCAGCCCGTATTCTTCTATTCTTTGGCTCACTATGTTGTTCCATACGTAACTCTGGTAACTATGAATATACATCAAACGATAATTTCTTGTTATCTGCAAGGGAAAAGTATCATTATCTGCTACGTACACTTCATGTACTGATTTATTCAATCAGTGTCTTGTATCAAACAGGAGACCTATAATCATATACAGGAATGCAGCAAGAATGTATAAAACGAAGAGGCGTATAAACAGATAAGCATATCTGTGGTAACAATCAATGGCAGTGTTATTTCCTGAGGAAAATTGAAACTTCATATCAAGATTGGCTTTTCCTCAGATTGAATATCTTTCCCAATATAATAACAACAACAAAGGCTATAGGATGTTTTAGTTAGATGTTGACATTTAGTTTTGAGAATACACAATAATATTTACTCAATATTTAGTTCTTTTCTTTCTACCTCAGCCAAAAGTACCCTGTACTTTCTCTTCTCTTCTTTTTAAGCTGAGTATTATGCGTGTGTGAGTTTGTGCATGGGTGCGTGTATCTATATATAAAAAAGCCAAATACCACTCACTCATCACAATATCTCCAGAATCATAAAGCCTACAAAACTGAAATTTGGCACGTCCTCTTGGCTTCTGGGTACTTGCTAAGAAAGAATTTTTTTAAATGACCATCAGATTATTGGTATTTGTTATACAGTAATTAACTCGCTGTGCTATGGAGTTCTACTCCCCCTCCCCACCTGAAAAGAACTCTGTTCCAACTGCCAGTTACCTCACATTCCGTTACCTCAGTTCAAACTGGCAGACGTTCCACTCCTTCACTCAGGAGTGGTCTGAAGCTCCTTATATCGAATAAAATGAAACGAAATGAAATTATAGTACTAAACAACGGTACCTCACCAATATGTCTACACCTTCCACCTATGGAACTGTTTCCCAACTCAGGGCGGCGGGAGTGATATTCCCTTATGTGTTTCAATCACCAACAACCACTGAGCCGATGGATTGAACTGGACTTCTCCTGCATTGCCCGATTTTTACTACTACACGGAGCACATAATATTATGGTACACATGCGATCAAAATTCAGATGCTTGGCAACTGGTTCATATTTATGACCGTTGCTGGGTCCCACAGTCACGCGATCCCCTTTTTCCGAAAGCCAAATCCATGATTCCACTCAACATCCAGGTGACAAATTTATCCGCTGCAGTGATTTGCTTAACAACTGAGGCAAAAAAGGACATCAAATGGGGAAAAATGAACAAATGCCCTACTTAACAACCAAAATTATGGCCTCCAGTGTGTTCGTAAGTCAAGGACCGCCTGTATTTTCGTAGCCTGTCCAGAAAGTCTTCAAACACCACTCTAACACTGACCTGGTGTAAACACCCCCCCGCCCTTACCATGTTGAACGCAGAGACGATATTTTTCAGGCCGTATTTAGAAAGCCCCCAGAGTAACTGGCCTTCTACGCATCTTTTCTCAAGCAGGGTCTTAAAGGCTGCCGCGGGGTCTTTTGTCCGCGCCCACTCCTCTCGGCATTTTACCAAGGACCCTTTTTCAACTGTAACAAATTTTGACAGAAAAAGGTAAGAGTTCTTTACAGGTAGTCGTCAACTTACAATCACAAAAGCCAGCTCTGACCCCACGTAATTTACAGCCCCAATCATGACCCTGTTCCCCCCCTCCCCCCTGAGGGCATGTCATCAATCACATTAGCCAATGGGGCAATTTCCCGAGTTGTAAAGGTCACTTCCCTCCGGGCTGCTGTTAAGTAACCCTGGTCACGTGATATGCACTGTGGTTATTTGGTTAGAAATTCAGACATGTGGCCCCTGACTCGTATTTATGACGGTTGCTGTGCCCCGGGGTCACGTGATCCACCCTTGCGACCCTTCGGAGCAGCAAAGTCAAAGAGGAAACCAGATTTATTTAATAAGCGTGTTACTGACTTAATACCTGCAGCGATTCACTTAAGAACTGTGGCAGCAAAGGTTGTATAAGGGGAGAAAACTTACTTCAGAGATGTCTCACTTAGCAACGGGAATTTTGAGATCAATTGTGGCCATAAATCATGGATTATCTGTCCTACGTTTTAGCAAACTAGGTAGTTTTTTTGCTACCGTATTTTTCAGAGTATAAGATGCAGCTTTTCTCCCCCCAAAAAGAGGGTGAAAAGCTGGATGCATTTTATACACTGAACACAGCATTTTTAGCCTCCCGGAACCCTGTCCCCTTTGCAAAAATGGCCCTGCATAGCCTTTAGGAGGCTTTCCGAGTGCTCCTGGGGGCTGGGGAGGGCAGAAATGGGCCGTTTCTTGCTTGTTTTTGCCCCCTCCCCCACTTTGACCAAAAATGGGCCGTTTTTGAGAGGTCTGCAGAGCGTAAAAACTTTTTTTTTTTTTCAATTTGCCTCTTCAAAATCCTGGTGCGTCTTATACTCCAGTGCGTCTTATACTCCCAAAAATACAGTAGTCGCTCTTGTTTCAGATGATGTTCGAATATAAGACTTGCCTCCTGGACGTGGTTTGAGAATTAAATCTATGGCTTCGTTCCAGTTGCTCTGCAGGATAGCTCTTCCCACTTGAAACGTCGGAACAGCTGTCGTCCCAAACCTCTGCATGCCGTAATAATTAATAAATCCAGTTTCCTTAAGGGAGTGCATCGCTTGCTGAACTTCAGCATCAGTCCCGGTTATATTTCTAATACAGATAAAAGCGACCGGTGAGGGGAAACGGAAAGAAAAGGAATAATGAGATTTAAGACAAGCCGGGTCCTTGCAACAACCAGTTCAGCGGAACCGGCTGAATCCCACCCCTGATTGCAAGTCTAGCTAATGAGATTTCTTCCATTTTTCGGAGGTCGGGGATCTTCAATGAACTCAAGAAATACGGCCTTTTTTACCTCAGACCCACGGTGAAATGGTTTCCTTGCAATTCTCCCAGCTTCAGCGGGTGATTCTTGTAGCTGAAGTTCCCAAGCTTGCAGTTCATTAAGCATTTATTTAAATGAGCGAGTCTCTGGGCGGTGATTCTATCAAAAGCAGAGCGTGAAATGTTTGATAGGTTAAAAACCATTATTTCTCCCCTCCATCCCAGAGATAAGTTGCCCCAAAATTAACCAAGTGAGTTTCCTGACAATGGGGGACAATCTTTTATTTTATTTTTCAAATTTATACCCCGCCCTTCTCTTTGCAAGGACCCAGGGCGGCGCACAGGCAATATTAAAAAACCATACAAAATTGCAAAAATACATTATTAAAAAGCTATTAAATTAAATCCCGTGCTAAAATCGAGCAGTGGAACAGCTTGCCACCAGAGGTTGAGGGAACTCCATTCACTGGAAGTTTTTTTTAAGAAAAGACTGGATAGTAAACTTGTCGGAAATGGTGCGGGGTCCTCCTGCTTGAGCAGGGGGTTGGACTAGAAGACCTCCAAGGTCCCTACCAGCTCTATTGGGATTGATGGATTGATATCTTTAGAAATGGACAATTCTCCACCCCTTCATCGCACTTCTGCACTCGCTGAATGTGACTCAACGGGCCAAATAAATATTACGATTGAATCTGCACCCGATTTGCAGCAGGGGATCCCACTGTGGAAAAACCAATATTTAAACCAGATTAATTAAACATTATCCTTTTTTTTGGGGGGGGGGGGTTTTACTTACTTCAAAACCGCTATCTTTTGAACTGTGATAGCCCTTTTGTCTTTGGTTCCCATGTAAGAAAATATGGTCGGTTTAACTCTTTAAAGAAACAAAAAGAAACAAGTTTAGCTGGAATAAATTAGGAGCCGCCAACAGCCTGATTAGCAGAAGGGGGGGAAAAAAAATCTGCTTCTGCCTCCCAGCAATTTGGCCCCTTGGCCACTGGCACCTCGTATTTATGACGGTGGCAATCACGTGGTCTCCTTTTCCGACCTTCTGACCAGCGATAGGCAGATGGGGAAGCCGGATTCTGTTACTAACTTAGCAATGTGGCGGTTCACTTAACGACGGTGGCAAGACAGGCCGTAACATGGCGCAAGACTCGCTTGGCAAGTGTCTCGCTTAGCATCGGAAGTGCTGGGCTCAATTGTGGTTGTAAGTTGAGGACTAACTATATGTCCCGATGAAATAAATACCGTATGGGTACGTAGATCCCATTTAATTGTAAAGAATAAAGAGACAGACATTCTACTCTCAATCTCCTGCAATGTTCCTTGAGGAAATTATTCTAAAGCAGGGGTCTCCAACCGTTGCAACTTTAAGTCTGAAGGACTTCAGCTCCCAGACTTCTCCAGCCAGCTTTGCTGGAGTCCTTCAGACTTAAAGTTGCAAAGGCTGGAGACCCCTGTTCTAAAGGAATAATCATTTCTACCATCTCTACAGACAAGGATCTTGATAGAGTCATTTGATAGAGAGGTGGGCAGCATAAAGATGTCATAAATAAAATATCTTGAGATGGGTCTCTTCCTCTTCCCCAAATACTACTCACCTTAAATATTTGGAGAGAACGTTGATGGCGTCCATTGTATCTTTGTTCTCTTTATATAAGACAAAATGGCAATAATTTCCCCTAGACTTCGGCCAGGAATGTTTCCTCGGATCTTTTGCAAAGAAAACAGGAAAGATGCAAAAATGTTAAAGCGTGAAAAATGCCACTCTTTTCTAACAAATGACATTTCCAAATCCTGGTGTGTGTGTGTGTCTGGTCAGGGCCATCTGCCTCTTGAAAGGGGTGTGGCGATTTCGGGGTCTCATTTGTATCACAGGAAAAGCGATATTTGTCAGCAATTATTTGCTTACATCAATGTTTCTCAACCATGCCGACTTGAAGATGAGTGGACTTCAACTCCCAGAATTCCGCCGGCTGGCTGCGGAATTCTGGGAGTTGAAGTCCACTCATCTTCAAGTCGCCATGGTCGAAAAACGCCATATATATATCCTTCCATGAATGTTGCCACAATTTCTAATGTTGGATTTTCCCCCTTACCAGAGGGAACCCCCTTGTGGAGTACTGTGAAGCTGTTACCATGGCAACTCCACAGCACTGTACATTAGAAGCCATTTTAAGGCAGTACGGTAGAAGCCGTTTTAAGGCACAACAGGCTGTATCTTAACAGAACGCACACTCCGAGGGGTGTTAGGGGTGTCTTACCCCCACAGTATTTGTTTCCAGAGAGTAAGTCATCTGTGTTTGGTTGAAATTGTTCAAGGTGTTCCAGAGTTATGCTGGCACACACACACACACACACACACACACACACACACACACACACACACACACAAACACACACTAAATCACAGTTCTAATTAGTTAATTCCTAAAATGCAGCTGTTTTCTTACATTTGTTTAACTAGCACACAGGTAGCTAACTGTAAATTAAGAATAAAAGGTTTACTTCTGAATGAAATTGGGAAGTTCCAGACAGCCCACGCATTTATCTTTGTAATTTATTTCTTCAAATCCTCCACTGTTTAACTTCTCTCGATTATCATTACTTTGTTTGGCATTTCATTTTCGGCTTCGATGAAACGCCAGGTATTCTCTTACCTGTTGACGTTCTGGCTTCTGGTCACAAGCATAGGATAAAGAGCATAAGAGAGCAAGTTTTCATTTGACTCCTGTTGGGCTATTGGAAGCGTTTCGGATGGAAACATGCAGGTGTCATGGTTTGTATGCTATGGATGTCTGGAGCATTCCAAGGTTCATATGGTGACGGACAGCTGTTTGGACGATGGAACGTGCAAGGGCAAACGGAAAGAACGGACAATTTCGGCGACACAGGTCACCAAGAACACCGGGGGCATTACCGACTACAGAATTCGGAAGGGACCTTGGAGGTCTTCTAGTCCAACCCCCCTTCTCAAGCAGGAAACCCTATTATCATTTCAGACAAATGGCGGTCCAGTCTCTTTTTAAAAACCTTCCAGTGATGGGGCAGCCACAACTTCTGGAGGCAAGGTTTCCCACTGATTACCGTATTTTTCAGAGTATAAGATGCACCGGAGCATAAGACGCACCAAGATTTTGAAGAGGCATTTAAAAAAAACCAAAACGTTTTTGCACTCTGCAGATCTCCCCAAAACGCCCCCCCCCTGCAAAAAGGGCATGAATACTCTTTAGGAGGCTTGTAGAGTGCTCTTGGGGGCTGGAGGGAGGGGCAAAAACAGCCTGCTTTTTGCCTTTTTTTTTGCCCTCCCCAGTCCTTTGCAAGCCCCCCAAACTCTATCTACGTCCATTTTTGCAAAGTGGGTGCAAAAATGCTGTATTTAGTGTATAAGACACACCCAGATTGCTACCCTCTTTTTTGAGGGAAAAATACGGTACTTAATCTAATGTTTAGTCCAGGAAACAAAGAACTAGGGCAGCAACCCTCGGCTCTGGAGCCGCATGTGACTCTTTCATCCTTCTGCTGCGGCTCCCTGTCACCGGTGGGCTTCACAATTGATAGGGCTTTCGGTTAGGAGAGGTAGAGGAAAAAGGATGCTGGGGTAGGAGGAGACTCTGTGGTGGGGGAACTGGACTTCCTCCCAAAGCTCTGCATGCTCCCCCCTTTTTTGGGGGGGCAAAAAAAAGGCGTGAAAAAGGGTTGGGAGGCCTGCAGAGTGCAACAAAAATTTATTTTTTTTAATTTACCTCTTCAAAATCATGGTGTCTTATACTCCGTGCGTCTTATAGTCTGAAAAATACGGTATCCCAAGTATTTAGAACAGAATTTCAGTTCAAAACAGATCCAGCCTATTTAATCAACTTCCTGATCTTATTCATGCCTATGACAACCAGAGAAAAACATAGGTGGTGTCCTTAGGCCCTTGCATGTGATAATATCACCTTCCCAAAGCCAACCCATGCATTTTTTCTTCTACCGGTGAGCCACGGAAGATGGAGAGCATGATTTTAAGGTTTAGTTTCCATCTGCAAACATACATGCCCCATGCAAATACATGCAGCCCCATCTCCACATACGCTATGCAAGATGCAATTACCTTTGCCCCATGATATATTGATATTTCGGGATTACATTCTGAATTGTATTAACTAGGCGACGTAATTCATTTTTGTGGAAGGTGCTAGAGGCTACATTTTTAAAGCACGGCAGGTAAGGCGGGTGAGACAGAGAGCGGTTATTGGGTGGTATCCAGTACCAACGCCCTAATGACCTAGGATGGCTAGGGTATTGCTTGGATATTGCTCTTGGGCCATTGCTGAAAATTAACGTGGTTAAATAAACATGGTTTGCAAGCTGGAGATGTCTGGAGATCAATGTACTATCTAGAGCAGTGTTGGCGAAATGTTTCGGCACTGAGTGCCAAAACGGGAGCGTGCGCGTGCTGGAAACCAGAAGAATAATGCGCACGCAAAGAGCAGCTGGTCGATGCGCCAGAACCTGGGAGAGTAACGGGCGATGGGAATGCTGCAACGGTCCTTAAGTGTGAAAAAATGGTCACTACTGACATTTTTCCAGTGCTGTTGTAACTCTGAACCAGGAGTGAAATCCTACCAGTTCGGACGAGTTTGCTTGAACCGGTAGTAAATAATTCTACCAGTTCGCCCAAACCGGTAGTAAAAAAATACTACCGATTCAGGAGAACTGGTCAGCTGTGCAACAATAAGCTGATGCCGCACAATTAGAAATCTATAGAAAAATCTATTAGAAAACTATACTATTATATTATAATTTAATGATTACATTACCCTTAGAATTGTTAAAAGTATGAGAAGGCCAAAATTGAACAGTAAACTACAAAAACAGAATATGCATGCTGATACGGGAAGCTGTAAAATTATATTTACATTGTTATGTTTGTGTTTTTATCTGTTTTGTATTTGTTTTTGGATTTTTTTCTTGTTCTTTTTAAAACTTGAAAATGTTTAATAAAAACTATTAAAAAAAAAATCGCACAGCACAGCTGATCGTCAAAACTACCGGTTTGCCCAAACCAGTAGCATTTTTTAACTTCCGGTTCGGGCGAACGGCACGCGTGCGCGCACGAAGCAAACCAGTAGCGAAGCAAACCGCTAGCAGACTTCAGAGCATTTTACCCCTGCTCTAAATGGTCACTAAACGAATGTTTGTAGGTCAAGGACGGCTTGCCTCTGCGGGTGCCCGGAAGATAGTTGCAGCGGGTTTGATGAGTCCCGCGAACGAGCAGATGTCATTCTGCTGAGTGAGTAGGACGCCTGGAGTCGTTACTCAAGATTCTTTGGAAGTATCTCCAAATAATTAGATGCAACAATGAGATGCCCTCGGCGTGTCACTAACCTGCTTTTTGCTTTTAAAGAAATGGCAGTAATAAAACTCACTTGCAAGTGATTTTTTCCCAGCTGCGTGATATGCAACAATGCATTTTTTCCCATCCTGGTTCTCTGTTTTGGTCTCTAATCCTGGGAATAAAGATTTTACAGCCTGGTGTATAATTGTCCTTTTTTCTTTCGTGTCTTCAATGACCTACGCAGCAACACAGTAACGACAACAACAACAAGAAGTAAATGCTCCAGTTAGATCATGTTTCCCCAAGCAAAAGCAGTATAAACGGAATGGAATATTAATTAATTAATTAATTTATTTATTAAATTTCTAAACCGGCCCCTCTCCCCGGAGGGACTCGGGGCGGTGTACAGGAAAATTAAGAACATCTAAAACATAACAATACATACATATTTAAAACCAAATTAAATAGTTAACCCTGTACTAAAATGTTATAAAAAAACATTTAAACTATATCCCATTAAAACCTGATTAAAACAATTTAAACTTCAGACTGGGGCTGAAGTTTAATATATCATTTTTAAGATGACGGATCCATGGTTTCACTTCCTCCTCTTTCCCTACAACAACCCTGTAAGGTGGGCTGTTGGACTGAGAGACTGTGACTGGCCACAGCTGGTTTTCTTTTTTTTAAAATAAAAAATTTTTTTTACACCAACAATACATAAAACCATCCTTCAGTTATATACTGTGTGTCGACTGGTTACCAAAAAATTTTGTGCATCCTCTCCATAATCCCCACTTACAGTTTATATCAAATCTCATATTCTCAATCTAATATAAATGTATGCATTGTTATCCTTGTTAATCATTGATTTGACTATGACTATTATTCCTTCATTTTATACGAGATATTCTAAATTTTGAATTAATTTATATGATAACAATTCATTACATCATCCTAAATCCATCCGATAATAGTACATCTTTATATTATATTCTGCATCATTCCATTATAATAATAATAATCTTTATTGTCATTGTAATAATATTGTAATAAAATTACAATGAAATTGGTTACATTATCCCTGTATTGGGAAATTCTCTAGCGTATTTCATTTCCATGTTCTTTTGTCTAACCATTGATAAAATAAATCCCATATCTTATAAAATTGTTGATCTTCTTGTTCTCTAATTTCAAATGTCAATGGCACATTCCATTATTTTCTGAATAACTGCTTCCTGCATTGGTATTTTTCTCATTTTTTTCCAATTTTAGCAAATACAATTCTAGCCGCTACCACAGATGGTTTTCGTGCTTAAGGTGGGACCACCGTGTTTCCCCCAAAATAAGGTGGCCTCCCTATTTTTCTCCCCTTCAAAAGCAGAAAACCTATTTTGCAAGTCTTCTAACAGAGTAGAGTCAGCAAACGGTCCCTAGAAGGAACAAGTAAAGGGCATTAATCTGATTTGCATTTCAAAGGGCAAAATGCTTCTATTCTGCTTTCTTGCTAATAAATATCGCTTCACAGGCTTAATACCTAATGTAGACATGATCCAAAACTCACACCTACAAATTTTGCATCTCCTCTATGACTCACACCCGCCCACGCAGTTTCTTAGGGGGGAAAAAACCTTCTCAATTGTTTGCGTTTACTATATAGCTTTCGCCTGAATTAATCAGAACAGACGTTATATTTTGAAATCTAATCTTATATTTTGTACCTCAATGGAAACACTGCTTTCTTTGTTTTTAAACAGCTGGAGGTCTTCCAGGCGCTGTTTCTCTTCGGATGACAACACTGTGAAGATTTCTTTGGGAGGATCCTAGGATAGATACATGAAAACCCGATAAATCAATAATAAACCAGCATGTTTCCTCAATACAGGTTTTAATACTGTAAGGTAAAGGTTCTCCTTGCACGTATGTGCTAGTCGTTCCTGACTCTACGGGGCGGTGCTCATCTCTGTTTCAAAGCCGCAGAGCCAGCGCTGTCCGAAGACGTCTCCGTGGTCATGTGGCCGGCATGACTCAACGCTGAAGGCTCACGGAACGCTGTTCCCTTCCCACCAAAGGTGGTCCCTATTTTTCTACTTGAGATTTTACGTGTTTTCGAACTGCTAGGTTGGCAGAAGCTGGGACAAGGAACGGGAGCTCCCTCCGTTACGCGGCCGTAGGGATTCGAACCGCCAAACTGCTGGCTTTTCTGATCGACAAGCTCAGTGTCTTACCCTGTACTGTACTGACTTTTAAATGTCTGTGGAGATTTTCAATCATCCAGGTCAAGTTGTCCCCAAAGGTGCTTTTTTTTCAAAAGAAAACTGGATTTTCTTGGTGGGTTTTTTTCCCTTTGAAAACGTTTCACTTCAGTAGAACTGAAGAAGCTTCTTGGATGAGAAGCGAAACGTTTTCTAAGGGAAAAAACTAAGACAGTCCATTTAAATTTTTTTTGGGGGGGGGAAAGCACCTTCTGGTTTAAAGTTTATTTTATTACAGGAGCAACGGAAAGAAAAGTTACCTCCTTATCAACAGGCACTGACAAGTCGTCTAAATGAATGATTTCTCCTTCTTTTCCTATTTCGTGAACCACAAAATCAGAGTATCTAATAGAAGACACAAGACAATGCAGAAAAATCAATTATTATTATTATTATTATTATTATTATTATTATTATTATTATTATGAATTTAATTTGTATACCACCCTGTCTCCCGTAGGGACTCAGGGCCGTGCACAGGAATAATAAAGGATAAAATACATATAAATACAGTCAATAGATAAATTTAAAATTAAATTAAATAAATTTAGCCTGTGTTAAAATAATAAGAAACCCTATTAAAATGATAGTAAAAACACACTAGGCCAGGCCGGCCGCATGAAAAAAGTAAGTGTTTAATGTTCGCCGGAAGAGGCGAAGGTCCGTGATGGTACGATGGTCAGGGGGCAGGTCGTTCCAGAGGGCTGGGCCCGCCACAGAGAAGGCCCTTCCCCTGGGAGCCGCCAGCCGGCATTGTCCAGCGGACTGCACCTTCAGGAGGCCCTCCCCTTGGGAGCGGACAGGTCGGATGGAGGTATGTGGCACGAGGCGGTTCTGAAAATAACCAGGACCCATGCCATGGAGCACTTTGAAGATGGTCACCAAAATCTTGAAGCGCACCTGGAAGGCCACAGGCAGCCAGTGCAGCTCGCGCAGGAGAATGCAGAAATTGCCATGAATATGTCTGTCAAAAGACTGGTTGAAATGCCAAACCGTTGCAATTAGGGTGGAGGAGAAGAGATGAAAGAAGAGGTTATTATTTATCTACGTTAAATTTGCCATATTTTTCAGAGTAGAAGACGCACCTTCGTTTTTGGGGAGGCAAACAAGAACAAAAATATTCAGCCTCTGCCTGCCGGCACCCATCGGTATTCAGCTGGCTAGAGTCCTTGCAGCAAACAGCACATTCTCGCAGCCTGATTTAGCACAAACAGCTGATTGGCGGTTGGATCGGCCTCCCAGAATACCCCCAATCAGCTGTTCCAGGCTGCAGGGGTCGCCACAGACCTCCGCGCCTCTCGTTTTTGGCCTCACATTTTCAGCCTCCGTTTCAGACCCCTTCAAGGTTGCGGGGATGGCCGTCGGGAGCTCACTCCGTTACGCAGCACTGGGGATTCGAACCGCCAAACTGCCGACCTTTCGATCGACACGGTCAGCGTCTTAGCCGCTGCGCCAGCGCTGCCCAGCCAAGTCAATTGGGGGGGGGGGGAGGAGGAAGGAAGCCAAATTCACTTTGACGACCAAACCATTGTGACCCAAAAGGCCGTAAAATTGGCTACCGCCACTTTGCCAAGCCCTGGAAATGCTGGGCCCAGCCGGTATTCTAAATGGAGGCCTACCCACAATGCAATTCTTGTCCGATCCACCCGCCTCGCTATTACCTCTCTTTTAATATGCCCAGAAAGCCCTTGTGCGAACTGGCGAATTTCTTGATGCCCACATCCTGCTCCATCAAGCCGTGTTTCATCAGATCTGCAAATTTTTCCGGCTCGCGCTCCCCGTCGTTTTCTACCGATTTGTCTTCCTCTTCTCGGCCCGGAGTTTCTTCGTTCACAACGACGTCATCCCTTTGGGATTCTTCTTCGGCCGGAGGGCTTATTGGCTGCTCTAGGCTGGCTTCGGCTTCCTGATCGGAATTCTCTTTTTCTATCAGGGAATCTTCGGAGAGGATCTTCTGCTTTTTAACGTCGTCCACATCGTCCCGATTGTCTTCAGGATGGGCCCGCTTCCGGGGTATGTTTTCCGTGTCCCCCATTTCCATGGTTAGGAAATGCACAGACGAAGGAATAATCCTGCAGATGAGGGAGTAAGACACGATGAGGATAGATAGATAGATAGATAGATAGATAGATAGATAGATAGATAGATAGATAGATAGATAGATAGATGGATGATAGATGAGTTAGATATAGATAGATAGCATAATATAGATAGATAGATAGATAGATAGATAGATAGATAGATAGATAGATAGATAGATAGATAGATAGATAGATAGATAGATAGATGGATGATAGATAGATAGATAGATAGATAGATAGATAGATAGATAGATAGATAGATAGATAGATAGATATCTTGCATGGAAGATAGATAGATAGATAGATAGATAGATAGATAGATAGATAGATGGATGGATGGATGGATGGATGGATGGATGGATGGATGGATGGATGGATGGATGGATGATAGATAGATAGATAGATAGATAGATAGATAGATAGATAGATAGATATCTTGCATGGAAGATAGATAGATAGATAGATAGATAGATAGATAGATAGATAGATAGATAGATAGATAGATAGATAGATAGATGGATGATAGATGAGTTAGATATTGATAGATAGCATAATATAGATAGATAGATAGATGAGTTAGATATAGATAGCATAATATAGATAGATAGATAGATAAAGATAGATAGATAGATAGATGATAGATGAGTTAGATAGAGATAGATAGCATAATATAGATTGATAGATAGATAAAGATAGATAGATAGATAGATGATAGATGAGTTAGATAGAGATAGATAGCATAATATAGATTGATAGATAGATACATAGAGAGAGAGAGAGAGAGAGAGATGATGGATGGATGGATGGATGGATAGATAGATAGAAAGATAGATGAGTTAGATAGAGATAGATAGCATAAGATAGATAGATAGATAGATAGATAGATGGATGATAGATGAGTTAGATATAGATAGATAGCATAATATAGATAGATAGATAGATAGATAGATGAGTTAGATATAGATAGCATAATATAGATAGATAGATAAAGATAGATAGATAGATAGATGATAGATGAGAGATAGAGATAGATAGCATAATATAGATTGATAGATAGATACATAGAGAGAGAGAGAGAGAAAGAGAGAGATGATGGATGGATGGATGGATGGATGGATAGATAGAAAGATAGATGAGTTAGATAGAGATAGATAGCATAAGATAGATAGATAGATAGATAGATAGATAGATAGATAGATAGATAGATAGATAGATAGATAGATAGATAGATGGATGGTTTTTAGGCCCATAGGGGGACAGAATGACAGGATGCATGGATGGATAGACAGACGAGAGAGAGAGAGAGATTTCCAAGGGAATCAACAGCCCCATTGCAAAGTCCACCCATCCTTCCGGGGAGGGAGAAGACCCAGCGCCCTTCGGGAACCCAGTAGCAGAACCCCCCCCCCCTCCCGAAGCCCCCAACTCAGCGCCCCCTCCCCCCTCCTCCTCCCAGCCTGGGCAAGGGGAGGGGGCTCCTCCGCCGAGGCCTCCCCCCCCCCCCCCAGGGGCCCTCGGGAGGCGCGAGGGGAGCCGCCGCGGCCATCCCCGGCTGGGCTGCTCGTTTAACGGCGCCCGCTCCTCCTCCTCCTCGGGGCCCAGCCAGGCTCCTTTCCTTACCCGGCTCGATCCGTGGCGGGAGGCGGCGGGGGAGCCCGGGGCAAGGCACGAGGAGGCCCTCCGCGGCCCTGCAGCTCGAGCCGTTCCGGGGCAGGGAAAGCAGCCTGGGCGGGCAAAGGCGGAGCTCCGGAGGGGCAACGCTGGGCTTCTGCGCAAAGCCTGCGGGTCCGCCCCGGCCTCGGTTGCAGCGGATGGGGTTGCATCGCCTGGCCGATCCCGGGCAATGGAGCAGACGTTGCCTTCGGAGGTTGTGGGAGCTTCATCCCTGGAGCCTTTCCAGCAGAGACTGGGCTTCTGCCCTTGGTCAGAAATGGGGCCTGGGGGTGGTGGGGTTGGACTAGATGACCTCCCAGACCCCTTCCAACATTGTTCTTCTATATTCAGTGGAACAGAGGTTGCCTTCGGAGGTTGTGGGAGCTTCATCCCTGGAGCCTTTCCAGAAGAGACTGGGCTTCTGCCCTTGGTCAGAAATGGGGCCTGGGGGTGGAGGTGGTGGGGTTGGACTAGATGACCTCCCAGACCCCTTCCAACATCGTTCTTCTATATTCAGTGGAACAGAAGTTGCCTTCGGAGGTTGTGGGAGCTTCATCCCTGGAGGCTTTCCAGAAGACACTGGACTGCCGTCCCTCAGAAATGGTGCCAGGGGTGGGGGTTGGACTGGATGACCTCCAAGATCTCCTCCAACTCTGTTATAACTTAGTTGGGAAAAGCACCTTTGGGACAACCGTTAACAGAGTTGGAAGGGACCTTGGAGGTCATCTAGCGACCCCAACCCCCTGCCCTGCCCAGGGGACCCTACACCATTTCTGACAGTCCAGTCTCTTCTTCGTTTTGAAAAAGTTTTATTGGGTTTTACAAATTTTATAAAAATAGGATAAGGGAATATAAGGAGTTAACAAAGACATTTTGAGAACCTCTATGTCGGAGGTGTCGGCCCCCTCCAAGGCTTCATAAAAAAAAAATAGATAATACAATAAATTTTTCATTTTTTCTACAAAGTGGAAAGAGATACAAATATTTCATTTTAAAATCTATGCAATCAATCATTTGTAAACATCCAAATAAGAGTTGTACTATACAAAAATAAAGTCACTTATGAGATCTAAGTCTTTTGACAATTGTATCTTCCTCTCCCTGACCTCCAATGGGCGGAGCCGTGGCCCCCTCCGTTCCCCCCTTTTCGTCCTCCAGGATTGAGGAGTGTTTTTTAAGAAAGGCTTCTGCCTCTGCAATTGTTTTAATTCTTACCCTTCGCCCCCTCCCAGAACACCAACATTCCCTCGGGCATCACCCACTTGAAGTCCAGTCTCTTCTTGAAAGCCTCCAGGGATCAGGCTCCCACAACTTGGGAAGGCAACTTCTGTTCCACTGAACATAGAATAACAGTGTTCGAAGGGACCTTGGAGGTCGTCTACTCCAACCCCCTACACCATTTCTGACAGATGCCAATCCGGGCTCTTCTTGAAAGCCTCCAGTGATAAAGCTCTCACAACTTCTGAAGGCAACTTCTGTTCTATGGGTTGATTTTTCTCACTCTCAGAAAATTTTCTCCTTCTTTCCAGGTTGAATCTCTCTTGTTTTCAATTTCCATCCATTATTCCTTGTCAGGCCTTTGGGTGCTTTGGAGAATAGCTTCACCCCTTCCTCTCTGTAGCAGCTCCTCAAATATTGGAAGATTGCTATCCTGTCTCCCTTGGTCCTTCTCTTTACTAGACTAGCCATGCCCAGTTCCTGCAACCGTTCATTGTATGTTATAGCCTACAATCATAGCCTAATTATCCTGGTTGCTCTTTGCACTCTTTCTAGAGTTTCAATATCTTTTTTATAGGGTAATGACAAAAACTGGATGCAATACTCGAGGTGTAATCTTACTAGGGCTTTATAGAGTGGTATTAGTACTTCCGTTTATTTATTTATTTATTAGTCGAATTTCTCCCCAAAGGGACCCGGGGCGGTGCACAGGAAGTTAAAACAAACAATATAAAATATAAATAATTAATATCAAATTAAATAGGTTATCCCTGTGCTAAAATTTAAAAAGTTAAAACATAATCCATTAAAAACCCAATTAAAACAATTTATAATGCAGACTGAAGGCTAGGTAAATAATTTAGGCCAAACCGGCCTGATGGAACAAGAGTGTCTTTAATTTCTGGCAGAAGGTGCGGAGGTCCGTGGTTGTTCTGAGGTCGGGGGGTAGGTCGTTCCACAGAGAAGGCCCTTCCCCTGGGCGTCGCCCGCTGGCATTACCTGGTGGACGGCACCCGGAGAAGTCCCTCTCTGTGGGAGCGAATCGGCCGCAGGGATGTATGAGGTAGGATGCGGTCTCGCAGGTAGCTTGGTCCCATGCCATGGAGCGCTTTAAAGATGATGATCAACACCTTGAAGCGCACCCAAAAGACCACAGGTAACCAGTGCAGCTCGCGCAGGAGCGGTGTTACATGGGAATATCTAGACGTTCCCAAGATTGCCCGCGCGGCCGCATTCTGGACCAGCTGTAGTCTTCGGGTGCACCCCAAGGGGAGCCCCATGTAGAGATCCGTTGATCTTGATTGTATCCCTCTGTTAATGCAATTTAGGATTGCATTGGCTTTTTGGGGCTGCCGCTGCACACTGTTGGCTCATATTTAACTGGTTGTTCACTAAGACCTCCAAGGTCCCTTCCAACTCTGTTATTCTAGGTTCTATCACTGCATCCATACTTCTCTAGGCAGTGTAATAGAGGGGGGGTCTGCTATTGCCTTCTTCCAGGAAGACTTTTCAAAACTTCCCAGGGATGTCAACAGCCCCTGGAATAGATATAGAGATGGATGGATGGATGGATGGATGGATAGATGGAGAGAAAGAGAGAGAGAGAGATGAGAGAGAGAGATGATAAGGGGGGCAGGAGAGAGAGAAATGATATATAGAGATGAGAGAATACAGAGAGAATAAAGAGAGAGATATAGACGAGAGATGAGATAGAGAGAAGAAGAGAGATGAGAGATGAGATATAATAAAGAGATAGAGATATATATGATGGATAGATGGAGATGAGAGATAATAGTGTTAGAGACAGATAATAAAGAGATATAGATAGATAATAAAGAGAGATGATGGATAGATAAATGATATAGAGAATAAAGAAAGAGATAGATGAGAGAGAGGAGAGATAATAAAGAGATAGAGATAAGAGATGATGGATGGGTGGATGGATGGATAGAGATGAGAGATAATAGTTACATAGACAATAAAGAGATATAGAGAGATGATGGATGGATGGATGGATGGATGGATGGATGGATGGATGGATGGATGGATAGATAGATAGATAGATAGATAGATAGATAGATAGATAGATAGATAGATAGATAGATTAGACACATACCCATCATCTCAGTATTTACTCTGGAAACTAGAAACTCTCCCTTCTGAAATGCTTCCATTGCCCATTCTCCTCATATAGACTGAGGTAACTTTTAATTGCAGGTGATTTTCTGTTATTAAAAATCTGACTGGGTGAGTTTCTAGGTTAGCAAAAACATATCAAAGACCTAAGGCAGGAAGCCTTTTGACTTCATGATGGGACACTGTTGGCAGCATATCAGAGCCACCCTTCTCAAGAATCTTTGTGACAAGGCCATGGAGCTGGAGGTGAAGAAGCCCTGAAGTCAGCAGTTTACTGGTGTTTCTTCAAACACTTCTTGGTGTTCCCGACGTTAATTGTTTCTTGAGTTCTTTAATTAACGTTTTAATGAAAGGCGAGCCTGGAATGATGCAAAGCAAAGCATCCAATATTGGGATTATTATTATTTTTATTTACCTGAATGAATGAGAATAGGAATGCTGAATCACTGGAGAAGAGCCTCATGCTGGGAACGATGGAGGGCAAAAGAAGAAGAAGGGGATGGCAGAGAAGGAGGTGGCTGGATGGAGTCACCAAAGCAGCCGGCGTGAGCTTCAATAGTTCCCCGAGGATGGGAGAGGACAGGAAGGCCTGGAGGAACGTGGTCCATGGGGTTGCGATGGGTCGGACACGGCCTCACAAACTGACAACAACAAATGCTGAATGGCCCTTAGGCTGTTTAGAAAATATAAAATGTAGGTATATGCAGTCAGTGCTTCTATAAGAGGAGTGCCAGCTATGTGGCAAGGCAATGACAGAGGTAGACTTTGGGGTAAGAAGGCCTCCTAGGACTCCAAGGAATGTTGCAAAAGCAATTTCGCAATGTTGTTTTATATAGGGGGAAAATGTCCGGACCAAACGTAATTTCTAATGTTGGATTTTCCTCTTTACCAGAGGAAGTCCCCTTGTGGACTACTGTGAAGCCGTTACCAGGGCAATGCCACTGTGCTGTACAGTAGAATCTATTTGACAGCAGTACAGTAGAAGCCATTTAAAGACACAACAGGCTGCATCTTAACAGAACACACACCTTGAGGGGTGTTAGGGATGTCTTACCCCCATAGTATTTTTTTCCAGTGAGAAAGTCATGTGTATACCAAGTTTGGTTGAAATTGCTTGAGGCGTTCCAGAGTTATGCTGGAACGAACGAACACACACACACACACACATATATATAATATTTATTTATTATAGATGATAGATAAATAAATAGATAGATAGATAGATAGATGAAAGCAAAATTGAATTAGAAACAAAGTCAAGAACACTTGAATTTAGAGAATTGTCATGCATCCTACTTTCCACTACCATAGGAAAATAATATGATTATCAAAGTTCAAAATCAAAAAGCCAAATAGGAAACACAGAGACCAAAACACCTCCTCGCCGGCAGTTAACACCCACATGAGAATAGATTAACATTAAGATTAACACTAGACCAATAATCAAGAAGCAAACAATACTCCAATCAAGGAACTATCAACGCAGGCCAACAATCAAATGAACAGTAAAAACAACCAAATCAAGGAACCACCAAGAACACAACCACCAACACTTGAGAGGTCAGCCTCTTTTATATAAACAGAGAGCCACCTCACTCAACCCCTAGCACTGATGATACTTATTACTTATGATTCTTAATGAAATGCATTTTATTCTTCTTATGTACACTGAGAGCATCTGCACCAAAGAGAAATTCTTTGTGTGTCCAATCACACTTGGCCAATAAAGAATTCTATTCTATTCTATTCTATTCTATTCTATTCTATTCTATTCTTAGTTGGGTGATGAAACCCTGGCGGTTGGGCTGGACTAGAAGACCTCCAAGGTCCCTTCCAGCTCTGTTCTGATTGATTGATTGAATGAATGGATGGATGGATGGATGGATGAATTTCACTGGAGGATTTGAAGAAGACACTGGACAGCTCCTTGTCTGAAATGGCACAGGGTCTCCTGCTTGAGCAGGGGGCTGGACTAGACGACCTCCAAGGTCCCCCTCCAGCTCTATTCTGATTCATCAACGCCCAGAGAATTCCCCCTACAAAGCTGCAAACATCGGCTGGACCAGCTAACCTGCCGCTGAGGGTGACGTCACCCTCGCCCGGGGGGGGGGGGAGAAAAGGCGGGAGAGAGGGAGGTCGTGGAAAGAAAAGGCGTGGCTCCCTCAAGCTCGGCCCCTAGCGCGTTGCCTAGCGACCTCCCCTCCGGCTCCGCCTCCCTCCCGGCGCGGCGCAACCGCGCAGGCGCGGCCGGGCGTGAGGCGTCCCCGCTGTTCCTTCTCGAGTTGGCGCCCGGCATCGGCGCCTGGAGTCGGCGGAGGGAGCTGCGCGTGTGGCTCCGGGGCAGGCCAGGTGGCCGGAGAGCGATGAGCTCCCGGAAAGGTACGGCTGGGAGGGCGTGGAGAAGGGTCCCTCCTGTCCTCCGGTGGCCGGTCGCGGGGGGAGGGGGGGCTCCAGACCCGCCGGGGGCGACCCTTGCATCGTCAAGCGGGCGCCCGCGGGCTCCCTGCCTCCAATAATCCCTGTTTTGGCTTCTTTTTCTTCCTCCTCCTTCTCTTTTCGCCTCCGGCAGTGCTGGCCTTGCAGGCCCGGAGGCGCCGCCCCAAGCACCCCGCAGCACCCGGCAGGAAGGACAAGCACCCGCCCCATCACAAAAAGTGAGTATATGGACCAGTGTGGTTGTGTTGTTGCGGTGCCAGTTGTGTCTTTAGTTGGGTGGGTTGGGTGCCTCTTTGGGTCCGTTTGCAATTTGCAAGAAACTTTTCCTCCTCTTCTTCCTCCCCCTCCATCATCAGCTTTCAGGGTGTGTGTGTGTGTATATGTGTGTGTGTATGTATGTGTGTGTGTATATACATACATATACATACATATACACACACACACACACACACACACATATATATATATATGCTTGTGTCATATGTATATATGTATATGTACGTACACATACACAATTAAATTTTATTTAATTTCCTTGCACAGTGTGCAATAACAATAAAGTAAACTAAACGAAGAATATGGGATATATATGTATTCATTTCTATAATAATCAAAATTATATGATATTAATAATTATTAATAATTATATTGATAATTATATAATATTCAATTCTGTATATATATTCATTTAAATTTAATTTAATTTCGGTGCACCGTGTGCAATGACAATACAGTAAACTAAACAAAGACTTTTTGTCCTGCATGGGAATGCTGTCCGTTCCCCCCCTTCCCCGTGCCCAAGTCTTGTTTTGTGACCGTCGTAAAACGGGGTTGGGCATCTTGCAACGGCCTCCCTGCTGGATTTTTTTGCAGGAGTCCAGCTCCTGGTGCTGAAATGTCTTGACCCGCAGGGTTGGGTTTTCCCCCCTCTCTCTGGCCCCTGTTTTATTTCTGCATTTCATTGCGAAGATGGGCTTGATCTTGATGTGCATGGCGGTGGAGACCACCCCAAGCCGCCGTCTCTACTGGTTCTTATGCCCTAAGCGTTTAATCTTCCTGCTCGGGGATGGATTGCAACCAACACCTTCCTTATTTCCACCTGAAAAGCAGCACCACAAATGTGGGTATACAGGGGATTTAATTTGGGGGGAGGGGGGGAACGAAGGGGAGCCAATGGGATCTGATCTGCTTTCCCCAAAAATCTTGCATCCCACTGTTGACGTGAGTGGCCCTCGCTTGCTTCATTCAGGAGGGCTTGTTGTCAGAAATTGGGGATCCCTGGCTTTGCCGGTGAAAGGAAGCCTCCCTTTTGAGTTGTGCATCTTCTTTTTCCTTTTCAATTGTGAAGGCTTTAATGCACTTTTGAAAGAGATGCCTTGTGGTCCGCTTGATTTAATGCTTTGTGTTTCCCAATATAGATTGCTATATTTTCCAAATACATGATGCTCCCGTCTTAAGATGCTTTAATCACACGGTAGCTTTTATATAGAACTTTTTTTTTTTTTTTTGCATCGATGCCAGAGGATCTGGTTATCCCTGGAGGTTTTTATCTCTTAATGATTTAAGTCAGGGGTCTCCAACCTTTGCAACTTTAAGTCTGAAGGACTTCAGCTCCCAAACTTCCTTCAGACTTAAAGTTGCAAAGGTTGGAGACCCCTGATTTAAGTGATGTTACACAGTATGCATTGCTTGTTCGTCCTTAGGATGAAGGATTCAAGCTAGGTTTTTTTCTTGTTATATTAGTTTTCAGGGTTCTTTCTCTGCCTCCAGAGAAGCATTGGGTGACAGTAGCCTTTGCTGCAAATTGTAGCAGTGTAGCTGCTAAATCAAACATTTTCAAGCTCAGCTAGAACTCTACAAGCTATTTCCTGGGTGTTTTTAGGGAAATTGTGCTGGTGGCTTTGGACTTCTTTCTTATTAAATATCTTGGCTTTTGTGTTTAGCCTTGTCCTTTTGGGTTGTCTTCCATGTTATTGGGTCATATTTTTTTTTGAAGCTCAGCATCATCACTTCAGTGTCTTGACCCTGCCTGTTTATTTATTTATTATTTATTGAATTAATGCCTGGCAGGGACTCCATAAAGGTAAACCGAAACTGGATTTTACTCAAGCATCTCAAGAAACAGAAATGCATCTTAAGATAAATTAGTTTGTCTTTTTTCAGAAAACCCGTTTCACAGTCGGCAAAGTTCTTTTTGACTTTAGATTTTAAAAATCCAGGTTTTCATAGTGACCAAGAACATCTTATTCAGTTGAGGCTGTTCCCTCGTGTGTGTGATCAATCCTTATAGTAAGTCAGATCTGGCTGTAATGACAGGATTGAAGTAGACGGCCATGTCTTATGCTGCTTCTAAAAATGCTAAAAGAATCTAGCTAGTTTAGCACCAGCAACCAGATCTAGAAAATAAAAACACAAGAGGAAAAGTTATTGTTAACAAGGTTTGATATTCCCCGATCCCCCTTCATAAGCCACCTGGATTAGAAATCGAATCCCTGCCTGTTTTCTAGTGGCAAATTTGATTTTCATACTTATCTCCTTGTACAGCACCTTATCTGGGCTTAGCCGAGCTGCCTCAGGCCTGGTTAGTTATTTGGCTATGAAATTGCCATGGGATACCTGGGCATTAGGCCAAATTGGGAACTAAAAATGAAATAAATCGAGAGGGAAACAACAGTCTACTTTCCTACTGTAAGACATGTTACCCACGCGGACATACCCACAAAGTACGTAAAATCTAGGAGTAAGGTTTAATACTTCCTTTGCTTTCCAGTTGAGGATTATCCTTGATTACTCTTCCAGTGCAGGGGAAATTTGCACATTGGCTACTCCAAAGACAGTGTTCAATTCATAGCGCCGCATCAGCTCATGAAAAATATTCAAGCCATTTGTGTGTGTTTACTGCCTTCATTGATTGGAAGGTGGCCCTTGATTTAATATCCAGGAAATAGGAGCGGGACCAATTGAGGACTATAATTGTAGGTTCCTGTTTACTTAGTCAAATTCTTGACAATTATCACAAGCAGGTAAGATGTGCTGCTTTTAGAGGTCTCCTCCCGTCTTAAAATAACCCAGTACTTGTTCCTCTTCTCTATACATCAGCTCCATGTTTTAATCCTGTCCAGAAGTGAGTTTCATCCTTCCTATTGAGCAATAAATCCATATCTATTCTTCTCTTTGTGTGGATGCAGCTGTTTATTGTTGTTGCAAATCAGCCTTCAGTAGAGACCGTAAGCGGCAACAAGATTGGGCAATGAATGAAAAATCGACAATTGTTCGAAAACAAAAACGGTCTTTTTTAACCAAGAGCTTTCAGCTGTCCTTATACCTACCAAATAAATCGTATGTACTCTGAGCAAGTGATAAACTTTAGTTTTATACTTTTGCCCCAATCGTTAACTGTTGAGGGGGTGGGGGGGAAATCAACTTTAAGCCCTGAAGTGTTTCCAATGCTTTAATCCAATTTCCTAGCTCCAGTGGCAATCCGTTTGTCCCCGATGCAGTAACATTTTTTTTTTTAAATTCAAATTTATACCCCGCACCTTCTCCAAAAAGGACCCAGGGCGGCGCACAGGAAATTTAAAACAATACAAATATAACAAAAATACAAAATTTTAAAAAACTATTAAACCCATACCCTGGGCTAAAATATTGTAAAATAATAATAATAATAATAATAATGATTTAATTTATAGACCGCTCCTCTCCCCGTAGGGACTCGGAGCGGTGCACAGGGAAAACTAAAACCACAATACAATAAATATACAAATACAATTAAAAACAAATTAAATCTGGGCCTGTGCTAAAATCCCCTTAACCTGCTAAAATACCCAATTAAAACAGCTAAACCCTGTAGAGAGAGGTTACCCAAGGCCGGGTAAAAAATCATATTTACATTATCTAAGGCCCAAAGGGATGAATCTTTAGTTGCATTATTACAGGTAGTCCTCGGCTTACGACCTCAATCGAGCCCAACGTTTCTTGTCGTTAAGCGAGACATGCGTTCGGTGAATTTTGCCCCATTTTACGACCTTTCATGCCACGGTTGTTCAGTGAATCATTGCAGTTGTTCGGTGAGCCACCCGGTGGTTTAAGTGAATCTGGCTTCCTCAGACGGTCGCTAAAGGAGATTGCATGATCCCGGGACACCGCAGCGGTCATAAATATGAGTCCATTGTTGAGCGTCTGATTTTTGATTGCGTGAATATGGAGACGCTGCAAGTCGTAGGTGTGAAAAAATGACCGTGAGTCACTTTTTTTCAACGCCGTTGTAATTTTTGAACAGTC
Organism: Rhabdophis nuchalis; assembly: GCA_039707465.1. Classification (NCBI taxonomy): domain Eukaryota; kingdom Metazoa; phylum Chordata; class Lepidosauria; order Squamata; family Natricidae; genus Rhabdophis; species Rhabdophis nuchalis. The sequence goes on along the minus strand of CM077656.1, from coordinate 24,652,630 downwards.
CCTAAATGAACTGTTGTAAGTCCAGGACTACCCATAAAGGGAGGGGCAAAAAAAGCATTGGAAACAACTCCATCCAATTTCTTATGAGTTACGCCACACGTTCCTTGCTTTGCACCTAATTCATTTATTTATTTAGAAGATTTATATGGCCGCCCACTCAACGTTCTTTTGTTTTTCCAAATTACTTAAGAGAACTTTTCTAGAGATAGTGAGCCCTTGACCTGGATTGTAGGAGTAAACCTCTTTCATGGTCGGTTCCTGGTAGATTTTTCTCTTTGCTTATCTTCATAACAGCCTTTTTTGCCCTGCACAGAAGAGCGCGTTTGAATTACCCAGAAATATCTAAGAGAGTCACCCAATCTTGTTCATATTCTGATAAGGAAGCTTTGGAGTTTTAACTCAGCAATTCCTGAGGGCTGATGTATTTCTGTGCAAATGATTGGTACTCAGGCTTCTTTCTTTAAGACAAACAACCTGGCCTGTCTCTCCTTTGATATTTTGCTGTTTTGATTTATAAAGTAACCTGTTACTGTTTCCTTGAAAATAAGACAGGGTCTTATTTTCTTTTGACACCCCCCCCCCCACCTTGAAATAAGCGCTTGGCCTTATTTTAGGGCAGGCCTTATTATTTTTGAGGTGCAGGAGGGGGGTTAGCATGGTCACTTCATGGCTGCTGCTGCGTTGCAATATTTTCAGGGGGGAGCTTATTTTAGTGCATGCGCTCAAAAGCCCGATTGGGCTTATTATCCGGGAAGGACTTATTTTCAGGGAAACAGGGTACAAATGAAGCTGACTTTTGCATATTATTAAATCCTTGACAGATGATTTTTTTTTTTTTTTTAAAGGGATTATTTTGTCCCAGGCTTGTTTGAGTTTCTTCAATTATAGCTTCTGAGTTTGGTCAGAAACTTTTGTAGGAGAACGAGTGGCCGAGTCTGGGGGTGGAGTTAAAAGAGGGATCAGATTAGAATCCCTACGTAGCCACAAGCAAATCCCTCTTGAATTCCGTTGGCCTTCCATCCTTCCGAGTTGGGTCAAATGGGGACCCAGATTGTTGGGGGGCAAGAGGCTGACTCTGTAAACCGCTTAGAGAGGGACTGTAAAGCACTGTAAAGCGGTATATAAGTCTATGTGCTATTGCTGTTATTACTTTTGTTGGCTTAACTGGACATGTGAATTTGACCTGTCACACCTGATAGCCTTATGCCCACTAAGCAAGGGCATAAGGCTGTCCGTCAGGCAGGATGGCTTCAATCATCTGCTTTAGAGGAAAAAGTAGGTCAGTGGTTTTTTCCCTCTTGATGATGACTTTAAAACCTCCAAGTGCAGAAAAATGTATATATATCGTGTTCAGTTTAATGTAAAGCAGGATTTTAAATAAAAACAGTGGAGATTACACACTGCAGCTATGCTGACTTCAGCCATCAAAACATACTGTGTTTCCCCTACATATACCCTACATATTTGTGTTTCCCCTACATATACCCTACCCTCAAATCCCAGTAGAAGGAGTATGGCCAGCTGAAGAGGGCTAATAACCCCGAAATGGATCCATCCTGGTCTCTTACAATTTATTTATTAATCAGCCCTTAAAAAACCTAACATACATACATATATATATATATGTAGGTCTTTGGTTGTTCGGGTTTTCTCCCGCGTAGAATTGGAAGTATCTTCACGACGTTTCGATGAAGTCTCATTCATCATCTTCAGGCTGGTGCTTCCGGCTTGGTGCTTCCAGGAGCAATGTTTTCTGAGCAAACCTCAGAAAACACATACATACATACATACATACATACATACATACATACATACATACATACATACATACATTCATTCATTCATTCATTCATTCATTCATTCATTCATTCATAAAATAGTTAAAACATAGCTTACGATCCTTAAAAAAAAGATTTAATTAGAATTATGTTGCATTATACTGCATGCATATCTGGTTAAAGTTGAGTCTGAGCTTGAAAAGTGAAATTTGGTTGGGTAATCCTAAAATTGAATAATATATTCTTTTCTGAATTGCATCTTGGCAGTTCTTTTTTTCTTTCTTTCTTCCCAACACTGAAAAGCTAATTATCTGAAACCGGATATGTTTCTCTGGATGTAAATTGAGTTTCCATTCAAAGAAGGAATTCGTTTTCCAGCCTCCACTTTATTTCATATGTTATATTTTTGGAATCACGCTCAATTGAGCAGCCTAACCTGATTACATCTCTTGCTGCACTGTGCTATATATGAATGTCCTCTTGACTATTCTTTTTTTGCTGCAGTTGCTGGATAGACATTTCCTGTGTAAAATTTCTGGTTGCAAGCCAGAATTGTGATGACCCAGTCAAGAATCTAAAAAAGCTTTTTGCTATACAACCGCTTCCATAGTCTTTGAGTGCGAGTCTGAAATAGTTTCACAAACAACATGTTGGAATGCCTAGTTTCCCCAACAAAATATATATCATTTATTTAAAGCGCAAAACTATACAACTCATCAGCTGACTTGGCTAAACATAAAGGACAGGACCGCACTGATGAGTTAACTCCTGATTTTCTGACCGGCAGGTATCAACAAATCCCAGGAGAGTTTATGCCACAGAAAGGAAGAACAATGCAAGCCTTCCATCCAAAGCTCGGAATCAATCTGTATTTCCCTAAAACAAAACTAGGAATTTAAATGTTCTGTGCAAAGGTTTAGAATTACTGTACTGTATAGAACATAACGCTTAAAATGTACCTTGGAATTGTATAGTTCCAACCAGAATAGTGTAGGGGTAGGAGAAGGAGTAGGAGTAAGGGTAGGGTAGGGTAGGGTAGTGCAGCAGGATTGACTAGAATACAATACAATAGATAATATGGAATGTAGGAATAGAATAGACTCAGAGAATAGAAGAATAGAAGACTAGAGTAGAATAGAAAAGAAAATATGGAATGTTAGAATAGAATAGAAGAATAGAATAGAATAGAAAATATAAATGTAAGAATAGAATAAACTAAATAGAAGAATAGACTGGAAGAATAGAATAGAATAGAAAATATGGAATGTAAGAATAGAATAGAAGAATAGAAATATGGAATAGAAGAATAGAATAGAAGAATAGAAGTACAGAAATATGGAATGTTAGAATAGAATAGCTTAATGGAATAGAAGAATAGAATAGAGGAATAATATGGAATATAAGAATAGAATATAAGAATAGAAGCACAAATATGGAATGTTAGTATAGAATAGAAGAATAGAATAGAAATATGGAATAGAAGAATAGAATAGAAGAATAGAAGCACAGAAATATGGAATGTTAGAATAGAATAGCTTAATAGAATAGAAGAATAGAATAGAGGAATAATATGGAATATAAGAATAGAATATAAGAATAGAAGCACAAATATGGAATGTTAGTATAGAATAGAAGAATAGAATAGAAGAATAGAAATATGGAATAGAAGAATAGAATAGAAAAATAGAAGCACAGAAATATGGAATGTTAGAATAGAATAGCTTAATAGAATAGAAGAATAGAAATATGGAATAGAAGAATAGAATAGAAGAATAGAAGCACAGAAATATGGAATGTTAGAACATCTTAATAGAAGAATAGAACAGAGTAGAACAGAAAAATATGGAATGGAAAAGAAAGGAATAGAAAAAAATATGGAATGAAATAGAGTAGACTTTAAATAGAATAGAAAAAAAAATAGAATAGAATTTTAGTAGAGTACTTTTTTTAGCTAAATGCAATTGGATACACAAGGAATTTGTCTCTGGTGCAAAAGCTCTTAAGTGTAAGAGGCAAAGCAACAGAGTAGTAGTAATGATAAAAATACCAATAAGGGGATAGTAAATAAGGTAAGAAGGATACTACTACCACTACTACTACAACCATTTACATGGGTAAATGTACTTAGACATAAGACCATACTGTGAGAATTAGGTGTTTAGCAGAGCGATGGCACCCGGGGGGAAAAATCCTGTTTTCCGCATGCAGTGCCCTCGAGCGCCATCCTGAAAGGAGGAGTTGAAACAGCTTATGTCCAGGATGCCCAATGAGTGGTGCGGTGGCCTAGAGGTGGCGCTCTCGCCTCACAATCAGAAGGCTGTGTGTTCGATCCTAGGTAGAGGCAGATATTTTTTCTCTCCGACCACAATGAGAATAGATCTGCTGAACAAAACTCCGCATTGGGGACAAGAAAGGCATCTGGCCAGTAAACCCTCAGCTCCATTCAGTTGCCCAGACTTGACCCTGCAAGGGATCGTTAAATGATGATGACGATGGGAGGGACACCCAACATAGAAAGCTACAAGGAAAGGGTTCCTGGGAGTTAGTGATCCAGATTTCCTTTTAAAGGCTGCGACGATCTAGAATCTTCTCCTGTCCGAAGCAATCAATCCTTTATCGATCAGTTCTTGCTCCTGGGACATTTTTCCAGCGTTCAATTGAAATTTTCTTCCCTACTTGCATCCACTTTAATTTTTGGCAGTTGCATGAGTTTATTGACTCGAATTCAGCACGTCCACCATGAAAATAAAATCTTTTTTCCACATGTGCTGCTACCCACTGCTCATTCACAGCATACCATGAAGGAGAATTTAAAAAAAAAAACCACTCTTGCTGTTTAATTTTATTTCTTGCCCTTGGGTTAGCTAAAATAACGGAGGTCCTCGACTTACGACAACCGTTGAGCCCCGGATTTCCCTTGCTCAAAGCAAGGCAGTTGTTAAGTGAGGTTTTTGCCCCCTTTTACGACCTCTCTCGCGCCCCCCCCCCCATTGTTAAGTGAATTCCTGCAGTTATGAAATTACTAATTTAAGGAAATCAAACTTAATTTACTAATTAAGTTATGGTTGTTAAGTGAATCTGGTTTCCCCATTGACCTTGCTTATCGGGAGGCTGCAAATCACGTGACCCCGGACACTGCAACCGTCATAAATATGAGCCAGTGGCCAAGAGGTGTGTGTGTGTGTAATTGTTTCACAACAACCTGTTATTAGGCCCCAATTAAGGGAGGAGACATACTGTTTCCTTTCCTGCCTTTCGGCTCATCACCAGAGACCATCTAGACAGCAAGACAAGAATTACGTTGTGTAATTTTTTTAGATATGTGTGTTAGTTTTATGAGCTGATCAATAAATTAAATTAGAGAGAGACCAGGATAGATCTATTTTGAGCTTATTAGCTCTCATCAGCTGGCCATACCCTTTACTGGGATTTGAACCGCTCCTTGCCTGGCATGCAACACAGCCCCAGTTCGAGTCCCAGTAAAGGGTATGGCCAGCTGATGAGAGCTAATAAGCTCGAAATAGATCTATCTTGGTCTCTCTCTTTAATTTATTGATCAGCTCATAAAACTAACACACACACACACACACACACACACACACACACACACACCCCTCTTGGCCACTGGCCAAGTGTTGTGTTACGTTTTGTGCTGATAAATGTGTGTGTGTGTATAGATAGTGGGGGGAGAGGCTTATATTATATATCATTAATTAAAAATACTCGTTTATTCCCAGTTGATCAGCTAAATTGTTTTTGTGCTGGCGGTGGAGTAGCTGCCTTCCTTTTGTGGTTTCCCAAAAAAGAGGAAGCGGTCAGTCTGAATAGTTGCATTAATAAAATGTCAATACCTCATTTATGGGTGCTCCACCAATTGTTCACTACAAATAATAATTGAAGACTTCAGAAAGATACGATCAACACATTACAAAAAAAAATTTTAATTGGTATTTTGCAAACTGATGTGGCTAACCTACTTGAGATATTTAGCTGTGGCTGTTAAATGCACAGATGATTTGTTATCCAAAGCTTGGATTGTTACCTACGCATGTTTCATTCCACATTGCATTTTGTCTTAAGGAGCAGCAGCCCTAAGAGGTTTTTCTGGCTTAATATTTAATTCTGTGACCATAAGTATAGTTGTTGTATTCCTTGGGTTTGAGGACTGTAGATCTCCCAATTAATGCAAAAATTGACTTAAATGCAGAGGAGAGTTCCTACCAGTTCAGACGAGTAGGTAGTAACTCAGCCTGTCACGCCGGTCCTTTCGCTGGCGCCATCTTGCATTTTGCTTCTCCGCGGAAGCATTTTTCAAGTACAGATGTGTGCATAGCGCGCATGAAGCATGTGTGCGCACGCAGTGCGCCGCTGAGCAAACCGGCAGCAGCAGCCGGAACCCACCCCTGCAGAGGTGGGATTCAAATAATTTAACAACCGGTTCTCTGCCCTAATGACCAGCTGGGTAAGCGTGGCTCAGGGGGGGGTGTCATGTGACTGGGTGGGCGTGGCCAACTCAACGTCAGTTCCCTCGATGGGCGCTTCGTCTTAGCTGTGACAATGTCATAAGGGTTAACCGGAGAGGCAGTTTCTGGAAGCAGGGCAATAGAGATGAGGCTAGAAACCTACGCACGGTCACTCAAGCCCTCGTTATTTCCCGCCTGGACTACTGTAACGCCCTCTACATGGGGCTCCCCTTGAGGTGCACCCGGAGACTCCAGCTAGTCCAGAATGCGGCCGCGCGGGGGATTTTGGGAGTCTCTCATTACTCCCATGTAACACCTCTCCTGCGCAAGCTGCACTGGCTGCCTGTGGTCTTCCGGGTGCGCTTCAAGGTGTTAGTCACCATCTTTAAAGCGCTCCATGGCACAGGTCCTGGTTACTTGAGAGACCGCCTCCTACCACATACCTCCCTTCGACCTGTCCGCTCCCACAGAGAGGGCCTTCTCAGGGTGCCGTCAGCCGGTCAATGCCGGCTGGCGACTCCCAGGGGAAGAGCCTTCTCTGTGGCGGGTCCGGCACTCTGGAACGACCTGCCCCCCGATATCCATACCATCACGGACCTACGACTCTTCCGTCAGATGTTAACAGCACATTTCTTTCATCTAGCCGACCTGACATAGACTAAGGGTATAATTTTAAATTTTGATATGTATTGGTTTTAATTTTTATATTATCTAAATTTTAGCACAGATTTAATAATTTAATTTGTCTTTTATATTTTGTATGTATTGTTGGGTTTTTATCTTTCTGTGCACCGCCCTGAGTCCCTTTTAGGGAAAATAGGGCGGTATATAAATCGAATAAAATAAATAAATAAATAAATAAACAATGCCAGCATGTTTCCTTCCTGCCTTCCTTAGAGGATCAGTCCCGTAAAGTGAGAAAAAAAACCCAAATTAAGATTTCTTCGAACCACCGCTTCTCCAAACTGCTTAGAAAGTTAGCAACCGGTTCTGCTAAATAGGTGCGAACCGGCTGAATCCCACCACTGTTCTAAGGGAATTATTTTTTTTAATTTCACTTTTCCGTATCAATTGAGGAAAAACAATTCCACGGAAATAAGCCTATATTTTCAACAGGGGCTTGCAAAGGGTTGAAACCTGGATATCCATAACGCAACATGGATAGGACTGGCATTCCCTTGTTCGGATGAACCAAATTACCGAAGGGCGGTATAAAGGAGATTGCCCGTTTTTGAAATGTTCTCTTGAAACGTGAAATCGCTCGCGCTTTTTTCCCAATGTGACTTTGTAAAAGAGAGGCTGGTTTGTGTTGGGGTTCAGAACGAAACAGGTTTTCCATTTCATTTAATTTTAATTTAATTAATTTAATTTATTTCGATTTATAGAACCGCCCTTCTCCATCGAAATGGACCCAGGGCGGTGCACAGGAAGTTAAAACCAATAAATAACAATAAATACAGAGCAGTGGTGGGTTTCTGCAGGCTCGCACCTACATGCGAGAGCCGGTTGGTGAAATTTAGAGAACCGGTGAGAGGGGGGTTCCACCGGCGTACCTGGAAGTAAATCTGGCCCGCCACTGCCAGTGACCCAACGGGAAGGAAAGGAAAGGAAAGGAAAGGAAGGAAAGAAAGAAAGAAAGAAAGAAAGAAAGAAAGAAAGAAAGAAAGAAAGAAAGAAAGAAAGAAAGAGAAAGAAAGAAAGAAAGAAAGAAAGAAAGAAAGAAAGAATTTATCATCACAATTGAGTCCAAAATTTTGGTTGCTAAGCAAGAGCGTTGTTAAATGAGTTTCACCACATTTTAAAAGGTGGCCACTCTCACCCTGTCACATGACTGCCAAGCCACGCCCACAAAATAGGCCACACCTACAGAGTAGGTTCTAAAAAATTTGAAACCCACCACTGATACAGAGTAACTAAAATAGATTAAACTAAAAAACCTGTGCTAAAAACATCCCATTAACATTCTAAAATACAGTAATCCCTCGTTTTCCGCGGCTTCATTTTCCGCGGCTTCGGTGCTTCGCGGGTTTTTCAATAGCAAAAAAATGCATCGGTAGGAGGCAGGCGCCCCCTAGTGCTTGGTTTAAACGATGTCCACCAACTCAAGTTTCCGGTATAGATATGCAGAATCCTACTTCGCGGTTTTTCAGTTTCCGCGGAAGGGTCGGTCCCGATTAGCCGCGAAAAACGAGGGATTACTGTACATTTACTCATTGGCTAAGCTAGACCGGCTTGATGGAAAAGATATGTATTTCATTTCCAACTGCAAAAAGACTTTCAAAATAATTCTTTTCTTCGACAGAAACGGAGGCTTTGGTGAGCTAGAGCAGCGCATAAAAACAAGCAGGACAAAATGTTCTAAGATTTTTCATGCTGGGCAACCATTACAGAAATCTCTGGGCTACCAAATCTCCTCCCCCCCTCAAAATTTTCCGCCTCTTTTCCGTGTCTTTGGCAAGCCATGCCTTGCTAAACCATGTTGGGCTTGTGGTCCTATAGTTCAGGGGTCTCCAACCTTTGCAACTTTAAGTCTGAAGGACTTCAGCTCCCAGAATTCTCCAGCCAGCTTTGCTGGCTGGAGAAGTCTGGGAGCTGAAGTCCTTCAGACTTAAACTTGCAAAGGTTGGAGACCCCTGGACCAGGCTCTGACACTGACAGCTTTGCTGGCTGGAGAAGTCTGGGAGCTGAAGTCCTTCAGACTTAAACTTGCAAAGGTTGGAGACCCCTGGACCAGGCTCTGACACTGACAGCTTTGCTGGCTGGAGAAATCTGGGAGCTGAAGTCCTTCAGACTTAAACTTGCAAAGGTTGGAGACCCCTGGACCAGGCTCTGACACTGACAGTTTTGCTGGCTGGAGAAATCTGGGAGCTGAAGTCCTTCAGACTTAAAGTTGCAAAGGTTGGAGACCCCTGGCCCAGGCCCTGACACTGACAGCTTTGCTGGCTGGAGAAGTCTGGGAGCTGAAGTCCTTCAGACTTAAACTTGCAAAGGTTGGAGACCCCTGGACCAGGCTCTGACACTGACAGCTTTGCTGGCTGGAGAAATCTGGGAGCTGAAGTCCTTCAGACTTAAAGTTGCAAAGGTTGGAGACCCCTGGCCCAGGCCCTGACACTGACAGCTTTGCTGGCTGGAGAAATCTGGGAGCTGAAGTCCTTCAGACTTAAAGTTGCAAAGGTTGGAGACCCCTGGCCCAGGCCCTGACACTGACAGCTTTGCTGGCTGGAGAAGTCTGGGAGCTGAAGTCCTTCAGACTTAAAGTTGCAAAGGTTGGAGACCCCTGGCCCAGGCCCTGACACTGACAGCTTTGCTGGCTGGAGAAGTCTGGGAGCTGAAGTCCTTCAGACTTAAAGTTGCAAAGGTTGGAGACCCCTGGCCCAGGCCCTGACACTGACAGCTTTGCTGGCTGGAGAAGTCTGGGAGCTGAAGTCCTTCAGACTTAAAGTTGCAAAGGTTGGAGACCCCTGGCCCAGGCCCTGACACAGACAGCTTTGCTGGCTGGAGAAGTCTGGGAGCTGAAGTCCTTCAGACTTAAAGTTGCAAAGGTTGGGGACCCCTGCTATAGTTAATGGTTGGGTCCCAAATCAAAGTTTGTTATATACTTCCAGATGCTAGGTAATCCCAGAAAAGAGAAATTAAATCTACTTGGGATTTGGGCAGTTCGTTTGTTTTTTCGTGTTGGAAACATCACAATTCAAATAAGAACATACTATGCAGGAGGGACGTGGTGGCTCGGCGGCTAAGTCGCTGAGCTTGTCGATCCGAAAGGTCGGCAGTTTGGCGGTTTGAATCCCAGCGCTGTGTAATGGAGTGAGTTCCTGTTATTTGTCCCAGCTTCTGCCAACCTAGCAGTTCGAAAGCACATTCAAAAATGCAAGTAGAAAAATAGGGACCGCCAAGGTCTCTTCCAACTCTGCTATTGTATTGTATTGTATTGTATTGTATTGTATTGTATTGTATTGTATTGTATTGTATTGTATTGTATTGTATTGTATTGTATTGTATTGTATTGTATAAGGGAAAGAAATTGGAGTTATTATGAAGTTTTTGTTTGGATATCATTTATCAGAGTGCACCAGTAGGTGGCAACATATTAACTTGAAAATTAAGTGAAAATGAGATTAAAATACAAGGATTAAAGCTAGGCAAAACCTTGGTAACGTTTTACATTTTGAACATATGAAGAAAGTTCTTAATATACTGTAATTCAAATGTGTTTTTAGAGACAGTTATGATAGAGATAGTTAAAGCTACGGTTTCCCCAGTTGCAATGGATGGCTGTGAAGGTTGGACCATAAGGAAGGCTGAGCGCCAAAGAATGGAGGCCTTTGAACTCTGGTGCTGGAGAAGACTCCTGCATTGAGTCCCTTGGACTGCAAGGCCATCCAACTGGTCAGTCCCAGAGGAGATCAACCTTGACTGCTCTTCAGAAGGCCAGATCCTGAAGAGGAAACTCAAAAGACTTTGGCCACCTAAGGAGAAGGAAGAAGGACTCCATGGAGAAGAGCCTCATCCTGGGAACGATGGAGGACAAAAGAAGAAGAAGGGGACGGCAGAGAAGGAGGTGGCTGGATGGAGTCACCAAAGCAGTTGACGTGAGCTTCAATGGACTCCAGAGGATGGGAGAGGACAGGAAGGCCTGGAGGAACATTGTCCATGCGGTTGCGATGCGTCGGACACAACTAACAACAACAAGACATACTTGGTCGTGAAAATGACATCATGGTGGCTAAAATGACAAATGTTCTCTCTGAATGTACAGGTGAACCTCAACTTACAATAGTACATTTAGTGACCGAAATGTTTAGGGGGGGAAATCGCCTCCCCCAGGCTCCGGAGCCTGGAAACACGCCTGTTTCCAGACTGCCGGGAGGCCCATTTTTCGCCCTCCTAGAGCCTCCGCGCATGCCCTGCACTTACCTGGGATGATGAACGAGCCGCGTGGAGACTCCTGGGAGGGAGGGGTGCGGCAGGGTGGGCGGGGCCAGCCAGTCCTTCCAACTACTGGTTCAGCGAACAACTTTTCTGACAACCGATGGAGCTTCTTGGAGCGGCTTCTTCTGCCCTCCTTCCTCAAGGAGAAAACCGTCCAGCTGTGACCTGGATGGCTGAGAAGTCCCTCCCTCCCTTGAATTAAATGACTGGCTGCCGCCGAGTCCATCAAACCCCTTCGTGATGATGCTAGCTCTCAAGCTCTCCTCCGTGTGTCAACATGATAAGGAGTTTCTGCCTGCCAACCTTACCTTTTCCTCCCGGCTGCCTGGGTGGCTTTATTGTCCCTGGATGAGTCATCCTCTTTGGTCGGTGAATTGGCTGGTTCTTCTCAGCAGCAGCAGCTCCCAGGGAGAGCACTTAATTTGCATTTTGCTCAGAATCTCCTCAAAGGTAGCACCTCCGCCTAGTTTTAAAAGGCAATTTGTCTTATTTATTCCCTGCAGTTATCTTGTGAGGCCTTTGGTGTGCATTAAAAGCTTCTGAACGGTTTTATTATACACTAGCCGATAACCCGGAGTATTTATTTATTGGGGGGGGAAATACGTAATTTGTAATGTTGCATTTTCCCCCTTACCAGAGGGAGCCTCCTTGTGGAATACTGTGAAGCCGTTACCACGGCAACTCCTTTGCGCTGTACAGTAGAAGCCATTTTAAGGCACAACAGGGTGTATCTTAACAGAACATCCCCTCCCCCCACGCATGAGGGTTGTTAGGGGTGTCTTACCCCCACAGTATTTGTTTCTAGAGAGTAAGCCCTCTATATACCAGGTTTGGTTGAAATTGCTCAAGTCGTTCCAGAGTTATGCTGGAACACACACAGACAGAGACGCACATCCGTTTTTATATATATAGATTGCAAAGGTAGTGTCTTCTGTCATTTCTACAGCCTTCACAGTACAGGTAATCCTCGACTTTCAACAGTTCATTTAGTGACTGTTCAGACTTAACAATGGTAGTGAAAAAAAGGGAGTTGGGCAGTTTTTTCCCCCACAGCTCTGACCTTTGCATTATCCCCATAATCATGCGATCAAAATTCAGATACTCGGCAATTGGTTCATATTTATGACCGTCACTGTGTCACAAGGTCATGAGGTCAACATTTGCAACCTTCTAACAGGCAAACCCAGTGGAGAAGCCAGATTCACTTAACAGCCGGGTTGCTGTTATCGACTGCAGTGATTCACTTAACAACCGAGGCAAGAAAGGTCGTAAAATGGGTCCAAACTCCCTTAACAAACATCTCACGTAATGATGGAAATGTTGGGCTCCATTGTGGTCGTAAGTCAAGGACTGCCTAGACTTGCAAAACATTCTGAGATGTTCCATATGAATGTTATTAAGGTTCGTTCAGGTATAATTATTTCTTGAATTCTCCAGTGTAGAATTCCAGTGGGTTACGATGGCAAATTTGGGCCTGTGGACTTCAACTCCCAGAATTCCTGCGCGAGCTGGCTCAGGAATTCTGGGAGTTGAATTCCATAGATTCTGAGATTGTCATCATTGTCCACCCCTGATCTCGTGTGTGTGAGACATCTATGACATTTCAGCAACACGCTGTTCTGATTGAGGCTTCCCAAGAGCATGAAGCAAGCTCCTAGTCCCGACAAAAATCCCTTTTTAGTAATTGACTGTGAATTCTGCTTTCAAAGGAGGATTTACGGTCACAGACCTTATCTGGCTTGGAGAGCTGCCCGGCCGAGATCTGCAGAACTTGGCCAGGAGTCTCGGAGAGTCATGAACCAATGAAGCGAACTAATGGTCTCCTGCAAACTCCACTCCCCTTTCGCTCCTCTTTTATTTCTTCTGGGAGGGGCCATTCATCGTCCACCTGTGGCCTTACTCCCAAGTCGACCCCTGTTCTTTAGCTCTTCCCTTCATCTGGCAATCCTGCGCATGCGCACACTGGGAACAGGCTCCAGCTGTTCCTCTGCCCCACTTATCTCCAACTCTGAAGGCAGCTGATAACTGTCAGAGGGCCCTGGCCCCCTCTCTGCCTCCGACACAGAGCCCTCCTCCGAGCCTTCCCCAGACTCCAGGACTGGCCCAGGTTCCTCCTCAACCCTCCTCACTGTCCGAATCTGCTGCCAGCTCCTCTGGCCACTGGCTGGACACAACACCCCTCCAGTTAATATGCAGAAAAGCCCACTTCACAGGCCCCTGCATCTTTCAGCAGCTCAGCACTTTCTGATGTCACAATATATTCAATACACAAAAGAGATTTAAAAAAAACAACAACTAGCTGCTCACACACAAGATGTGCAAGATCAGGAAAACTTAGCTGTGCAGCCCTGAGGGGGGGAAGCTACATGGAACGGGGTAGAAAGATAGAAGGAAGACACGGGCGGCCAGAAGTGAACCATCCGAAATATGGAAGCACGCCGAATTCTGGGAGATCCAGCACGGCAGGGAACCCACAGAACAGCTGCGCTTTTCTCGATGTTGTTTTAGGTACGAACGTGGTTTTTTTTAAAATTTGTAGCCCTTGATTTGAAGCAGGGGATCTTCAAACTTGGCAACGCTTGAACGTATGGACTTTAACTCCCGGCATGCCTGGCTGGGGAATTCTGGGAGCTTAAGTCCACACGACTTAAAAGTTTCCAAGTTTGGAGACCCCCCTTCTTGCCTTCCGGCAGCCCTGCGCATGCACCCCCTGGGAACAGGCTCCTCTTGTTTTTCTGCCTCGCTCATGTCCGACTCTGGAGGCTTCTGGAGGCAGCACATTGTTAATAATTTTAGATAGGGATTTTAGTATTTTAATTGGTAATTTTTAGCGCAGGAATATATTTAATTTGTTTTTATCATGTGTATGTGTATTTATTGTTTTATTCGCCCTGTGCACCGCTCTGAGTCCCTTTGGGGAGAGGGAGCGGTCAACAAATTAAATTATTGATTATTGATTATTGACATAACTCCCAGACGGCCCTGGCCCCCTCCTTGCCTCCGACACAGAGCCCTGGTCCAAGCCTTCCCCAAACTCCAGGACTGGCCCATATTCCTCCCCAACCTCCTCACCGTTCAACTCAGCTGTCCGCTCCGGCTGCCGCCGGACCACAACAAGTACGGAAATCATTGCTATTAGTTATAAATCAATACTTATGCGGTCCGTGGTAGTATCACCATGGAGTCAGGCAGGTGAAAATGGTTCCTTTGGAAGCCACATTAAAATGAATATACTGTACGTGCCTTCTCATTCTCTCTTGCAGAGAAATAAAACTATCTACTTGTTCAAAAGAAACACTTAATTGCTACCGGCAAATGAAGTGAGTGAATTTTTCTGCAAGTCTAATTTTGCGTGTCATAATATTTGATGTCTTCGTGTTGTCATAATCTTTCAGAAGCCCGTTGTGGCTGTTGTAATGACATTGGAAACGAAAGTCACATCATTTCTCTGACTCCTTTTCTGTTTGAAAAACGACTCTCTTAGTGTTCAGATCGTTGCTGGATTATGTAGGGTTTTAAAAAATATATATATTATTATCATTTTATAGCCTTAAATCAAATAATTTGTTACCTAACCATTAATATTAGTTTTGTGGTGGTTTTTACATATGGGAACATGATGTTAGGAGAAATTCTCAAGTCATTTGCCATGGAAAAGGAGGCACCCTGGGATTACAATACAATAGCAGAGTTGGAAGGGACCTTGGGGGTCATCTAGTCCAACTCCCTGCCTAGGCAGGAAGCCCTATACCATTTCAGACAAATGGCTATCCAACAACTTCTTACAGACTTGCAGTGTTGGGGCATTCACAACTTCTGGAGGCAACTTCTGTTCCACTGATTAATTGTTCTAACTGTCAGGAAATTTCTCCTCCGTTCTAAGTTGCTTCTCTCCTTGATTAGTTTCCATCCATTGCTTCTTGTTCTACCCTCAGGTGCTTTGGAGAATAGTTTGACTCCCTCTTCCTTGTGGCAACCCCTGAGATATTGGAACACTGCTATCATGTCTCCCCTGGTCCTTCTTTTCATTAAACTAGACATACCCAGTTCCTGCATCCGTTCTTCATATGTTTTAGTCTCCATTCCCCTCATCATCTTGGTTCTCTTCTCTGCACTCTTTCTAGAGTCTCCACATCTTTTCTACATCGTGGCGACTAAAACTGGATGCAGTCTTCCAAGTGTGGCCTTCCCAAGGCCTTATAAAGTGGTATTAACCCTTCACGTGATCTTGATTTTATCCCTCTGTTGATGCAGCCTAGAACTGTGTTGGCTTTTTTGGCAGCTGCTGCCCACAGCTGGCTCCTATTTAAATGGTTGTCCACTAGGACTGCAAGATCCCTCTCACAGTTACTGCTATTGAGCAAGGTACCACCTATACTGTGCCTGTGCATTTCGTTTTTCTTGCCTAAATGTAGATTATACAAAGTTTCTGGAAATATTTTTTTTGTTTGCAATGCATATTTCGCATAAGGGCTATTGCTGTTGCTATTTTATAAAATATTTTTGAAAGTAACATGGGGATCAGGTCTGTTCGTTTCCTTTTTTTTATTTCTAAGTGGAGAAAACACAGGTAGCCCTCGACTTACGACCACAATTCGGCCCCACACTTCTGCTGTTAAGTGAGACATTTGAAAAGTGAATTTGACCCCATTTCACAACCTTTCTTGCCACAGTTGCTAAGGGCACCACTGCTGTTGTTAAGTTAGCGACGTGGTTGTTAAGGGAATCTGGCTTTCCCGCTTGTCAGGAGGTCGCAAAAGGGGGCGGGTGACAGGACCTGAGGACGCTGCAATCGTCATAACTACGAGTCAGTTGCCAAGTGTCGGACTTTGGATCCCTTGACCATGGGGATGCTGCAATTGGTCATCAGTGTGAAAAACGGCCATTCGTCACTTTTTCAGTGCCGTCGTAACTTCGGTGGCTAAATGAACAGTTGTAAAGTCAAGGACTAACTGTAGTTCAAGCCATTGCTGTGTGGCCATGATGGCGAACCTAATGCAACCCAGAGTCCTCTCTGCAGGCATGCCAGCCGTCACCCCAGCCCAGCCCCACTGCGCATGCGTGCGCACCTCCCGCTGGCCAACTGGTCTTCGGGACTCTTCCGAGCCTGCATGGGGGGGGGGCACATGTGCAAGATGCATACTCATGCATGGGTTGCGAGGTGTATGCGCGGGGCGCTTGCATTACATTTTGGGGCATTACGCGGTGCTCCCACGCCCCGTTTTTGGCTTCCAGGTTGGTGCAGGAGGATTTTCAGGCCCAAAACAGGGCGGGCGGGGGCCAGGTGAGGCCCCCTGTGTGCCCTTTTTGGC
This sequence comes from Rhabdophis nuchalis, assembly GCA_039707465.1. Classification (NCBI taxonomy): domain Eukaryota; kingdom Metazoa; phylum Chordata; class Lepidosauria; order Squamata; family Natricidae; genus Rhabdophis; species Rhabdophis nuchalis. The sequence continues at coordinate 24,636,145 of CM077656.1, read as the reverse complement.
CTGGAAACCCTCCTGCACCAACCTGGAAGCCAAAAACGGGCGATGGGGAGCGGGGCGCATGGGAGCAGTGTGTGTGTCATGTGCGCATGTGCAAGGAGAGGGCCACGGGGGGCGGGGATCGTGCGTTCAATATGGAACGCAAGGACAAAAAGGGTAGCCATCACTGCTATATGGAATGGAGAGCACCCTATTTTTTAAAAACAAGAAAACATTTAAACTCACTTAACAACTGTCTCTCTTAGCAACAGAAATGTTAGGCTCAATTGTGGCCATATGGCGAGAACCACTTGTACTTACAACAAAGATGTAATATATTTAGAGAGAGAGAGGGGGGGGGGGCAACTGGATCCTTTGAATCCAGTGGATTTTCTGTCCTGTCTCTTTTAGAGATTTTTGAAATCGGGAAGAATATTGGATTTAATCCAGTGTCGGATTTTCTCCTTTGGGGGTTAGAATTCTTTATCTGATCTTGGAGAAGATAATCTCCTTGATTCTATAATTCTTGGGATGCTTCACAGGGAGCAATTGGATTCCCTCCCCGATCTTACAAATCCGCTATCGTTTGATATTGACTCTTGGCCGCTGCCTGGCCGGGGAGAAATGAAGGCATAGAAGTGCTGGCCTAGAGAGGCCTGACGACATGCATACCTTCTTTCTCCTCCCTCTACTGCTCCCGATATCTATCTTTTGTTAATTCTCATCCTGCACGTTTTATCTCTGATTTTTTTTCTTTTAGAGAAGCAAAGCTGATTAACACGAGCAGCCTTATTCATAGTGCAGTGTGCTAGCTTTATTTTTTATCTGTTTGTTTATTTTATTTTATTTTCAAGCACACAAAATACACAAAAACAAAACTTAAGACATAAACTACATTTACGCAACACACTGGAACTTCATGTTCCTTCTTACAGCAGTTTTCAAATTTTATGTTTTATTTTTAAATCCTCCATTTCGATGGATTGATATTTTAAATGGTATTTGTGTTCCCCTTCAGTTTCCTTTAAATGGGAGAAAACCGGTCACAAGTCATTTCTTCTCAGCACGGGTGTAACTGGGCATGGTCATTAAACGAATCTTGTAAGCCGGGGAACTAACTATACGTAGTTTGCCTATTTTTTTTTTTAAAAAAACGGATCTTAAATGCAGGTGAATATTGTTAAGAGCTACAATGGTAACTTCATCAGTTTTTAATTTCATGCCTCTGAAGAGCACAATACTTTTGGGGTAAGTAGTGTGTGTGTGTGAGAGAGAGAGAGAGGGAGAGAGAGAGGGAGGGAGAGAGAGAGAGGGAGGGAGAGAGAGGGGGAGGGGGAGAGAGAGAGGGAGAGAGAGGGAGGGAGAGAGAGAAAGAGAGAGAGAGAAAGAGAGAGAGGGAGGGAGAGAGAGGGAGGGAGGGAGAGAGAGACAAAGAGAGAGAGAGAGAAAGAGAGAGAGAGAGAGGGAGAGAGAGAGAGGGAGAGAGAAAGAGGGAGGGAGGGAGAGAGAGAGAAAGAGAGAGGGGGAGAGAGAGAGAGAGGGAGAGAGAAAGAGAGAGAAAGAGGGAGGGAGAGAGAAAGAGAGGGAGAGAGAGAGGGAGAGAGAAAGAAAGAGAGAGAGAGAGAGAGAGATCTTAATCATGGGTGCATTTATAGGCCAGATCTCTTGGGATTATTCTATCATTAGAATCCGCTGCGCGACCATAGAGAGAACCTTCTCCAAAATGAGTCATTGCGGCTACCTTTTTTGCATTTTCTTATTTTGGGATGTTCTTACAGAACTGTCGAAACTCACGCGACCTTCGATACCATCCCTTCTTTAGGAACTTTGAATTTATCGCTTTTTCGTGGTTTTAACTGGCCCGTGAACCTCCCCAACCTCCTCGCTGGCCGCTGGCGGGCCAGAGCAGATTCAGAGGACCGATGGCAATGCTTTAAGATCTTCCCACTTGTGTTTGCAGAAGCTATCCTAAGAAAGTGCGTTTTATTTAAGAACGATGCGACGCCGTGCGCCTCCATTCCTGCACGCACCAAATCACGATTCCTCTTTGGGGATGTAAACCGTAGCAAAGCCCCTACGATTTATTTTCCTGATCCAGGAAGGATATGATGGAAATGGAAAAGGGGCAGAGGAGGGCAACCAGAAGGATTAGGGGGCTGGAACACCTTCCTTACCACCTGAGGCTGCAACGGCTGGGCCTCTTCACTCTAGAACGACGGCGCCTGAGAGGTGACCTGATTGAAGTCTATAAAATCATGCACGGTGTGGACAAAGTAGAAAAGGAAAAACTGTTTTCCCTATCGCACAACCCTAGAACTAGGGGGCCCTCCATGAAACTTTTGATAGCTAGACCTCAAACAAATAAGAGGAAGGACTTTTTCACCCAGAGGACCCCTGGTCTATGGAACTCCCTGCCAGAAGAAGTGGTGACAGCTGTCAGCCTCGACACCTTTAAGAAAGATGAGAGGAGTTCATGGAGAACAAGGGTATCCATGGCTATCATGATGGACGCCTAAGGACACCCTCCGGGTTGGAGAGATAGGCAGGATGTCTCTCAATGCCATTTGCAGGGAATCACAAGCAGGTGAAGACATCTGCTTGGGAAGACCCTGAAGCCAATGGGGAGCCACTGTGGGAGACAGAAGGCTGGACTGGATGGACTGTGGCCTCTTCCAGCAAGGCTGTTCTTAGATTCTTATGTTAAGGAAGGAGGAAGGAAGGAAGGAAGGAAGGAAGGAAGGAAGGAAGGAAGGAAGGAAGGAAGGAAGGAAGGAAGGAAGGAAGGAAGGAAGGAGTTCATGGAGAACAAGGGTATCCATGGCTCTCATTAGGGATGCCTAAGGACACCCTCCGGGTTGGAGAGATAGGCAGGATATCTCTCAATGCCATTTGCAGGGAATCACAAGCGGGTGAAGACATCTGCTTGGGAAGACCCTGAAGCCAATGGGGAGCCACTGTGGGAGACAGAAGGCTGGACTGGATGGGCTGTGGCCTCTTCCAGCAAGGCTGTTCTTATGTTCTAAGGATTCCTAGAGGTCTACTATAGGTTTCCTATCCCAAGGGTGCTACGTTGCTTGTAATCTGGCACGGTTTGGCTTCCTTAACGTTTTGTCTTCCCTTCATGCATTTTTAAAGCCGTTTAACGAAGGGACAGTTATCAAGAACTTACTGATCTTGCATTTTTGGGGAGCTTTCTAGAGATTCCCTCTCCGTGTCCTCTTGGCAATTGAAGAATTTGTTCAAACTATTGTATGGTCTATATAGAAGAACAGAGTTGGAAGGGACCCTTGGAGGTCTTCTAGACCAACCCTCTGCTGTCCAACCCACTGATTCATTGTTAGTAACTTAACAGCGGCAGGGATTTACTTAACAACTGTCTCACTTAGCAACGGGAATGTTGGGCACAATCACAAGTCAAGGGCTACCTGTATTAGGTTCCATGCTGTTATTTTTTGAATTTTTAAAGGAAAAAAACCACAAGCTTTGGGTTAGTATTGGGAGGGTGGAAAAAAACCCACGCTGTAGATTCAACAATAACTGGCTATTAATAATGTTGAAATGAATATGTAGTAAATGGTGCATAAGAACACAAAGTTAATTTTAGTTGCCTTTGGCGGGATTGGCGGCGTGCAAGTTTAGCAAATCGATCAATAAATATTGGAAAGAACATGCATTGAACATGATATCTGTGACTGAGATTTCTGAGGGACGGGCAGTTTCCCCTTTTGACTTTTGACCTTTCTCTTATTTCTCAAATTTAATTCGATCGATTAGAGTGAAGCAAATCAGAGAGAGAAAGTTGTCAAAGGGAAATCCAGAACTGAAGGGACAGAGTCAGAAGGGACCTTGGAGGTCTTCTAGTCCAACCCTCCTGCTCAAGAAGGAGAGCCTGCACCATTCCAGACATGTGGCTGTCCAGTATCTTCTTAAAGACCTCCACTGATGGAGAACCCACAATTTCTGGTGGCAAGCTGTTCCACTGGTTAATTGCTCTCACTGTTAGGAAGTTTCTCCTTAGTTCTAGGTTGCTTCTCTCCTTGATTAGTTTCCATCCGTGGCTTCTTGCCTTGCCTTCTGGTGCAATTAAAATTAAGGAGAGCTTTCCTGACAGTGAGAACAATTATTCAGTGGAACAGCTTGCCTCCAGAAGCTGTGGGTGGCCCATCATCACTGGAGGTTCTTCAAGAAAAAATTGGAGACCCATTTGTCCAGGACTATCTAGGCCAGTGAGGGCTAGCCTTTTTGGTGGGGGAATTACTCTCCCCCCACCAAAAAAAAAAGCAAGCAGAGATTTAAAAATTAACAAGGAAAGAAGATGTACAAATTAGAAACAAATACAGATAAGAATATATATTGTGAGCAATGGTATCATGGGACTATACCTGAGGCTAGATCAGGGGTGGGCAAGCTTGGCAACTTTAAGTCTGAAGGACTTCAGCTTCCAGACCTCCAGCCAGCAAAGCTGTCAGTGTCAGGGCCTGGGCCAGGGGTCTCCAACCTTTGCAACTTTAAGTCTGAAGGACTTCAGCTCCCAGACTTCTCCAGCCAGCAAAGCTGTCAGTGTCAGGGCCTGGGCCAGGGGTCTCTAACCTTTGCAACTTTAAGTCTGAAGGACTTCAGCTCCCAGAGTTCTCCAGCCAGCAAAGCTGGCTGGAGAAGTCTGGGAGCTGAAGTCCTTCAGACGTAAAGTTGCAAAGTTTGCCCACCCCTGGGCTAGATTGAAATGTATATAGCCGTGATGGTGAACTTATGGCACACGTGCCACAGGCGGCACGCAGAGCCCTCTGCCGACAGGGGAGCAGTTACCCCATTTCAGCTCCACCGCGCATGTGCGCACGCCTCCCACCGGCCAGCTGATTTCCAGGTCTCTGCTGCGCATGCGCAGGGTGCATGCTGGAGACGCATGCACATGTGTGGGGGTTGTGGGGCATGCATGCATGTGGGGGAAGCACGGGAACGAGTGCCCCAGAGTGTCGGGGGGGGGTGTTTCGTGCACTATGCATGGGGGGGTCACGCACGGATGCACAGCGGGTAGGTGCAGTGCAGGGGCGTCGTGCGCCCATGCACAGGAGTGTGGTGGGAGTCGAGCGCACATTGCCTTATGGATGTGGGTATACATATGTGTGCGCCAGCACATGCTTTTGGCACACAACGACAAAAAAGATTAACCATCACTGGCATAGAGTGATAAAGGTATAGTGCGCTACGGCACAACTATGGAAATAATGGATATAACTATGTCGTACAATAGCATGTACTTAAAAAGAGATTATGCTATGTGATTTGGGATGCGGAGGCTCAGTGGCTAAGACGCTGAGCTTGTCGATCAGGAAGGTCGGCAGTTCAGCGGTTCGAATCCCTAGCGACGTGTAACGGAGGGAGCGCCCATGACTTGTCCCAGCTTCTGCCAACCTAGCAGTTCGAAAGCACGTAAAAATGCAAGTAGAAAAATAGGAACCACCTTTGGTGGGAAGGGAACAGCGTTCCGTGTGCCTTTGGCGTTGAGTCATGCCGGCCACATGACCACGGAGACGTCTTCGGACAGCGCTGGCTCTTCGGCTTTGAAACGGAGATGAGCACCGCCCCCTAGAGTCGGGAACAACTAGCTCATAGGTGCAAGGGGAACCTTTACATTTTTACCTTACTATATGATTAAGAGAATAACGGTTACGATTCGGGTGTATATCATCCTGGATATATTGAAAAAAGGACTTGATACAACCGGCATACCGCTGTTGCAACATTTGACACGGTGATGTAGAATAAAGGAAAATGCACAATAAAAACAATTAACCCCAAAAAAAAAAGAAAGAAAAGGGGAAAAAAATGCAATCCACCCCATTCATTTTTACGGGGGGGTGGGGGGGGGATATGTTTTTTTCCACGACTCCCTTTGCATCCAATTGATTTCTTGCAGACCGGCTGGGTAACTTCCCCCCCCCCCCTCTCCCTCCCCGAAGTCGTTTAAAAAAAAGAAAGAAAGAAAGAAAAAGCTAAGATGTGCCTCGACACGCAGCCCGTTTGGAGACGCATCTGGTTATGTCAGTCCAACCTCGGGTGGAGAGATCCCACCCCCACCCCCCTCGCACCAAATAAATGGTATTTCCTGCTTTCATAAACAGTCATGTGCGTACATCGGCCAGGCCGATGGTGCCTCCGGAGCTGTTTTCCCATTTCCCCAGCACCGCCACCGTGGGATCGGTCTCCGCCGACATTTGCAACAAAGGGGATCGCGGAGCCCTCCCGTTAGATCGAGGCCTCCTCGGCAGAGAAGGGCAGGCCGTCTGTTTTGGTTGTGAATCTTTTCTGATTTTTCCAGAAATCAAGCAGAAGATTGAGCTGCTGATGTCAGTTAACTCTGAGAAGTCCACCTCTTCAGAAAGGTACCACTTCACGCATCTTCTGCATGAACAATCCCATCGGTGTGGTGTAAATTGCTAACACGCAGCGCAGAATAGAGATCTCTCGTTTCTTTAAAAATTTTTACCGTCAGTTTCTTTATATCTCTATATATATATCTAGATCTAGATCTCTCTCTTGCATGTTTTCATGTCTGAATTGGAAGCTGTGTTTTTTGGGTTGAGCTTTTGAGAAGGTGTTTGACTTTGTTATTTTAAATAATAATAATAATAACAATAGTAATAATAAGAGAAATGAAATTTCAGCGGTGCAGCATGCAAAAAAAAGCAACACCCCACAACCCTCCTGTAGTATGAACGGTTCCCCCAACCTCGTACGTGCCTGTGTGTTTATATTTTTGCTGCAGTCCATGGTGTCTTTGTGCTCGTCTGTCTTTTCCACATAGCAAATCCATCTTGATTTTAAAAAAAGAGAGGGAGGGAGGGAGGGAGAGAGAGAGAGAGAGATGGACAGTTTTTTAAGCCGGATGCTCGAATTTAACCTTGCAGAAAACAGGAATCGTTCAAAGCACGATTTGTGTGTGTGTTTGTGCGTGTGTGTGTTGCAAGGGAGTGTCCTTCGTAAGAGCTTAGGAATTGCAAACCTATGAATTAGTCACATTCGGGCGCGAGAGGTTGTGTGATGGTGCTTCAGGTCCCTGCTCGAAAATGGAACAATCCCTGCAAGCAGAGATGGCTTATCACGCCTGCAGGTAAGGCAGAATGCCCTGGGAAGCCTCCCCAAGGCAAAATGGCATTTATACCTTTACCACTTTGCTGCCCCCTCCATCCCTCCTTATATCCATTTCACATTTTTAGGGAACGAGGGGGGGGGGGAGACTTCCTTCACCTAGCAAGCAACCATCTTTTTCTTTTCATGTCTTTTACATTTATTAAAAAAATTTTTTTGCTGGTGTGAAGAAAAGAAGATAAATACGATGATATTCTCCCATGTCGCTGCTTGGAAATGCATGCATCATCTATCTATCTATCTATCTATCTATCTATCTATCTATCTATCTATCTATCTATCTATCTATCTATCTATCTATCTATCTATCTATCTATCTGAATATATATACGTATATATGTCTGTATATTACATTTGTGCTGATAAATAAATAAACAAGGGAGATAATATATATATTTGTGCCACAAATCCCAGTAAGGGTATGGCTAGCTGATGAGAGCTAAATAGCTTGAAATAGACCTATGCTAGTCTCCCTTATTCATTTATTTAACAGCACAAAAACATATCATTCATATATATATGAATATATCCATATATATATATATCTCCACTTCCTCCATTTAAATCCATGGTCCTCCTACGTTTCATAAGCCATTTCTCTCCCCACTTTAAGATGTGACATAATTCAAGTGGGCATGTTTTATACCCGATACCCATCCCAACGGTACCAGCGGAGGATATAATCCGGGGGAATAGATTGAACTAATGAGGAAGAGGCTACGGCACATCATTCAAAGGGCATTTTTGGACGGTGCAATACGTAGAGGCTTTCTTTGGGAACAGAGCAGGTTCCCAAGTGGGGTGGAAAAAGATGGAGAGAAGAGAATCAATCAATCCTCAAAAAAAGAAAAGAAAAAAAGGAGGCATTTGTTTTCCTTTCAAAAATAAAATAAAAATAAAAATGACACAGCCCCGAGAAATAAGATTTTTAAAATGGTGTGCAGGGGTGGGGTAGAGAAGTAAGAAATCCTTGCTCTGTGTGTGTGTGTGTGTGTGTGTGTGTGTGTATGTATGTGTGTGTGTGTGTGGGGGGGGTTTCTCTCCAAACGGTGCATTTCCAGGATTTGAGCAACGGATTGCTCAAATTTGAGGACGGGGGTTTGGTCTCTTGGCTTTAGAAACAAAACATCTCAAAAAACCCCAAATGCTAATTTGGTTTGGTGATCTGTTTTTTCTCCTCCACCCCCCCCCCCCATCTCCGTCCCGGTTTTATATCGGCTATAAATATTATGCCAATAAAATGGTGGTAATGATGACGTGAGGAAGGAAGCTCGAGATGAAAATAGCAAGGAAAACTGTGATTTTCTTTTTTTTTTGTTTAGGTTTTCTGTTAAGGAATGGCTCTCTTTATCGGGGTGGGGGGGATGAGAAGCCAGTTATATGTACTGGAAAGGTATGCAGCATTAGGAATAACTTTGCCACTAGTGTGCCAAGAGATCTTTTATTTTTTTGGACTCTGAATGAAAATTACTGGATGGGAATTAATCTCTTAATTCATAGATGCCCATCGTTGCATTAGGAGGAGGCAGATTTTAGCATCAACATTGTGCCAAGGGAACATTGGGGGGGGGGGGGGGATTCCTTAATTTCTTCTTTTTTTTTTTTTAGCGGAAGACAAATCACATCTAAGACAAATATGTAAGACAAATGTGTAGTCTTTTGTGTAATTTTAATGTGGGCTGCAATATATGAGAGAGGTCCAACTCGCTTCGAAATTATAGCTGTCATTCCTGCGTAGGCTCCGTTCTTTTTTGCATCATTCTACGAAAATATGTACATTTCAAAGTAAAAGGATAAAACACGTCTTGCTTTTTACAAAAATGTCGTGAATTGCCAGAACCGGTTTTGTGTGTAGGAGTCCCCCATTGGTAGGGGGTTAATTGCATTTCGGAGAAGGCAACATTCGAATTAATGGATGTTTTTCCTCCGAATGCCTTTTTCACTTTATTTTATTTATTTTTTCACCTTATTTAGGGGTGGGTGGGAGGCAGCCTTTCGTTTCTCTGTCTCTTCTCGGGGAGGACTTTTGAAATTAAGGATCTTGGGTCAAATGGGCTCTAGATCTGAAAATTGTGGACTTTTACATGAAGATGTGGTGACTTTGCACACCGTCAAAGCATTAGCCATGTCCAAAGCATGGAGAGCATTAACAGGGAGTAATGTTTGCATGTCCTTATAGGCCCAACGATGGAAGCCACAGGGAAATATTTCAGAATATACGAATATATTTGTTGGCGTGACAGCAGTGTGGGTAGAACCATTCATGTTTATGTAGGCAGACTTTATACCGAACATGTTAGGTGGATGATAATGCAAAGTTTATTAAAGTGATGCTTTTCTGGATCTTTCCCGTACGAGCGTTAAGCGAAAGGGCGCCCAATGAATTTTGTTAATAAAGGAGAATATTCGGTAGCTCCGGGTTGACATCAGGAGCCCTTGGTGCTCTCTGAGCTTGGAGACGTTTCATGACCCAACTAGGTAACATCATCAGGGCTAGCAACAATCCAGTGAAAAATACACCAGTCAAGAAGTTGCCGAAGAAGCCATCAGTAAACAGCCCAACCAAAGACCGCCCCCACTAACACTGACAGGCAAGACACCAGAAGATAAACGGAGAGCGAACTCCACTCCTTACTGGCACTGATGATGTTATCTAGTTGGGTTATGAAAGGCCTGCAAAAAAAACAAGCAAGCTCAGAGAGCACCAAGGACCCCACAGTTCTCCTCCTCCTCCTCCTCCTCCTCCTCCTCCTCCTCCTCCTCCTCCTCTCCATAAACCTTACTCCCTTCTAGCACTGATGATGTTACCTAGTTGGGTAATGAAACGTCTGCAAGAAAGCAAACAAGCTCAGAGAGCATTAAAGACCCCACAGTCCTCCTCCTCTTCCTCCTCCCTCTTTCCTTCTCCTCCTTCTTCTCCTCTTTCTCCATTCTCCTCCCTTTTTCTTTTTCCTCCTCCTCCCTCCTCCTCCTCTTTCTCCACCAGCTCCTTTCTCCTCCTCTTCCTCCTTCTCCATTCTCCTCCATTTTTTCCCCTCCTCCTCCTCCTCCTCCTCCTCCTCCTCCTTTCCATAAACTTTACTCCCTTCTAGCATTGATGATGTTACCTAGTTGGGTAATGAAATGTCTTCAAGAAGGCAAAGCAGCTTCACAGGGCAATAACGACCCCATAAATGAATTTTACGTATAAAACAACAACAACAACAACAACAACAACAACAACAACAACAATAATAATATTTATTGTCATTGTAATAATATTGTAATAAAATTACAATGAAATTGGTTAAAATAGGAAGTATTTCTCATTACCCGAAGCCTTTGAGCTGCACGTCTGATTAGATATTCCTGTTTAGGTTCAAATAGGCCTTGATTTTCAGACGTTCGCCTAACAACCCTCCAAAGTTACAACCGCACTGAAAAAAAGGGACGTACCAACTTAACCTCACACTTTAACAAATGTTAACCACGTCCCCACGGTTGTCACACTGCCGAATTTCAAGTGCTTGGCAACTGGCATGCATTTATGACGGTCGTAGCATCCCAGGCTCCCCATTTGCGGCCTTGCCAGCTGGATCCTGACAAGCAAAGTCAGCATGGAAAGCCGTGATTCAATTAACGACCGCACGGTTCGTTTAACAACGACAGTGACTTAACAACCCTGGCAAAAACGATTGCAGAAATTGGGTGCAACTTCCCTTAACTACTGCCTTGCTTAGCAACGGAAATCCAGGTCCCCATTATGGCCGTAAGTCAGGGACTCGCTGCCGTATGTCTTCCATTTTATATTTCATGTTGTCATTTTTGGCTTAAAGCATTTTTATTGGAACATTTACATTCTTAAAATATAACCTCAGATCTTTATTATTATTATTATTTTTAAAAACCTACTTCTTGTGTGGCCAAAATCACAAGAAATACATGTCATACTTCCTAGTTAGAAACCAATTTCATTGTAATTTTAGTACAATGACAATAAAGATTATTATTATTATTATCTGAGGTCTGAGTGCCATAGAATCATTTCATTATATTAATATTTTACGCGATGAAATAAAAGTATTTTCTTGTGAGATAACACTTTGTGTCAAAAAAATACAACGTTGGCAACATTTTTCTTTAACTTTATTGCTGGTTAATCTGAAACAGACAATAAGAAATCAATAAGAAAATACAATAAGAGACGACAGCATAGATTTCAGAATGAAGTGAACCAGAAAATAAATAAAATGTAGAGGGGAAAAAAAAGAAAAAGGGAAAAAAATCAGATGCATATTGAAACAACGAAATAGGATGAGGATATTTTTTTTTATAGCTGTGGTTCTTAAATCAGGAATTTAAATCATGACTACATCAAACCACAATCGGATTTCCCATGGATTTGTAGGAAGTTTATATGAAAATAACAAGTTGTAAATCAGGTGCACTAAATATTTTCCGCTGGATTAATCCAAAAATTCTTTGTATGTCATAAATTCCAATTTTTTCAGAATATAATTCAGAATCTCATGGTCATATGGTTGACCCTTATTTATTTTCCAAGGAGATTGAGTAATATCTTAGTCATCCAATAAAACCTAGTTAATTTGATTTACAACAACTGTCTGTCCTTCGACTGATCTGATGATTTCTATACTGTTTACATTCCTTTTAAATATTAGTCATGATGAGAAAAAGGGCTTTGCTGATTTGTAGATTTTTAAAAAAAGGATTTACCGAGGCGTATAAAGATATACAGAATAACAGTATAACAGAGCTGGAAGGGACCTTGGAGGTCTTCTAGTCCAACTCCCAGCTCCCAAGTGGCTGTCCAATTTCTTCTTAAAAACCTCCTGTGATAAAGCGCCCACAACTTCTCAAGGCAAATTGTTCCGTTGATTAATTATTATTTTTTTCATAATACATTTTTATGAGGTTATTCTAACTGTTAGGAAATTTCTTCTCAGTTCTAAGTTGCTTCTCTCCTTGATTAGTTTCCACCCATTGCTTCTTGTCCTGCCCTCAGGTGCTTTGGAGAATAGCTTAATTTCTTTGTTCTTTGTGGCAACCTTTGAGATACTGGAAGACTGCTATCATGTCTCCCCTGGTCCTTCTTTTCATTAAACTAGACCTACCCAGCTCCTGCAACCGTTCTTCATATGTTTTAGCCTCCAGTCCCCTAATCATCTTTGCTGCTCTTCTCTGCACCTTTCGAGATCTAAATCTGGAGAACGACACCAGAATGGAGAATAGTTGACCTTACCCTTCACTATGGCAGCCCCATAGATATTGAGCTCTGTTCATGGCACCCCTAATCCTATTTTCCCCCTACTAAACGATATCTATACTATAGCATTTAGCCAGTAGGATGATTTTATTGATTTTATTGAGGGCCGCATCAGGGTTGTGTTTGACTTGGGTGGGGAGAGGATGGGTGGGCGTGGCTAGCTCGACATCCTGCAGCCCTCTGCCAGTGGAAACGGAGCCTGGTCCTTAGCTGTTTCCAGGACGGCCCAACAGTCCAGAGCTAAGCACCCCGTGGGCTGGATTTGGCCTGCGGGCCTTGAGTTTGACACCCCTGCACTAATACATGTATTTCTAAGCAACTGAAGCAGGATTCTCAAATTGTGCTAAGCAAAAGCATGCCTACCAGGATGTTGGGAATCCATCTTATCCCTCCGAAAAACAGATACTTGTATGTTCAGATTTGCTTCATGGACTTTAGATAGATAGATAGATAGATAGATAGATAGATAGATAGATAGGGAGGGAGGGAGGGAGGGAGGGAGGGAGGGAGGGAGGGAGGGAGGATGGATGGATGGATGGATGGGATAGAGAGATAGAGAGATAGAGCGATGAGATAGATAGAGATAGTTGAGAGATGAGATAGATGAGATGGATGGATGAGAGATAGATATAGATAGATGGGATGGATGGATTAGACAGATAGATAGATAGATAGATAAGTTAAATAGATAGATGAGATAGCTAGCTAGATGAGATAGATAGATGGATGGATGGATGGATGGATGGATGAGATAGATAGATAGATAGATAGATAGATAGATAGATAGATAGATAGATAGATAGATAGATAGATAAGATGGATGGATGAGATATAGATAGATGAGATGGATGGATGAGATAGATAGAAAGATAGATGGATGGATGGATGGATGGATGGATGAGATGGATGGATGAGATGGATGGATGAGATATAGATAGATGAGATGGATGCATGAGAGATAGATAGGTGAGATAGATAGATAGATAGATAGATAGATAGATAGATAGATAGATAGATAGATAGATAGAGATATTCATGTATACTCTGTTAACAAATTCAAGTCTCGGTCACATCAAACTAAGGAATCTGTTTAGACAAATTTTGGGAATCCCAAAAGATCTTGTGCTCATACAAAATTGTATCTACAGATCCGGGAGCCACAATACAGAGTGAATGTGGCGCTAGGTCAAGAAACGGGTGGGACAAAACCCTGTAATATTCTTCCCTTACTCATTCAACCTACATGCTGCATGCAATTGCTTGTTTATGAAGAGAAGCTGGGGTTGGAAGGTGTGGTTTTAAAATTGGAGGAAGAAACATCAACAACCACCATTTGGTTGATAATACTCCGATGGCAGAAAAAGCTAATGGACTACAAGCTCTAGTAATGAAAATCAAGGAGCCCGGTGGAAAGAAGGAACTAGGAATGGAATGGCATAGAATAGAATCAGAAACAATGGAATGGCATAGAAACAGAAACAATGGAATGTAGTGGAATAGAAACAGAAACAATCATATGGAATAGAATCAGAATCAAGGGAATGGAATGGAGTAGAAACGATGGAGTGAGATGGGAAGGGATGCAATAGAATCAGAAACAGTGGAATGGGATGGGAATAGAATAGAATAGAATCAAACAATGGAATGGCATAGAAACAGAAACAATGGAATGTAGTGGAATAGAAACAGAAACAATGGAATGGAATAGAATGGAATGGAATAGAAACAGAAACTATCAAATGGAATAGAATCAGGATCAGAATCAATGAAATGGAATGGAGTAGAAACGATGGGATGGGATGGGAAGGGATGGAATAGAATCAGAAACAATGGAATGGCATAGAAACAGAAACAATGGAATGTAGTGGAATAGAAACAGAAACAATGGAATGTAGTGGAATAGAAACAGAAACAATCAAATGGAATAGAATCAGAATCAAGAGAATGGAATGGAGTAGAAACGATGGAGTGAGATGGGAAGGGATGCAATAGAATCAGAAACAGTGGAATGGGATGGGAATAGAATAGAATCAAACAATGGAATGGCATAGAAACAGAAACAATGGAATGTAGTGGAATAGAAACAGAAACAATGGAATGGAATAGAATGGAATGGAATGGAATAGAAACAGAAACAATCAAATGGAATAGAATCAGGATCAGAATCAATGGAATGGAATGGAGTAGAAACAATGGAATGGGAATAGAATAGGATAGAATCAGAAACAATGGAATGGCATAGAAACAGAAACAATGGAATGGAATAAAATCAGAAATAATGGATGACGCGGACCTCTATCCGAAGCAGTTGCCTTAGCCTTCTAATTTCTTCATTCATAGCGTTTTAATTTTTGGCGGCTTTTAGCTATTTCTGGCTTTTCTGCTTCTCGGGGTCAGAGAAATGACACGGAAAACGGTTCCCTTCTCCCACCTCCCACCCCTGTTTTTCAAGGGACAGAAATGCTGATGCTAACATGCAATCGTGCAGAGTTGGCAATGTTGCAGGTCCCATCCGTTAATCAGCGTTAGCTAACGGGGACCTAGAAAATGTGCCTTCTCTAATTAGCTCTGAAAACCTAGCTTTAATTTATGGAATTTTTTTGGGGGGGGGGGGGCTGGCCCTGAGTGGAGATGGTTAGGAGGTCCCCCTTATGCAGGATGGTTTAAAATTTGTTTTTCTTCCAGCCTTATATGTCATTATCGGAGTTGGTAAACCGAAGACCAAACTCCGCGCTAGCAGTACTGTAGCGTTATGAAAGCCAGGTTCACTCGTCAGGCGGGTCGCTGATTTTAACAACGGCAGTGATTCCCTCTAACAACTTTGGCAAGCCAAAAACTGGCTTAAGAACTCTCTTGCTTAGCAACAGAAATGTGGGGCTCGGTTGGGGTCACAAGCGCAGGGCTACCTGCATTTTTGTTAGCACCACATCCTTAAAATTATTACAATTCATTTAGATATCAAGTTCGCAACAAATAGAATAGAATAGAACATATTAAGGAAAGAATGGAATGGAATTGAATGGAATGGCATAGAATAGGGAAATAGAATATATTAAGGAAAAAATGATATGGAATGGAATAGAAAAGATAGAATACAATAGACTAGAATATTGAATGGAATGTTAGAGAAGAGAAGAGAGAATGGAATGGAATGGTAGAAGAAGGGAGATAGATAGATAGATAGATAGATAGATAGATAGATAGATAGATAGATAGATGAGAGGAGAGAATGGAATGGTAGAGAATAGGATAGAATGGAACAGAACAGAACAAGGAAATAGAATAGAATGTATTAATGGTAGAAGAAATGGTATGGAATGGAATAGAAAAGATAGAATACAATAGAATAGAGAATGGAATGGTAGAGAAGAGAAGAGAGAATGGAATGGTAGAAGAAGGGATAGATAGATGAGAGGAGAATGGAATGGTAGAGAATAGAATAGAATAGAATATAGAATAGAATATAGAATATAGAATAGAATAGAATAGAATATAGAATAGAATAGAATAGAATAGAATATAGAATAGAATATAGAATAGAATAGAATATAGAATAGAATATAGAATAGAATATAGAATAGAATAGAATATAGAATAGAATATAGAATAGAATAGAGGTATAAGGTTCCTGCCCATGCAGGGGGTTGGACTAGAAGACCTACAAGGTCCCTTCCAACTCTGCTATTGTATTGTATTGTATTGTAGAACAGAATAAACAGTTGGAAGGGACCTCGGAGGTCTTGTAGTTCAACCCCCTGTTTAGGCAGGAAACCCTCTACCATTTCAGACAAATGCTTATCCAAAATTGTCCAACAATAGAATAATCACCCTGTAGGCTTGATACAGATAGTCCTCGACTTAAAACAGCTCATTTAGTCACCATTCAAACTTAAGACATCACTGAGAAAAATGCCTTAGGGATGTTTTTCCCACTTACGACCGTTGCCGCATGCCCCAATAATCACGCGATCAAAATTCTGACGCTTGATTTCAGACTCATATTTACGACGGTTGCAGAATCCTGACTCCCCGGGGTCATGTGATCCCATTTTGTGACCTTCCGACAAGCCAATTCAATGGGGGAAGCCAGATGCACACTTAGCAGCCGTGTTACTAACTTAACAATCGCCGTGATTCACTTAACAACGGTGGCAAGAAAGGTGGTAAAAATGCGGCCAAATTCACACCCCAGCTGTCTCGCTTAGCAGCGGAAATGCTAGGCCCCATTACGATCGTAAGTCATGGTGTATCTGTAGATATATCAAGTAAGCAATATGGGCATACATTCCGTGTTTTAAATGCATGTAAAATGTTGAAAACAGTCAAATTAATTGGTAATTCATTTCCTAATTCCTGGGAGTAGAGTTTTCTGTGCCTAAGGCAATTTAATAAACATGCATAGGATAGTAGATATATGTGCTTTGCTCTTAGAGATATAATCTCGATCGTTTTTGCTTCCATTTTATCACGAACCTTGGTGGTTATTTCATGCGCAACAATATTTGTTAGCTACTTTTAATTACTAGCATGATTCCCCAAAAATAAGACAGGCAGAACTTCTGGCAATGGATTATGTTAAATTAAGGGTTTGTGCAGAATCTACAGGCAAATGGATTAGCCAGGTGGGAATGCTCTTTTCTTGCTTGTTTGCGTCAGCTTGGTCAATGTTTTAACAGAGTTGGAAGGGACCTTGCAGGTCATCTAGTCCAACCCCCTGCCCAAGCAGGAGACCCTACATCTGCCTCTACCTAGGATCGAACTCACAACCTCCTGATTGGGAGGCGAGAGCTCCACCTCTAGGCCACATGTACAGATGTGAATGCAAAGGGGATTCAGAGACTGTACTGAGTAAATTCCATTTCAGGGCTGAAAAGGATTAAAGGATAATTAATTAATTGATCTAGCCACCCATGTATTGCTTGTAATGGCAGAAGCTTGGAGAAACTAGATGTATTCTGGAGAGACTCTCCATCATCCAGGTCATGGCTGTCCCAAAGGTGCATTTTTCAGGAAGTAAGTGGACTTCCTTGTTTTTTTTCTTTTGAAGATGTGTCGCTTCTCCTCCAAGAAGCTTCTTCAGCCCTGACGGGATGGTGGGGAATGGAAGGATTTATCCTCCTTGCAGACAGCTGGTCATTTGCATCCTTTTGGAGCAGGGCTGTCAAACTCCCGGCCCGCGGACCGGATGTCTCATGCACTGGCCACGCCACGCCCGGTTTAGCGAAGGGGGGGGAAGTCCTAATATGTCACAGGATGCTGCTGTGACGCCGTGAGTTTGACACCCCTGTTTTAGAGGGTTGTTGAAGCACTTGGAGGTTTATCTGTGTTCTCAGGGTCACCTGAGTAGTGCAAATGGTTCCATTTTACAATACAATACAGTAGCAGAGTTGGAAGGGGCCTTGGAGGTCTTCTAGTCCAACCCCCTGCCCAGGCAGGAAGCCCTATACCGTTCCAGACAAATGGCTATCCAACATCCTCTTAAAGACTTGCAGTGTTGGGGCATTCACAACTTCTGGAGGCAACTTCTGTTCCACTGGTTAATTGTTCTCACTGTCAGGAAATTCCTCCTTGGTTCTAGGTTGCTTCTCTCCTTGATTAGTTTCCACCCATTGCTTCTTGGTCTACCCTCTGGTGCCATGGAAAATAGTTTGACTCCCTCTTTTTTGTGGCAATCAGAAGATATTGGAAGACTGCTATCATGTCTCCCCTGGTCCTTCTTTTCATTCAACTAGACCTACCCAGTTCCTGCAACCGTTCTTCCTATAGCCTCCAGTCCTATAATCCCCTTTGTTGCTCTTCTCTGCACTCTTTCTAGAGTCTCCACATCTTTTCAACCTCGTGGCGACCAAAATTGAATGCAGGATTCCAAGTGTGGCTGTATTTATTTATTTGTGTATGTATTTGTCTGTAACGGTATGGGGTCACCTATTGAGAGCGAGAGCTTGACTAGAAGACCTCCAAGGACCCTTCCAGCTCTGTTATTCCGATTTCTTCACGGCACACTTGGGAGTGGCGAAGAAAAGTGTACCAGAGTTGTGAAAGAAAGCTTCGCAAATGGCATATGAGAATCAGCAGGTGTCCAAGCATCACATCCTTTAGGGTCCATCTGTCTTCTCACTTGCAGAGAGTTGAGTAGAGAAGATTGCTGTCCTTTTTATTTTGGTTTTTCTTTAAAAGAAACATTCCCCCTCCATCCCTACCAAGCAAGCTTCCACAACTGCCAGAACCCGTACTATTTAGAAACCTGCGCCCACTGAGCGCCCCTTACACCCATTTGCACAATTCAGGTGACTGCCAAGGTACAGCTAAACCTCCAAGTGGCTTCAACGACTCTCAGGAAGAATGCGAACGATCGGATGACTGCAAGGAATGTAAATCCTTGCATCCTGCACCATTCAGTCAGAACAAAAGAAGCTTCTTGTCTGAGAAGTGAAACGTCTTCAAGGAAAAAACGACAACTAAAGTCCAGTTGCCTTTTGGGGGGGAAAAAACCCCACCTTTGGGACTCATCCGTACCAACCAACGCATTCTAATCCGCAAAACCTCAAACGATCACGACTACTGGGATCAAAACGCTTGTACCTTCCTTTAGTGATTCTGCAATATTCTATTAAAAAGTCTTTTTAAGTCTTCCGAAGCCCCTGAGGGCAGAACAAGAAGCAATGGGTGGAAACTAATCAAGGAGAGAAGAACTTAGAAGTAAGGAGAAATTTCCTGACAGTGAGAACAATTAACCAGTGGAACAGAAGTTGCCTCCAGAAGTTGTGAATGCCCCAACACTGGAAGTCTTCAAGAAGATGTTGGAGAGCCATTTGTCTGAAGTGGTGCAGGGTTTCCTGCCTGGGCAGGGTTGGACTAGAAGTCCTCCAAGGTCCCTTCCAACTTTGTTATTCTGTTGTACTCTGCTCTGCTCTACTCTACTCTACTCTACTCTACTCTACTCTACTCTACTCTACTCTACTCTACTCTACTCTACTCTACTCTACTCTACTCTACTCTACTCTACTCTAAACCGGACAGAGAGATACCAACTGTTGTAGAAGGGCCATTTTGAAGGGAGAGTAGTCATTCTGCATTGTTGTATTAACTTAGCACTAGTACACGAATTTAGGTTATTTTTTCATGCTGACTGAACAATGTAAATAGCTTACATAAATAATATAGGCAGTTTAAGTGATTTGTAAGCAAAGCTCAGACGAAAACACAAGAGAACGCGACTCAGTGGATTCTGAATGAGAATAGAATAAGCCACATTTTTTAAAAAGGAAAAATCTAAGAGCCTCTGCATGTCTGGTCAAGAATAAGTATCTTTCTAAGCTGTTAAACCTTTAAAACTTGCCCTCTCTGTCATCAGCTTTCAAGAAGTTTTTTTGTTTTGTTTTAAATAGAATCGTTCAAATTTTGGAGAAGAGCCGTTCGAATTTTCTCAGCCAGTGACGTGATTGTCGTTTTTCCTGATATGAATGGTGGCAGAGCATATGGCATGAAAAATATTAATAGCCCAATTCATTTAGTGATAGCTACCAGATGTTTTTTTTTTCTCTTCTGACAAAACAAACAAAGCTAAACTCTGATAGATTTTCCCATGAATTTTATTTTAATTTTAATTTTTGGAGGTTCAGAATCTACTAGGAAGACCTTGCAACTTTGTCTAGATGCAAGAGTGTTTTGACACTCCAGGGTATTGTTGTTGTGGTTAGTTGTGAAGCCGTGTCCGACCCATCACAACCTCATGTCCTTCCACGGAGTCCATTGAAGCTCACGCCGGCTGCTTCGGGGACTCCATCCAGCCACCTCCTTCTCTGCCGTCCCCTTCTTCTTCTTTTGCCCTCCATCATTCCCAGCATGAGGCTCTTCTCCAGGAAGTCCTTCTTCCTTCTCCAGGGAGTCCTTCTTCCTTCTCCAGGGAGTCCTTCTTCCTTCTCCTTAGGTGGCCAAAGTCTTTGAGTTCCGTCTTCAAGATCTGGCCTTCTGAAGAACAGTCAGGGTGGATCTCCTCTAGGACTGACCGATTGGATGGCCTTGCAGTCCAAGGGACTCAATACAGGAGTCTTCTTCTCCAGCACCAGAGTTCAAAGGCCTCCATTCTTTGGCGCTCAGCCTTCCTTATGGTCCAACCTTCACAGCCATCCATGGCAACTGGGAAAACCATAGTTGTTGGCTATATGTTGTTGCCAGAGTAACTTCTCTGCTTTTTAGTAGGCTATCTAGATTTGCCATAGCTTTCCTCTTCTGGGTACAGTCACCTTGAATTCCTCAATTATTTACTAATAAATTATGATTAATAAATAAATTATTTTATTTTATTGTTTACCTTTTGTGTTTTCAAAGGCAGATCTTTCAGAAAGCATCATTAACAGCAAACACGGCAGAAACCTACTGGGATGGACATTGTAGAGAAATCTGGCTTTAGTTGAGGAAAAGTGAGTTAATTTATCTCAGGATTATTTTGAGATTTCTCTCAAAATAATCCTGAGGTAAATTAACCCACTGTTTTTCAAATCCAGCTGGCACCAACCTCTAAAACATTCTTTGAGAACTAATGTATATCAGTTCATCAGGAGCAGAGAATTGGAATTCTGTCTTAAATTTAAATTGACGATAAGGACAAGTCAACAGTTCAATATATAGCAATAATATAGATAGATAGATAGATAGATAGATAGATAGATAGATAGATAGATAGATAGATAGATAGATATCTTGCATGAAAGATAGATAGATAGACAGAGGCAGGCAGGCAGGCATCTTACATGGAAGATAGATAGATAGATAGATAGATAGATATCTTGCATGGAAGATAGATAGATAGATAGATAGATAGATAGATAGATAGATAGATAGATAGATAGATAGATAGATAGATAGATAGATAGATAGATATCTTGCATGGAAGATAGATAGATAGACAGGCAGGCAGGCAGGCAGGCAGGCAGGCATCTTACATGGAAGATAGATAGATAGATAGATAGATAGATAGATAGATAGATAGATAGATAGATAGATAGATAGATAGATAGATAGATAGATAGATAGATAGATATCTTGCATGGAAGATAGATAGATAGATAGATAGATAGATAGATAGATAGATAGATAGATAGATAGATAGATAGATAGATAGATAGATAGATAGATAGATAGATAGATAGATATCTTACATGGAAGATAGATAGATAGATAGATAGATAGATAGATAGATAGATAGATAGATAGATAGATAGATAGATAGATAGATAGATAGATAGATATCTTACATGGAAGATAGATAGATAGATAGATAGATAGATAGATAGATAGATAGATAGATAGATAGATAGATAGATAGATAGATAGATAGATAGATAGATAGATATCTTACATGGAAGATAGATAGATAGATAGATAGATAGATAGATAGATAGATAGATAGATAGATAGATAGATAGATAGATAGATAGATAGATATCTTACATGGAAGATAGATAGATAGATAGATAGATAGATAGATAGATAGATAGATAGATAGATAGATAGATAGATATCTTACATGATAGATAGATAGATAGATAGATAGATAGATAGATAGATAGATAGATAGATAGATAGATAGATATCTTACATGGAAGATAGATAGATAGATAGATAGATAGATAGATAGATAGATAGATAGATAGATAGATAGATAGATAGATAGATAGATATCTTACATGATAGATAGATAGATAGATAGATAGATAGATAGATAGATAGATAGATAGATAGATAGATAGATAGATATCTTACATGGAAGATAGATAGATAGATAGATAGATAGATAGATAGATAGATAGATAGATAGATAGATAGATAGATAGATATCTTACATGATAGATAGATAGATAGATAGATAGATAGATAGATAGATAGATAGATAGATAGATAGATAGATAGATAGATAGATAGATATCTTACATGGAAGATAGATAGACAGACAGACAGATATAGATAGATGGATATTGCAGGATAAGTTTCTTTTCTTAAAAAGATACATAAAGGTGAACATGCAGAAAGATACATAAAAGATACACAAAGATAAAAGCAAAATTACTCTGTGCCAAACTATAGAATTACACGTTGTTGTAAGGAATTACTAGAGAGTCTTGTCTTTACCACAAAGAGATTATCTCCTTATTTTTTTTATCTCCTTATCGCCTAGTTTTAATGTCCAATTGGAAGACTTTAAAAAAAAAAAAAAAGTTGAGTGCTACAGCCGATACCAGCCACGTTCCGGATTTTGGTTTGCTGCAGGGTGAAAAAAGGTAAAAGAAGCGAATGTGCCATGTGCGAAAACAAGCGAGAACATTTTCAAAAGAACGCTTAATTTCTCTCTGGAACGTGGCCTGGAGGACTTTTCAAGCCAAATATTTGAAGAGGCAGTTTACAAGCCTGGCAAATGGCAGGCGCTGTAATTATTCAGAAATGTTCTTTGCTTGGTGAATGATAAGCAGAAATTCACCTACAGATCTGCTTTCCCCTCTTTGGGCGATCAATGAAAATGCTGAATATTTTAACCAGCCGCCTTTGTAATGTTTTATGGAATGATATACGTGTGCATGTCTCAACATTAACAAGGTAGTTTTCTGCCTGGGCGTTCCTTATTGCTGAAACCACCTGTTAGCTGTACATCAGAATTAGAAGTACCTTCGAGCTAGAATAAAGCAGGTTACACAGTAGATTTTTCATAATCTTTCACCCTCAGTGAAGATTTAAATTTAAGAAAACAAAACTTTCCCCTCTTATTAATCTGTTATAAGTAGAAATCATTGGATATAAGAGGAATGCTATTTTGGATTGATCTGTTTGATGGAAGAAGTGACTACTTTTGCATTTTTAAAATAGGTTTGAGATACATTTCCAGGGGGAAATACCCACAAGAGCATAGATATGATAATCAGTCATTGTAAAATTTAACCAAGCCACCGTGTTTACATGTTCTGTTGATCCGTCCGTCCGTCCGTCCATCCATCCATCCATCCATCCATCCATCCATCCATCCATCCATCCATCCATCCATCCCATCCATCCCATCCATCCATCCATCCATCCATCCCATCCATCCCATCCATCCATCCATCCATCCATCCATCCCATCCATCCATCCATCCATCCATCCATCCGCCCGGTCACTGCTGCGTCAGGCCTGCTACACTTTCTACTGTGGGAAAATGGGAGGGGGGAATTATACAGAGTTTGGTGATGTGTAGCCATAATAACATTCTTCTTAGAAAGCCAAGGTCATCTTTGTCTGTGCACCTGGCTGGATCTGGATGGGAGGAATCTGTCTTTGCGGCAGTGCAAGATTGGACCATGGGATGGACTTGTGGGTGTGGGGGGGGCAGGATCTTGAACTTTCATCTGGGTGGGGGGAAACCAGGAAGCTTTCAGATTTGGGTTTTCCCAGATGTGCCAACATGGTTCTCTTCATCAATGGGAACTTTGAGGAATTTCTAGCTTTGGAGTGTTATTTGTTTGAGGATGCTATTTGGAACATTAACCCAAATTTGAAAGCTTCCAGTTTTCCCCACCCATTTGATACCTACCAATCCATCCTCCATCCGTCCGTCCGTCCGTCCATCCAGCTGCCCACCCACCCATCCAATTTCATCCCCCTCACTATCCAAGTGACTAGCTCTTTACAGATAACAATATTCCCTTTTACTGTGTGTTTATTAATTTCTTTGTCCTATTGCTTAAAACATTTGTTTTGAAGACAGTTCCATTGAAAGAGTGGCTCTCGGCGTTCGTTACTTGCACTTAAAAACAATTGCTTCTTTTTCTATACCTTTCCATCCAGTATAACTATTCTTCGCAGTGTTTTTAAAATCCCACTTTTCTATATTATTGTTATTATTCCCGTTTACAAAATTAAAAAGTTCCCCTGAGCCAATATTGTAATTAAGATGCATTTAATAGCGTTCAATAATAATAATAATTTAAAAAAAAACAGTGCAAGCAACAACAAAGGAAATCCTTAACTTGTTTTGTGAAATGCTTGGTGTAACAGAATAACAGTGGTGGGAGGGACCTTGGAGGTCATCTAGTCCAGCCCCCTGCTCAAGCAGGAGACCTTATATCATTCCAGATAAGTGGCTATCCAATTTTTTCGTAAAAGCCTCCAGCGATGGAACATCAACAATTTGTTCCACTAACTGACGGTTCTCACTCTTAGGAAATGTCTCCTTACTTCGAGGTTGGTTTCTCTCCTGGATTGTTTTCCACTCTATTGTCCCTTAAATATTGGAACACGGCTATCATGTTACCCCTAGTCCTTCTTAATATATCTATAACTGTGGATCCTTGCATGTGTACGTTTCTATTTTAATTCATTTTCCTTTCAGCCTGATCTCTTCATGTAGGCGACTAGCGGATAAACCCAGCGTTGGCCAGGTATTTATTTATAGGGGGGAAATTTAATTTAATTTATTTATATTTATATCCCGCCCTTCTCCACAGAGGACCCAGGGCGGCGCACAGGAAATTTAAAAACATACAAAATACAAAATTTTATTTATTTTATTAAATTTATACCCCGCCCTTCTCCTTGTTAGGACCCAGGGCGGCGCACAGGCATCTTAAAAACACAAAATACAATAAATGTCAATTAAAATATAATTAAATTCATTAACCCGTGCTAAAAAACCCAATATTAAAAACCCTACCAAATTATAAATTTCCTTAAAAAGTCAGAAACGGGGGGCTATCCTAGGCCGGCTTGTTGGAATAAGTACGTCTTAAGACGTTGGCGGAAGAGGCGGAGGTCCAAGATTGTGCGAAGGTCGGGGGGTAGGTCGTTCCAGAGGGCCGGGCCCGCCACAGAGAAGGCCCTTCCTCTGGGTGTCGCCAACCGGCATTGCCCGGCCGACGGCACCCAAAGAAGACCCTCTCTGTGGGAGCGGATCGGGCGAAGGGATGTATGGGGCAGGAGGCGGTCTCGTATATAGCTAGGCCCCGAGCCATGGAGCGATTTAAAGATGGTCATCAGTACCTTGAAGCGCACTCGAAAGGCCACAGGCAGCCAGTGCAGCTCGCGCAGGAGAGGTGTTACGTGGGTTTGCCTTGGGGCACCCATAATCACCCGCGCGGCCGCATTCTGTACTAACTGTAGCTTTCGAGTGCACCTCAAGGGAAGACAAAAGATAAATACATAATTTAAAATATATATTACACTGTCCTATCCTATGCTAAAAGCCAAATATTAAAATACCCAATTTAAAACTTTCTAAAAAGTCCCCGTGGGAGGTTAGGCTAGGCCGGCTTGTTGGAACAGGTATGTCTTTAGACATTGGCGGAAGAGGCGGAGGTCGGTGATGGTGTGTAATTCAGGGGGTAGGTTGTTCCAAAGGGCTGGGCCCGCCACAGAGAAGGCTCTTCCCCTGGGTGTCGCCAGTCGGCATTGTCCGGCCGACGGCACCCTGAGAAGGCCCTCTCTGTGGGAGCCTATCGGTCTAAGGGATGTATGGGGCAAGAGGCGGTCTCGCATATAACTAGGCCCCGAGCCATGTCCAGACCAAATGTAATTTCTAATGTTGCTGTCCCCCCACCCTCCCCGCCCCTTACCAGAGGGAGCCCCCTTGTGGAGTACTGTGAAGGCGTTAGCAAGGCAACTCCACTGCGCGGTACAGATAAGAAATTTTACAGCAGTACAGTAGAAGCCATTTGAAGGCACAACAGGCTGCATCTTGACAGAACACACACCCCGAGGGGTGTTAGGGGTGTCTTACCCCCCACCGTGTCTGTTTCCAGAGAGTAGGTCCTCTGTATACCAAGTTTGGTTGACGTGTTACCCATAAACCTATCATCCTCAGTAGTGAGATACTTAATATGTAGGACACTGGGGGGAAGTGGAGGGAGTTTGAATTTTCTGAGTACTAGTAATATAAAACTATAAAAGTATATTTACCAGTTGCGTTACTGAAAATTGCATCCTTTGCTTTTTGCTCAGACGTGCTAATTAACACACTCATCCAAAGGGAGAACAACCCTTAATTTAAAACTTATTTTCCCTGAAGGAAGTGGATACCGAAAGAAAATAATAAAAATAAAAAAATAAAATAAAATAAACGCAGACAAAAATCCGGCTGGTTCCAGGTGGAATTGACAACATGAGGACTTGACTTTACATAGGTGAACAAACTGTCTTACACTCCACTCTGTGTGTGTGTGTGTGTGAAAGAGAGAGATCCATTTATATATGTTACGTAGCTGCTGTGGCCTAGAGGTAGAGTTCTTGCCTCACAAGCAGGAGACCGTGAGTTCGATCCTAGGTAGAGGCACATGTAGGGTCTCCTGCTTGGGCAGGGGGTTGGACTAGACGACCTGCAAGGTCCCTTCCAACTCTGTTCATCTGTATACATATACTGTATACAGTTTTGGTCGCCACGATGTAGAAAAGACGTGGAGACTCTGGAAAGAGTGCCGAGAAGAGCAACCAAGATGATTAGGGGACTGGAGACTAAAACATATGAAGAACGGTTGCAGGAGCTGGGTATGTCTAGCTTGATGAAGAGAAGGACCAGGGGAGACATGATAGCAGTGTTCCGATATCTCAGAGGGTGCCACAAAGAAGAGGGAGCCAAACTATTCTCCAAGGCACCTGGGGGCAGGACAAGAAGCAATGGGTGGAAACTAATCAAGGAGAGAAGAACTTAGAAGTAAGGAGGAATTTCCCTGGCAGTGAGAACAATTAACCTCTGGAACAGAAGTTGCCTCCAGCAGTTGTAAATGCCCCAACCCTGGAAGTCTTTACGAAGATGTTAGATAGCCATTTGTCTGAAATGGTATAAGGTTCCTGCCCACGCAGGAGGTTGGACTAGAAGACCTACAAGGTCCCTTCCAACTCTGCTATTGTATTGTATTGTATTATTGTATTGTATTGTATCTTACACAAGAAACCTTGCTCCTTCTAAGGCCCTAAACCAGAGGTGTCAATCTCAAGGCCCGCGGGCCGGATTTAGCCCCGCGGGGTGCTTAGATCTGGGCCGCGGGGGCCTGCCCGGAAACAACAAAGGACACCCCCACCCCACTCTCGGGTGCCTCTGCCAACGAAAACGGACTAGAAACGAAATGTTTCCCCTTTTGCATCTGAGCATGCAAGTAGGGTCCGGACAGGAGAAAGGGAATGAGGAAAGAAGAAAGAGAAAAAGAAAGGAAGATGGGAAAGAGAGCGAGAAAGGAAAACTAAGGAAAGAGGGAATGGGAGAATGGCATGGTTTGTTTGGTGACGTGAGTCATTCATCAGATATTAAGTCGTGGGGGTGGGTGGGGGGGAGTTACAGGTTTTAAGCAGGATAAGGCCGCCTTGCCTCTTTTTTTTTTTATCCAATCCCATCCAAAGGTTTTGAAGCTCCGTTTGAGAACAAATAGTTCTTTGAGGTTGTAATTTGGTTAATGACCTGGGAGATACTTGATGGTCACAAATAAAAAGAGATTTCCAGGAAGGAACAACCATGGGACACTGTGCAAAAAAAGGTCAACAATCCTTTCTTCTCTTTGGCATTTATTTATTTTGTTCCCCTTGGGGGTATAAACAGGTTGTCCTGCTAGGAATTAGGTTACACCGGCTACAGCAGGGGTCTCCAACCTTTGCAATTTTAAGTCTGAAGGACTTCAGCTCCCAGACTTCTCCAGCCAGCAAAGCTTTAGAGCAGGGGTCTCCAACCTTTGCAACTTTAAGTCTGAAGGACTTCAGCTCCCAGACTGAAGAATTCTGGGAGCTGAAGTCCTTCAGACTGTAGATCTTCTGCAGCAGTTCCTGTAGCCCAGGGGTCTCCAACCTTTGCAACTTTTTGCAAAGGTTGGAGACCCCTGGGCTACAGGAACTGCTGCAGAAGATCTACAGTCATTAGCCAGAGCTTCCTTTAAATTGTATTTAAAGGAGCCGTTGGGGGGCGCAGCGGTTAGAATGCGGTATTGCAGGCTTATTCCGCTGACTGTCAGTTGTTCGATTCTGTTTGGGTCAAGGTCGACACAGCCTTCCATCCTTCCGAAGTCAGTCCTTCCTCTCTCCCTGCCTCCCTGCCTCCCTCCCTTATTCACTTTCATATTCTCCTTCCTGGTGGCCAGGAGTTCGATCCTGACTGGCTCAAGGTTGACTCAGCCTTCCATCCTTCCGAGGTCGGTTAAATGAGGACCCAGATTGTATGTAAGTCTAAGTGCTATTGCTCCTTGCTACTTCTTTCTTTCTTTCTTTCTTTCTTTCTTTCTTTCTTTCTTTCTTTCTTTCTTTCTTTCTTTCTTTCTTTCTTTCTTTCTTTCTTCCCTCCCTCCCTCCCTCCCTCCCTCCCTCCCTCCCTCCCTCCTTCCTTCCTTCCTTCTTCACTTTCTAATTCTCCTTCCGGGTGGCCAGGAGTTCTAAGCGCTATTGCTAAGTCTGTGCTCTTTCTTTCTTTCTTTCTTTCTTTCTTTCTTTCTTTCTTTCTTTCTTTCTTTCTTTCTTTCTTTCTTTCTTTCTTTCTTTCTTTCTCTCTCTCTCTCTCTCTCTCTCTCTCTCTCTCTCTCTCTCTCTCTCTCTCTCTCTCTCTCTCTCTCTCCTTCCTTCCTTCCCTCCCTCCCTCCCTCCCTCCCTCCCTCCCTCCCTCCCTCCTTCCTTCCTTCCTTCTTCACTTTCTAATTCTCCTTCCGGGTGGCCAGGAGTTCTAAGCGCTATTGCTAAGTCTGTGCTCTTTCTTTCTTTCTTTCTTTCTTTCTTTCTTTCTTTCTTTCTTTCTTTCTTTCTTTCTTTCTTTCTTTCTTTCTTTCTTTCTTTCTTTCTTTCTTTCCTTCCCTCCCTCCCTCCCTCCCTCCCTCCCTCCCTCCCTTTAATTAACTTTCTAATTCCAACACTGATGATGTTACCTAGTATGGTAGTGAAACGTTTGCAAGAAAACAAGCCAGCTGAGAGAGCACCAAGCCCCCTCCCCTCTCATATCAACCCTCAGCTACAAACATTCTCCTCTATTAGTACATCTCATTTAATTCGTGCAAAATGAAGTGAAGCTGCAAGGAAGATAGATATTTTGCAGGAAACAAAAATATCGGTTGGGTTTGCTTGACGGTTTTCTCTTTCCCTCATTTCCTAGTATAATCTTTATTGTCATTGTACTGAAACACAACGAATTTGGTTAAATACAATGACATTCTCCCCCCACCCCCCCACCCCCAAGCTGATTTCCTTTGCTTTAGAAGCAACACGTCCTGTAGATTTAGCATGTTGGGGCTGGAAACCAGAGGCGAGGGGGTTGTAGCTAATGAAATTACTTAGGGATTACTCAGAGGGTAGATTTTGTTGGTGCCTGCCCTGATTGCGTATTTCGTTCCTCCGGGTCAATTCAAGCGATTTAATGTGTTGTTGGCTCCTGAGTGTGATTTGTCTTCTGCAACTTTCGCTTTTGAACACACCTTTGTGCAACCACATGATATGTGATCTGAAATATGTCATTTAGGTTCTTGTCCTACTTTAGAACAGGAGAATATGGACTTTCTCTGACATCTTTGCTATGGCGTTAAGATCCAGTGAGATGTTTCCCGCTTGCTAATTAATTACTTAATTACCCTCAGCACTTGTCTTTATTTTTAACGCAGATTTTATATTAATAACTCTCTAAAGGATGAGAGAGAGTATGCGCACGCAGCACTGTGCTGTACTAGTTAAGGTCGTGGCCTAGAAATCAGGCGACGGTGAGTTCTAGTCCCGCCTTAGGCACAAAAGACAGAGGGGTGACTTTGGGCCAATCGCCAGGAGACGGTGAGTTCTAGTCCCGCCTTAGGCACAAAAGACAGAGGGGTGACTTTGGACCAATCGCCAGGAGACGGTGAGTTCTAGTCCCGCCTTAGGCACAAAAGACAGAGGGGTGACTTTGGACCAATCGCCAGGAGACGGTGAGTTCTAGTCCCGCCTTAGGCACAAAAGACAGAGGGGTGACTTTGGGCCAATCGCCAGGAGACGGTGAGTTCTAGTCCCGCCTTAGGCACAAAAGACAGCTGGGTGACTGGACCAATCGCCAGGAGATTGAGAGTTCTAGTCCTGCCTTAAGCATGAAAAACGGCTGGGTGATTTTGGACCAATCGCCAGGAGGCGGTGAGTTCTAGTCCCGCCTTAGGCACAAAAGACAGAGGGGTGACTTTGGGCCAATCGCCAGGAGACGGTGAGTTCTAGTCCCGCCTTAGGCACAAAAGACGGCTGGGTGACTGGACCAATCGCCAGGAGATTGAGAGTTCTAGTCCTGCCTTAAGCATGAAAGGCTAAGATGACTTTGGGCCAATCGCCAGGAGGCGGTGAGTTCTAGTCCCGCCTTAGGCCCAAAAGACTGCTGGGTGACTTATCACCATATGTGGAAGGGGAACCTTTACCTTCACCTTATTTTCAACAAGAGGATAACAATGCCAGATATTTCAGGGAAAAATCTTGGAGTTGCGTTAATGTGTTGCCCACAGCAAGCTAAATGGAGGTATATTTAAAATAAACTTGATTTATTTTTCTAGCTCCAAAATGTCACCTTAAGCAGGACCTTGATTTCGGAGCGTTCTTAAGTGAGCTTTTCGGGCTGAAAGCAAGACTTTAGCCCCAATGTTTCCTTTACCTAAAGTTGTCACTGGCGCTTGGTGATATGAATAGACATCTAAGCCAGTTGCCATAGCAACGCTGCAGCATAGTAGAAAATGTAAGTTGCATTTTTAATATTTTTTTGATATTGCTCTTTTTTGTGTGTGCAGAAAGGAAGGGGGAAAAAACGAGGGTTACCTTTTGTTGCTCAAATATCTGAAACATGCTTGAAAGATAAATTCATGTGGTCAATTACAGCCCACAGTTGCCAGACCGTTGTTGAGTGGGTTTTTGTCCCGTTTTACGACCTTGCTCTTGCCGCTGTTGTTAAGTGAATCATTGCAGTCATGAAATTAGCAATACCACGGTGTTAAGTGAATCTGGCTTCCCCATCGACCTTGCTCTCAAAAGGTGATCACGTCATCCTGGGGCATGGCAGCCGTCGTAATTATGAGTCAAGTGTCTTGAGTTTTGATCACATGGCTGCGGGGATACTGCATCGGTCGTAAGTCTGAAAAATGAACATAAATGTTCTGAGCTAGGCTTCCCAAGAGCATGAAGCAAATTCCTGGCCCCTTTTATTAATTGACTGTGAATTCTATTCTGTTCTGTTCTGTTCTATTCTATCCCATCCCATCCCATTCTATATATTCTATTCTATTCCATTCCATTCCTTTCCATCCTATCCCATCCCATTCCTTCTCTATTCTATTCCATCCCATCCCATTCCATATTTTCTATTCTATTCAATAGAATCCCATTCCATATTTTCTATTCTATTAAATTCCATTCCATATTTTCTATTCTATTCAATTCCATTCCTTTCCATTCCATCCTATCCCATCCCATCCCATTCCTTCTCTATTCTATTCAATAGAATCCCATTCCATATTTTCTATTCTATTCAATTCCATTCCATTCCATATTTTCTATTCTATTCAATTCCATTCCATTCCATCCCATCCCATCCCATCCCATCCCATCCCATTCCTTCTCTATTCTATTCAATAGAATCCCATTCCATATTTTCTATTCTATTCCATTCCATTCCATTCCATTCCATATTTTCTCTTCTCTTCTCTTCTCTTCCCTTCCATTCCTTTCCATTCCATTCTTGAAATAATAATGAAATAATAAAATATTCAAAAGATGGTAGTTTGTACTGATCAGGTCAGGAACAGAGGTGGTGAGTTTCTAGCATCTTTTAATCTGATTTTATGCGTGTGCTTGATAATCCTATGTACCAACCCTCTGTTGTTTTCTTTTTTTAAATTCTTGCCGTGTTCCATAACATTTTCAGATTCATTTCTGCAGCCCACGCAGAGTCAATTATCCTCTTTCATAAAGAATGTTTGAATGAAAAGCCGAGAAAAGACTTGGAAATTTGCTCAAGCCCTGTAGCTTCTGAATATACATATATTCACAGTTAGTTAGTTAGTTTACTTCATTGATTAGTCCTAGGGTCTTATCGAAGGGCAGAGTTCCAGACAGAAATTACTGCTGAAATCTGATAAAACCCCAATTGAAAATGGAATTGGACAAAACACAATTGAAAATGAAATGGGAATAAAATACAGTTTAAAATGAAATTGGAATAATGTACAATAATTTAATATGTAGAGAAATACAATGTGATCAAATTATATTTCGGGATCACCCAGAGGTGGGTTGCTCCCGGTTTTACCACTGGTTCTTCTGTTATTAGCATCCCACCACTGATGTGATTCCGTATATACCTATGTTTCCTTTGTAGGCCGGAGCCTCAACAAAAAGTTCCCTCTGCACCGCCACCTCCTCCTCCGCCTCCTCCACCACCGTTGCCGGAACCGACGCCGCCAGAACCGGAGGAAGAAATTCTGGGCTCCGATGATGAAGAGCAAGAAGATCCTGCAGATTATTGCAAAGGTTAGTGGGCGCAAAGAAAGGAATTCAGGTTGGATGCTTGAATCTCTGCGGAGAGTCTCAGTCACCCAGGTCAGGGTTAACCCAAATCGGGATTAAGAGTCAGCCAACCTGTTGTGACCCAGCTCCCCGAACACGACAAAGTTGAAGTTATTTAGGAGCGCCCAGTTTGGTTAACAAGAAAACCACCAAACTCAGAGCGCCCACAGTTCAACCCTAACTACAGATCATCTCCTTTATCGGAGCCCAGATGTGCCAACAAGGTGTTAGTCACCATCTTTAAAGCGCTCCATGGCACGGGTCCTGGTTCCTTGCGAGACCGCCTCCTACCACATACCTCCCTTCGACCTGTCCACTCCCACAGGGAGGGCCTCCTCAGGGTGCCGTCATGCCGGCTGGCGACTCCCAGGGGAAGAGCCTTCTCTGTGGCGGGCCCCGCCCTCTGGAACGACCTGCCCCCCGATATCCGTACCATCACGGACCTACGCCTCTTCCGTCGGATGTTAAAAGCACATTTCTTTCATCTAGCCGGCCTGACATAGACTAAGGGTATAATTTTAAATTTTAATATTTATTGGTTTTAATCTTCTATAGTATTTAAATTTTAGCACAGTTGATAATTTAATTGTTTTTTTATATTTTGTATGCGTTGTTGGGGTTTTTATCTTTCTGTGCATCGCCCTGAGTACCCCCAGGGAAATAGGGCGGTATATAAATCGAATGAATGAATGAATGAATGAATGAATGAATGAATGAATGAATGAATGAATGAATGAATGAATGAATGAATGAATAAATAAATAAAACAGTTTCCAGAACAGTTGGAAACTGCTGTAGAGATCCCGGGCCACAGGTGCAGCTAGATTTTGTGTGTGTGTGTGTGTTTGGTGGACTCGAGTTTTGCCTTTTCTTTAGCGCTTTTTCTACTCTGGCGATGTCTCCTATTCATCCAGTTAACAAAGGCAAGAATCTGGCTCATTTGCCAGCTTAAAATAACAGCACATTCAGGAGGGGCTTTGAAAAGAACCATCTCTGCATCTCCTCCGCGCTTTTCCTTTTCAAAACCGGTCAATCCTTATGTGAAACATTTCATTCTCTGCTTTGCGGCCCTCCGTTAAAAAAAAAAAAAAAAAAAAAAAAGAGCGATAGAATTCACACCTTAATCATTTCTTAACAATTTTTATCGTTGTTGCCGGTTCAGGATAAGGACTCGTTAAATGTTAAAATAACGTTGGCTGGTTTCGTCTTTTTTCATCGCTGCTCAGTTGACGTTATGTAAGAAAAGTGCGTGTCAAAATTCGATCTAAGTGTAAGGGAAGGTTTACGTCAGTGGGCGCTGGCTTTTAAAAATGGTTGTACTGGTTAAATGGTTAACGGCCAGCCGATGTTTACTTCTTTATTTAAATCGATTTTCAGAGGCCATGTTTGTTATTATTGCTGTTGCCCTTGGGATCTTCTCATCTTCTTACCTTCCTCACCTCTCTCATCTTTCCTACCACTTTTACCTGTTGGTATATTATGGTTTATCAATTGTTGTGTCTTACGATTTATGATTGTACCTTATGATTACGATCGGGATTGATCAGTTATTGCTTGTGTTTTACACCAGGAGCTTCAGCACCGGAGGCAAATTCCTTGTGTCTCCAATTATATTTGGCCAATAAATTCTGTTCTGTTCCATTCTCTTCTTTATTCTGTCCCGTCCTATCCTATCCTATATTCTTTCCAATCTCCTATTGTATTCTGTTCTGTATTGTTCTATATTTTATATATTCCTATTCTGTTCTGTTCTGTTCCATTCCATTCATTTGAATTCTATTTCTATTCTATTCATTTGAATTCTATTCTATTCTATTCTATTCCATTCCATTCCATTCATTCGAATTCTATTTCTATTTCTATTCTATTCATTCGAATTCTATTCCTATTCCTATTTCTATTCTATTCATTCAAATTTTATTCTATTCCATTGCATTCCATTGCATTCCATTCCATTCCATTCATTCTATTTCTATTTCTATTCTATTCCATTCCATTCCATTCCATTCTATTCCATTCCATTCCATTCCATTCATTCGAATTCTATTTCTATTTCTATTTCTATTTCTATTTCTATTCTATTCATTTGAATTCTATTCCTATTTCTATTCTTTATTCTATTCCATTCCATTCATTTGAATTCTATTCTGGGTCCTCTGTGGAGAAGGGCGGGATATAAATGTAATAAAATAAATAAATAAATAAATATTCTATTCTATTCTATATTCCTACATTTTGATTGCTGGTGCTAAATCAGCACCTCCAAATGTCAACCCTCATTTTTGTGCCGTTATCGGCTTCATGTTTTGCCTCGCATGTATATTAATCCTCCTTGACAGGCAGATTGAAACTGCTCTACCCAGATAAATTTTGGACAGATTCTTCCTTTCGTGGTCTCCTTGGAGGCTTATCTGATAGTCTGTTATTGTAAGATGAATTGACAGTTTATGTCACTGGTGAAGCTTCTCTGACCCCCCCCCAAAAAAAAAAAAAAAAAAAAAAAAAAAGGACCGAAGAACTAAATACTGTGGATAATCCCCTAACTTTAAAAAGCAGATTGTTTAGAGATAACGAAAAGATGCTGAAACTCTAAAAAGAGTGCAGAGAAGAGCAACCAAGAGGATGAGGGGACTGGAGGCTAAAACATATGAAGAACAGTTGCAGGAACTGGGTAGGTCTAGTTTAATGAGAAGAAGGACTAGGGGAGACATGATAGCAGCCTTCCAATATCTCAGGGGTTGCCACAAAGAAGAGGGAGTCAAGCTGTTCTCCAAAGCACCTGAGGGTAGAACAAGAAGCAATGGGTGGAAACTAATCAAGGAGAGAAGCAACCTAGAACTAAGGAGAACTTTCTTGACAGTTAGAACAATTAATCAGTGGAACAGCTTGCCTCTCGTTCCAATAAGTTTTTACACCCTTTTGCACAATTCAGGTGGATGGATGGATGGTTGATGGGTGGATGGAGAGATTGAGAGATGGATTTTTGGATGAATGGAGAGGGAGCGATTGAGAGATAGATGGTTGGGTGGATGGAGAGATTGAGAGATGGATGAATGGATGGACGCTGGGTGGGTGGAGAGATTGAGAGATGGATGAATGGATTTTTGGATGAATGGATGGATGGAGAGGGAGGGATTGAGAGATAGATGGTTGGGTGGATGGAGAGATTGAGAGATGGATGGATGGATTTTTGGATGTTTGGATGGATGGAGAGGGAGGGATTGAGAGATGGATGGATGGATGGTTGGTGTGTCGATGGAGAGATTGAGAGATGGATGGAGAGATTGAGAGATGGATGGAGAGAGGGAGGGATTGAGAGATGGAGGGATGGAGGGATTAAATATTTTCATACCCTACTTTCTTCCTTGCAGTTATGATACAATGGAGCTTCAGAATAAAATAAAATCTTTAACGTTTGTCCCAGGATATTTTTGGAACAACGAATTAAATCTCGCAAAGCAATTTTAGGAATGTTTTCTCAGAATTGTTCCATTACAGTCAGCGATGGTTTACCGTTGCAATTCATTTTGCAGGTAGCTGGCGATATTAAGATCCTTTCCTTCATACATAAGTAAAATGCACACTGCAAATGAAATTACATCCTTAATTATGTCCTTTTGTCTTTGGAAAGGTGGCTACCATCCAGTGAAAATTGGAGATCTTTTCAATGGTCGATATCACGTTATCAGAAAATTAGGATGGGGTCACTTCTCTACCGTCTGGCTATGCTGGGACATGCAGTAAGATATGTTCTTTCTCTTTGCATCTTATTTTTATCATTCATAGATAGATGGATGGATGGACGGACAGACAAATAGATGGTATACATAAATGGATAAATGACAGAGATAAACACATGGATAGATAATAGATACATGGATGGATGGACGGACGGATGGACGGACAGACAGACATAGTAGAGATAGATGGATAGATGATAGAGATAAACACATGGATGGATGGATGGATGGATGGATGGATGGATGGATGGATAGATAGATAGATAGATAGATAGATAGATAGATAGATAGATAGATAGATAGATAGATAGATAGATAGATAGATGGTATACATAAATGGATAAATGACAGAGATAAACACATGGATAGATAATAGATACATGGATGGATGGACGGACGGATGGACGGACAGACAGACATAATAGAGCTAAATGGTTAGATGACTGAGATAAACACATGGACAGATGATAGATACATAGATGGATGGATGGACGGACAGACAGACATAGTAGAGATAGATGGATAGATGATAGAGATAAACACATGGATGGATGGATGGATGGATGGATGGATGGATGGATGGATAGAGACAGACAGACAGACAGACAGACAGACAGGATAGCCTAACACACACACACACACACACACACACACACACACACAGAAATATATGTATAATATGTCCTGTGCAACCTGCTGAATGTAGCAATTTATATGTTTATTAATGCTGCCCAATCAAACATACAATATATTGAGATCTCTTCCCCTAAGAAATCATCAGTATGGTATTGAACCGCATGTGGTTCAAGAGGAAGTGAATTTGTTTTTACAGAAGTCAG
Source organism: Rhabdophis nuchalis (assembly GCA_039707465.1). Lineage (NCBI taxonomy): Eukaryota > Metazoa > Chordata > Lepidosauria > Squamata > Natricidae > Rhabdophis > Rhabdophis nuchalis. The sequence goes on along the minus strand of CM077656.1, from coordinate 24,598,693 downwards.
GCCCAGCATGTAATTATGCTTCCGATCTGGTTTGCTAAAAATATTATCTTAAATCCTGTTAGTTAAAGGTCATGATTGAAGGCAAAAATTACGGCTCTCCTTCAGCCATCTGAATCCTATTGCGGACATGTTGTTACCATTACGAATGAAGGCCCCACCCTGGATAATGTTGCAGGATCCGATCTGGATCGGTCACCGAAACCAGAGATTATTTTTGTCTTCTGAGCTTTTTGGACTTGTGCTGGAGTCCCTATCTTCAGAGACTTTCTCCCTACTGGGATATAAAGTTCCCACATTCCAGTAAAGAGGAGTTTCCTAAAGATGAGCTCCAGCATGGGTCCGAAAGCTCAAATGACTAAATCTCTGGTCCCAGGGACCAATCCAGATGGGGTGTCAACCCTGAAGTGAACCTGGCTGGTGACATCTCAGAGGTTTCAGAGTTGCCACAAAACAGAGGGAGGGAAGGGGAAATAGTTAGATGGAGTTTTGTAGCCGAAACAGTAAAGCTTTCCTGTGGGAACCAAGGTCATTCTCACAGGTGACTGGCCAGAGGAGGAGTGAAGTGACCAAGCAACCCGCCAGGAATTGCTTGATAACAATGCAGGACCCACTGTCAGGCCTGGTTCCAAGTAATGAAACCATAGAAAGTAGAACTCTGAGGCAGGCAAATTCCTCCAAGAACAGTTTTATTGGATACCCCATATTGGCACGACTGGTGAAAGCCAGCTCTAAAACTCCACGCCACTTTCACTTAATTCAATGTTTCCTCTTTCCCTCCAAGTCACTGGTCATGCTGTCCAATCCAGGTGCTGGCTGGTTGCTTGGTTACTTTGCTACTCCTCTGGCCAGTCGCCTGAGAGAATGACCTTGGTTCCCAAGGGAAAAAATTATTGCTTTGGCTACAAAACCCCGCCTAACTATTTCCCTCTCCCTTTGTAGCGAACCTCTCCTTAGGGCCTGTTCTGACCTAGGCTTCACCAAATCACGAAGGAGACCCCTTGTCTCGACAAAACCCCTTCTTATTAAGCTAATGCGAATGGTTTCCATTCATATCCAGCAAAGTCCCGGCAAACAGCCTTTCAAGGGAGGATTTACGGTCACAGACCTTATCAGGCTTGGAGAGCTGCCAGGCCGATATCTGCAAAACTTGGCAAGGGGTCTCGGAGAGTCCCGAACCAATTAAGCAGACTAATTGTCTCCTGCAAACTCCACTCCCCTTTCTCTCCTCTTTTATTTCCTCTGGGAGGGGCCATTAATAATAATAATAATAATAATAATATTTAATATTTGTAAACCGCTCCCTCTCCCCATAGGGACTCGGGGACCTGTGCCTTTACTCCTGAGTCAGCCCTTGTTCCTTAGCTGTTCCCTTCTCCTGCCAGCTCTGCGCATGTGGACATCGGGAACAGCCTCCAGCTGTTCTTCTGCCCCACTGATCTCACACTCCGAAGGCAGCTGATAACTGCCAGATGGCCCTGTCCCCCTCTCTGCCTCCGACGCCGAGCCCTCATCAGAGCCCTCCCCAGACTCCAGGACTGGTCCAGGTTCCTCCCCAACCTCCTCACTGCCTGTGTCTACCACCAGCTCCACTGGCCGCTGGCAGGCCACAACAGGGTCATTGATAGTTTTTCTTTTTTTAACTATTATTTTAAAGGGGGAAGCGGTTTGTCGCCATGAAAGTTGTCAAAAGCGCTCAACATTATACGGAGACAGCCTTGGATGAAATAAAATTGCTGAAATGTGTAAGTATCTCCCCAACGTCCCTTTCTCTCTAGCGGGGAATTGTGTTTCTATAAATACAGGTAATTTTACGACTCGTTTAGGAATTGGGAACACCGTTTTAAAGCTACAGGGCCTTTTTCAGATGGCCTTTAAAATAAACGTTGGCGCTTTAAAAATAGAATGTGTTTAAAATATAATGTGTTGGTGCACTTTAATTCGAAACGTACATGGTATTATTATTATTATTTTTTTGTCTTCCGTTTTTTAGGTTCGTGAAAGCGATCCTAGCGATCCAAATAAAGATATGGTGGTCCAATTAATTGACGACTTTAAAATTTCCGGCATGAATGGCATACGTATCTTTTCTATCTATTTTTCTTTTCAAGACTCATTAAACATGGTTCATCCCAGGGGTGGGAGAGTCAAATAATTTAACAACTGGTTCTCTGGCCTAACGACCTGCTGGGTAGGCGGGGCTCGGTGGTCATGTGACTGGGTGGGCATGGCCAACTTAACAATCACTGCCGTCGATGGGCCCTTCGCCTTAGCTGTTACAATGTAATAAGGGTTAACAGGAGAGGCAGTTTCTGGAAGCAGGCCAATAGAGATGAGGCTAGAAACAACACCAAAATGTTCTTTCCTGCCTCCCTTACAGGATTAGCCCTGTAAAGTGGGGAAAAAACCAAAATGAGATTTCTTCCAACAACCGGTTCTCCGAACTGCTTAGAACAGGGATGTCCAAACTTGGGAACTTTAAGACTTGTGGACTTCAACTCCCAGAATTCCCCAGCCAGCATAGCTGGCTGGGGAATTCTGGGAGTTGAAGTCCACAAGTCTTAAAGTTCCCAAGTTTGGACATCCCTGGCTTAGAAAGTTAACAACCGGTTCTCTCGAATAGGTGCGGAGCGGCTGAATCCCACCACTGGTTCATCCTCTTCAGACTTCTACACTATTGTTAGTCGAATAGTTCTTTAAAAATGCTATAGAAATCATGACTTTTTAAAAAAGCGTATGGATATTTCAGTTATTCGGATATTTCATGCAGTAGACAAGAAAGTCATATTTATTTTTGTGCCCTCATCTCAATTGTCTTACAAAGCTCTAAATTGGCATTTTAGGCTTTTTAAAATATGGCAAATAACTTTTGTAATAATCTGAATATATTTTGCATTTTTGGAAGTAAGATTTTAAAATTCAGGTTAAGGTTTATACGGGACTAATCCTTACAATATTTTCTTAAAATATCGACCACATAAGCTTTCATGTTCTAAACGAAATGTCCTCAAGTAGTGTAAATGCAGCTATCTAAGTTACATTACAATATACAATATTTATTTTACAATATTTCATTTCTATAATACAATATTTATTTCTGCACGTTTGTCTATTTTTATAACTTTTGGAATGCGTCTGTTTTCATAGTGTCAGTTTTAACAGTCAAAAACGATACATCATCGCTTTAACTTTTAACTTTAACTTTTATTAAATTTCTATCCCTCTGTATCCCCCGCAAAGGGGCTCAGGCCTATCTAGACTCGCGGCAGTCTGGCTTCCAACCTGGGTACAGCACGGAGACGGCATTGGTCGCGTTGGTGGATGATCTCTGGAGGGCACGGGATAGGGGTTATTCCTCTATCCTGGTCCTATTAGACCTCTCAGCGGCTTTCGATACCATCAACCATGGTATCCCACTGCGCCGGTTGGAGGGGTTGGGGTTGGGAGGCACCGTATTAGGGTGGTTCTCCTCCTACCTCTCCGACCAGTCGCATTTTGTGTTGGGGGGGGCAGAGGTCGACGTCGAGGTCCCTTACCTATGGGGTGCCTCAGGGGTCGGTCCTCTCGCCCCTCCTGTTTAACATCTACATGAAGCCGCTGGGCGAGATCATCCGTGGTTTTGGGGTAGAATTCCATCTGTACGCTGATGACACCCAGCTGTACATTTCTACCCCAAACTAAATCAAATACCAGCTGATTCTATAATGGATCTATGTTACATTATAATTCTAATTATACTTTTAAGATATTGTTGCTACAGGAACAATTTACGTTCTTTTGACTTAACTGTGTTGAAAATTCCTTTTGCTGTTGCCTAAGATGTTGTCATAGAGATATTTTGCATACACCATGAGATTTATTTTTCTCTTTTTTTATTGCATTTTTATTTAATGAAATTAATTTATAGGCTCTGCTCACATATTTTTTCCCTCCCCTGTTCTGTTGTAACAGCTTTGTAAACATCATTGTACACCAGTTTTTTTAAAAAAATCACTTACCGTTTATCCTTAACGGAAACACAGATGTCTGTATGGTTTTTGAAGTACTCGGACATCACCTTTTAAAATGGATAATTAAGTCTAGCTATCAGGGCCTTCCAATCCATTGTGTGAAAAGTATAATACGGCAGGTAAGATTCCAGTATTCGTATATCATTGATTCAGATATTAACGTCTCGTTGTTTGGCAGAACTCGGAGAGATTGTATTTTTAGATACTTTAGTCCTTCCCCTTTAGTACTTCCAACTATTCGTAGTGTTAAGGAGAAATTTGTCCAGTAATTCGTCATAAGAGCACAGTTATGAAACACTGAGATAAGTTAACCCTGGGAAATAATAATATTTGAAGAATTCCAGTTTAAAGTAAATGAATTACTGACACACTCAATTGCACACAAAAATGACCTGTACAACCTGTAGCAGTAGGTCGGCAACCTTAAACCCTCAAAGAGCCATTTGGAACAGATTCCAACAAAAAAGAAAACTCTGGGAACCACAAAACCCTTCCCATGTCTGACTATTAGTGGCCACAAAACTAGTATATGTCGTTGAATTAAACATTCTGTTTTCTTCTGAAATTTTTCTTTTATTGGATTTACCCATGGTTGGCCAATTGGGGGTTGAAAAGCTCAATAAATCACGTGCCAGCGGGTGTTGCACATTGGCGGTTGGGATATATTTTGAGCAACAGAGAGCTGCAGCAGAGGGATGAAAGAGCCACATGCGGCTCCAGAGCTGCGTGGTTGCTGACCCCTGCAATAGGTGAAATGACATTGTGCTTGCCTCAGCCAGTCTTATATAGCAGCGGTCCCAAAAGTCCGGTACATGGACTGGCACTGGGCTACAGCATGTCATAAACTGGGCTGTGCAAAGCAGCATCAATGGGATGTAGGCAGCACCTGAAACTATGCCCCCTCCTGGCCGTGGGAAAACCTCTCTCCACGGAACCGGTCCATGGATGCCCCGAAGGTTGCAGGCTGCTGTTATATAGCACTTAATACAGGTAGTCCTTGACTTACATCTGGTGGCTTACGACCTGAAGATCCATCGTCCAATCCCTTCAGTGGTCATGTGACTGGACGTCAGGCCCTCCCCCCACTTACGACCGTTGCAAAGGTCATGGTCCCTCATGGTCCTGTGATCCAAATTCAGCCGCTTGGCAACTGACTCATATTTATGACGGTTGCGGTGGTCTCCCTTTGCGATCGTCTGACAAGCCAAGTCAATGGGGAAGACCTATTTCAATTAATGACTGTGTTCGTAACCGAAGAGCTGCAGGGATTCGCTTAACAAGGGTGGGATGAAAAGTCGCAAAATCAACCCCCTCCCGCTTAACAAACGTCTCACTTAGAAACAGACATTTGCTTCATTACAGTTGTAAGTCGAGGTCCACCTGCACCATGTTAGTTTCAGAACGCCTTCGGTCGCCCTGCTCTTAAATGCTGGGGTTTTAGCAACATCTGGAGGGCTGTGAATAATTCCTCTTTGGGGCTAAAATGTTAAAATCCTGACCGGCGTCCTTGTTTTTGATGGTAATGCCATTATTCTCCATCTGAATATTTTGCAATCAGGTATTGCAGGGTTTAGATTACCTCCACAGCAAATGTAAGATCATTCATACGGATATCAAACCAGAAAACATCTTGATGTGTGTAGATGACACCTACGTGCGGAGAATGGCGGCGGAAGCGACCGAGTGGCAGAAAGCGGGGGCGCCTCCTCCCTCTGGCTCAGCAGGTAGCGGCGTTTAAAATTCCTATTTTCCGCCAATGGGACAATGCGGGCTGAAATGACAGTCAATTTCGCATAATGGGAACAATACGTTTCAATGTGCTGAATTGGAAGGGGCAAATTTTCAATCGCTTTGCAATAGGAAAGGAACAGGAGTGTGTGATAATGGTAGTCAAGCTGGTCCCTACCGCCCACTAGTGGGCGTTCCAGCTTTCATGGTGGGCGGTAGGGGTTTTGTCCAATGAAGCACTTTCCTTTTTTTCAATTTAATTGACTTCCCTACTTTATAAATCACCATTACGGTGGAACTGGTGGGCGGTTAGAAAATTTTACAACTAACAGAGATACAAAAGTGGGCAGTAGGTAGAAAAAAGTTGACTACCCCTGTGCATGAGCATCTATATAAAGGAGTTCTAGTCTGCTTGGATGACATTCTCATCTACAATGAAACCCTAGAACAGTGGTCGTCAACCTGGTCCCTACCGCCTACTAGTGGGCTTTCCAGTTTTCATGGTGGGCGGTAGGGGTTTTGTCCAATACTGAAGCACTTAAAAAAAAATTCATAGCATTCTTTAAAAACATTTTCATTAGGTTTTCATAAAATCACCGTTACTGTGGAACCGGTGGGCGGCTAGAAAACTTTACTACTAACAAGATACAAAAGTGGGTGGTAGGTATAAAAAGGTTGACTACCCCTGGTGTACATAGTTGAGTAGAGTGTAAATAGAGTGGGTAGGGTAGGGTAGAAGAGAAGATGAACACAACAGAACAAAACAAACAGAATAGAATAGAATTCTTTATTGACCAAGTGTGATTGGACACACAAGGAATTTGTTTCTGGTGGAGTCTTCTATCCATTGTTTGCTATTTTTTTTTAAATATACACTTGAATATCCATGAATGTGACTCTGGCTATCTCCTATTTTATTTTTCAGTGAGTACTGCCCCACAACAAAAGCCTGTAAGTACTGTTACATTATTGTTACTTAGGTATCTGATTCCTTTTCTTTTTTTGGATGGTTGAAAGATAAAACCTTTTAAATTTCATTTATGAATCTCATCTGATGACAAGTTTTTTTGCAGTATCCTTCCCCTGGAGTGGGGAGGAACGGGGATTTGGCAGTATCCTTCCCCTGGAGTGGGGAGGGAATAGAGATATTGCAGTATCCTTCCCCTGGAGTGGGGAGGGAATGGAGATTTTACAGTATCCTTCCCCTGGAGAGGGGAGGGAATGGAGATTTTACAATATCCTTCCCCTGGAGAGGGGAGGGAATGGAGATTTTACAGTATCCTTCCCCTGGAGAGGGGAGGGAATGGAGATATTGCAGTATCCTTCCCCTGGAGTGGGGAGGGAATGGAGATTTTACAGTATCCTTCCCCTGAAGTGGGGAGGGAATGGGGAGTTTACAAGAGCCTTCCCCTGCCACGCCCACCAAGCCATGCCCACAGAACCGGGAGTAAAAAAAATTTGAATCCCGCCACTGGGCAATGGGTTTTTCCATTGCTAAATGTATGTAATATCGGCAGATCAACAACACCGAATCAGCTGATTGTGTCTCCGCAATTCCAAATGAATTTGTTGATTTTCTTTTTTCTCCAGATTGGAAAGATCTCTAAAAATAAAAAGAAGAAACTAAAAAAAAAGCAAAAGAGGCAAGCGGAGCTCCTGGAAAAGCGTTTGCAGGAAATCGAAGAACTGGAACGGGAGGCGGAAAGGAAAAAAACGGAAGAAAACGTCACCTCTACGATACCATCCAACGACCAAGAGGATGGGTATCATCCTGAGGTCAAACTAAAAAGCGTAGAATTAGAAGAAGTGGCGGATGAAGAACCTGGGAACGAAGATGGTAAGTTAGTTCCTTAATTTATTGAATTTGTTTGGCTGCCTAACTCATACTGTATTTTTTGGTGTATAAGACGCACTTGCCCCCCACCCCAGAAAAAAATGGGTGGAAATGTATGTGCGTCTTATACAGCGAACGTTGCCAAAGCCCCAATAATTGGCGGTTGGATCTGCCTCCTGGAATACCGCCTATCAGCTGTTCCAGGCTGCGGAGATCGCCGCCGCCCATCACCGCCTATTCCCACTGCCTGGAATGGGGTGAAACTGGGACACACAGAGGCTGAAAATGGAGATTGAAAACGGGACTCATGGAGGCAAAAATTGGGGTGTGTGGAGGCGGCGATAGGTGGCAGCAACGGCGGCAGTGATGGGCGATCCTTGCAGCTTGGAACAGCCGATAGGCGGTATTCCAGGAGGCAGATCCAATCGCCAATGAACTGCTCGTGCTAAAACAGGCTGTGCTGAAGTTGACCAGGCTGTTTGCTGCAAGGAGGCAAATTGCTGGGAGGCAGATTTTTTTTTCTTGTGCTAATCAGGCTAAACTGAAATTGAAACAGGCTGTTTGCTGCAAGGAGGCAAATTGCTGGGAGGCAGATTTTTTTTTCTTGTGCTAATCAGGCTAAATTGAAATTGAAACAGGCTGTTTGCTGCAAGGAGGCAAATTGCTGGGAGGCAGATTTTTTTTTCTTGTGCTAATCAGGCTAAACTGAAATTGAAACAGGCTGTTTGCTGCAAAGAGGCAAATTGTTGGGAGGCAGAGGCAGATTTCTTGTTTTCCTCCCCAAAAGCTAGGTCCGTCTTATAGTATGGAACATCTTGTAGTCTGAAAAACACGTTAAGTCTGAGGAACTGTATGTACACAAGTAGTCCTCAACTTATAGCCATTCATTTAGTGACCGTTCAAAGTTGGCACGGAAAAAGTGAGTTATGGCCATTTTTCACAGTAACGAACATTCCCTTGGTCACGTGATCAAAAATTCAGATGCTTGGCAACTGGTTCATGCTTACGACGGTCGCAGTGTCCCGGAGTAACATGATTCCCCTTTTGCTGAGCAAAGTCAGCAGGTTAGCAAGATTCACTTAACAACTGGGTTACTTAACGGTCAGTGATTCACTTAACAGCCATGCCGAGAAAAACTCGTCAAACGTGGCAAAACCTGCTGAACAGCTGTTCTTGCTCAGTAACGGAAATTTGGGGATGAATTGTGGTCGCAAGTCAAGGACTAACTGTATGCCTCACCTCACCTTGTGTTGTGGCCTGCCAGCAGAGCTGGCAGCAGATTCGGACAGTGAGGAGGGTTGGGGAGGAACGTGGGCCAGTCCTGGAGTCTGGGGAAGGCTCTGAGGAGGGCTCTGTGTCGGAGGCAGAGAGGAGGCCAGGGCTGTCTGACAGTTATCAGCTGCCTTCAGAGTCAGACATCAGTGAGGCAGAGGAACAGCTGGAGCCTGTTCCCAGTTTGTGCATGCGCAGAGTTGCCAGACAAAGGGAACAGCTGAAGAACAGTGGTCGACTTGGGATTAAGGCCACAGGTGGACGATGAATGGCCCCTCCCAGAGGAAATAAAAGAGGAGCGAAAGGGGAGTGGAGTTTGCAGGAGACCATTAGTTCACTTAATTGGTTAGTGACTCCAAGACTCCTTGCCAAGTTTTGCAGATCTCAGCCTTGCTGCTCTCCAAGCCTGATAAGGTCTGTGACCATAAATCCTCCCTTAATTTTGCTGGATGTGAATGAGCAGACTTCACAGCGAATTAATAAAAGGGTTTTTTGTCGGGACCAGGCGTTGGCTTCAGGCTCTCGGGAAGCCTCAATCCGAACACTTTGAAAGTTAGCATTTCAAAAGATGTTTTGACCTCATGTCCTTTGTATCCCTCAGGAGAAACGGAAGACCAAGACGAGAAAGAAGACACGGAAAAAGAAAACACGGAGAAAGATGACGACCTGGAGCAAGAATTAGCCAATTCCGAGTCCGCGGATCCCTCTTGGATAGAATCTCCCAAGACCAACGGCCACATTATCGACGGCCCTTTCTCCCTGGAAGAACAGATCGAGGAGGAAGAGGAAGAGGAGGAAGACAGCCCCAACACCGAGCAATACAACCTCGATGAGCCAAACGCCAAAAGCGAGTACAGCTACAGTAGCTCTTACGAACAATTTAACGGCGAATTGCCAAACGGACGTCATAACATTCCGGAATCCCAATACGATGAATTTTCAGCTTCGGGATTTCCCGGAGCTTTAGATTCCGTCGCGTGTGGTTCGGTGGTTTCTGAAGAATCAACGGTCACCGAAAGAGAAGAAAGCACTCCATCCCACGACCGGAGCAGGACGGTGTCGGCATCCAGTACGGGAGAGCTACCAAAAAGTAAGCATTTCCCGCTATTGTAATGTTATGCGATCGAGGTCTGTTTTAGTAACTCTTAAGTGGAGATGCTTCTTCTACACGGAGGAGTCCTTGGGGGTCTCTGAGCTTGGTGGTTTTCTTGCAGACGTTTCATTACCCAAACTAGGTAACGTCATCAGTGCTAGAAGGGGGTAGGGTTTATGGAGAAGAAGAGGAGGAAACAAGAGGACTGTGGGGTCCTTGGTGCTCTCTGAGCTTGGTGGTCTTCTTACAGACGTTTCATTACCACATTAGGTAACATCATCAGTGCTAGAAGGGAGTAGGGTATATGGAGAGGAGGAGGAGGAGGAGGAAGAGGAAGAGGAGGAGGAGGAGGAGGAGGAGGAATATGGGGTCCTTGGTGCTCTCTGAGCTTGGTGGTCTTCTTACAGACGTTTCATTACCACACTAGGTAACATCATCAGTGCTAGAAGGGAGTAGGGTATATGGAGAGGAGGAGGAGGAGGAGGAGGAGGAGGAGGAGGAGGAATATGGGGTCCTTGGTGCTCTCTGAGCTTGGTGGTCTTCTTACAGACGTTTCATTACCACACTAGGTAACATCATCAGTGCTAGAAGGGCGTAGGGTATATGGAGAGGAGGAGGAGGAGGAGGAGGAGGAGGAGGAATATGGGGTCCTTGGTGCTCTCTGAGCTTGGTGCTCTTACAGACGTTTCATTACCAAACTAGGCAACATCATCAGTGCTAGGAGGGAGTGGGGCTTGTGGATGGAAGAGAAGGATAAGAGGAGGAGGAGAAGGAAGAGGAGGTGGACTGTGGGGGCTCTTGGTGCTCTCTGAGCATGGTTGTTTTCTTGCAGTCGTTTCATTACCCAACTAGGTAACACCATCAGTGCTGAGAGGGGCTGGGGTTAGCGAAGAGGAGGAGGAGAAATAATGTGGGGTCCTTGGTGCTCTCTGAGCTTGGTTGTTTTCTTGAAGACATTTCATTACCCAACTGGGTAACATCATCAGTGCTAGTCAGGCCTAGAAGACCTCCAAGGTCCCTTCCATATCTGTTACTCTGTTATTCTGTTGGTCCTCTCCTCTAGACCACTGTTACGTAGGTAGCACTGGTAGCCCCGATGATGTTACCCAGTTGGGTCATGCAGCGTCTTGCAAGAAAATCAGCCATGCTCAGAAGCGCGCCAAGGACCCCCCCAGTTCAACCCTGAGCTAACAAATATTCTCCTTTTTCTACACTTTCTTGAGATTTCTCAAATAATTATAATCTTTATTGTCATTGTAAAAATTACAATGAAATTGGTTTTAACTTCACTGGTGCAAAATTATAACAGAAACAAAAAAAGAGAGAAAAGAAAAAAGAAAAAACTAGCATGTGCATGGAGGGATTGTGGTTGAATTTAAAAGTCTCACAGCCCATGGATAGAAGCTACCTTTAAACCTGTTTGTTCGGCTGGCTATACTTTGGTATCTTCTGCCTGATGGTAGAAGGGCAAAGAGATACCAACCAGGGTGTGAATCATCTTTGAGAATCTTCCTTGCTCTGCTAAAGCAGCGAGATCGGGCGATGTTTTCCAGTGATGTCAGAGGGCAACCGATGGTTTCTTGTGCCGAATTGATCACTCTCTGTAGAGCCTTCCTGTCCGCAACTGTTAAACCAGCATACCACACTGTGATACAATATGTGAGGACACTTTCTATGATGGACTGATAGAAAGAGGTCATCAGCCGTTGTTCCACCTGAATCTGCCTAATGCTGAGTTGGTAACCATGTTTTCAGAATAAACCTTGATTTAGATTGGTCTGCAGCTGTGCACAGGCGTGGACACCTATCCATGTTGCGCGGGGGTGGATGAGTAAGTATAGGTTGCAGATGGTTGCAGACCAGCCGACGTGCCCACCTCCCAGATCAACAACCACACGTTGTGTAAAAACGTGTGGTCCTGCACGCTGATTGATTAATCCGACTTCTTTCTTGTTTGCGCTCCGCCTCACCAAAAAGTGGACATTTGCAGGCGTATAAATGCAACAACTACGCAGCCCCCTCTGAATGACAGGCGCACACCTTCCCTAATGTGCAGGGCTACCGTATTTTTCGGAGTATAAGAGGCTGAAAATTCTTTGGATGGGCCTTTCCATGTAATGAATCTTGCAAGACAGCGGATGTACATTTTCCTACTACTATTCCTGTAGAAAATTGAGCCCGAGACACATTACCTGGGACATTACAGTCAATCAAATAAGCCACCTTGTCCACGATACTCAGACTAACTTCAGCCTCGCTCTCAAATCGACATCCCGCCGAGAAATATAGGTAAGATCTTGCTTTTCAATACGTTCCAGTTGCTTGGTTAGAATTAACCTTTAAAATACTGTGTTTCCTCATAAATAAGACAGGGTCTTATTTTCTTTTGACCCCTGAAATAAGCGCTCGGCCTTATTTGCAGGGAGGTCTTATTATTTTTGAAGTGGGGAGCGTGGTCACCTCACGGCTGCTGCTGTGTTGCAATATTTGGGGGGAGGGCTTATTTTAGCGCATGCGCTCAAAGGCCCGATTGGGCTGATTATCTGGGGAGGTCTTATTTTCAGGGAATCAGGGTAGTAGGGTGTTTTAATAGCAAGGGAATTGGGAGGGGGGGCAATTAAGGATGTTAGGATACTTGCTTGGAAGGCCCTAATATATTTTCCTCACCTGTTTTGGGATAAGCATAATGTCGCTCTGAAAAATACAGAATAGAACACCTAGTTAGTTGAAAATCTCTCCCTTGAGTTGAATAATTTATGCAAAAGCATACCGTATTTTCCGGAGTATATGATGCTCCGAAGTGTAAGAGGCACTTAGCTTTTGGGGAGGAAACAAAGGGGAAAAAATCTTCCTCTGCCTCCCAGCAATTTGCCTCCTTGCAACAAGCAGCAAACAGTACAGACAATATACACTGTTTGTAGTGTTACATTTCAGACTATATTTGTACAGATGCTGTTAAAATTGATGTGGCTTTCTGGAAGTATAGTTATTCTCTGCTATTTAAAAGAAGAGACAAGAGCACTGGGCCTCTTCAGATCAAGCATTTATTTTAAAAAGCTTCTTCGTTTTGTTAAGCTGTCTAGAATAATAATACAGCAGTCTTTAAAAAAAATAAGTCTAATGATTTGAACATTCTACAGGCATTTATAGTTATTGACTTGCCTCCTTGCAGCAAACAGCAAACAGCCTGTTTCAGTTTAGCCTGATTAGAAGAAGAGACAATGCAGCTTCTTCATTTTAAAAAGCTTCTTCATTTTGTTAAGCTATCTAGAATAATAATACAGCAGTCTTTAAAAAATAAGTCTAATGATTTGAACATTCTATAGACATGTATAGTTATTGACTTGCCTCCTTGCAGCAAACAGCAAACAGCCTGATGCTACAGCACAAGGAAAAAAAATGCTGCTGCCTCCTAGCAATTTGCCTTGCGCAGCAAACAGCAAGTTTCACTTTCAATATCAACACAGGCCTCCCAATGATCAGCTGTTTCAGGCTGCAGGGATTGCTATAGCCTTATTGCCGCCTCCTCAAGCCCCATTTTCCCCGTTTGCTGCAAGGAGGTAAATTGCTGGGAGGCAAGAGGCCAAAGGGCAGGGGCCAGTGGGTGGGCGGGGCTCCATTGTGAGTATAAGACGCACCCACATTTTTACCCTCTTTTAGGTGGGTGGGGGGGGAAGGTGCGTCTTGTACTCCGAAAAATACGGTAATGTAATCTCTGTTGTAGGATTTGAGCCCTGGTGATCAGCTTTATAAATTGGTGCCTATTTTCATTACTTCTGATATATATTTTTGGTGGGTTCTTTTTTCCTTTTGCAGAATACATGGTTGAAGGAATACGGACTTCCGTCTGGGCCCGCCGCAGTACCAGATCTCCAGCGGGATAAATAAGAAAAAGGAGCCAAATTCTTGGAAAGTCGAAGAGGCGAAATTAACCGAGGAAGAACGTTGGGGAACTCAGCAATCTGTCGATGATAGCAAGAGAAGAAAACGAGCAGAAGCCGCAGGAGTCCTACAAAACTAACAGCCAACAGCGGAGAAAAAAGCAACAGCAAACCTGGGTTTATCACACGTCTTGGATCCTTTTGGACTCCGTTCAGATTCTTCTGTTGGATCCAATGAGTGGGATGGATGACAACTTGGCTTTCGATCATTTTTTATTTCCGTAGCGATAACGGGAGAGCGAGTTTTGGACCAAGCTGATGTGACTTTTTTGCGGGGTTGGGGGTGGGGATGGGGGTCATTCCTTCCTCCTGGAGCGTCTGACCTTGGCGGACACGCAATTTCTGCAGGAGCTCCCAGCGCATCATCTCTGAACCATGGTGGCCGTGGTCAACACCCATTTTTAAAAACCCCAAAATGAACAGAAGGAGAAGTTGGGAAATGAGAGGCAGCCAGGGAAAAGAGCGAACGGCTGTTCAGCCGCTGAGCAGTCCACTTTATATGCAGAGGACGTGAAATATATAATAATACGTTTATTATAAGAATATAAATCTTGAAAATCGTTGTTTCCGCACAATTGAAAATGGAGGGATAGACGATAGACAGACAGACAGACACACTGTAGATGGATGGATGGATGGATGGATGGATGGAGAGAGATAAATATGGAAGGAGAGAGATGGATGGATAGAAATAGATACTGTAGATAAACAGACACACCGCAGATGGATGGATGGATAGAGAGATAGATATGGATGGAGAGAGATGGAGGGATAGAAATAGATACTGTAGATAGACAGACAGACAGACCGATGTAGAGAGATAAATATGGGTGGAGAGAGATGGAGGGATAGAAATAGATACTGTAGATAGACAGACAGACAGACACTGCAGATGGATGGATGGATGGAGAGAGATAGATATGGAAGGAGAGAGATGGATGGATAGAAATAGATACTGTAGATAGACAGACACACCGTAGATGGATGGATGGATAGAGAGATAGATATGGATGGAGAGAGATGGAGGGATAGAAATAGATACTGTAGATAGACAGACAGACAGACCGATATAGAGAGATAAATATGGGTGGAGAGAGATGGAGGGATAGAAATAGATACTGTAGATAGACAGACAGACAGACACTGCAGATGGATGGATGGATGGATGGAGAGAGATAGATATGGAAGGAGAGAGATGGATGGATAGAAATAGATACTGTAGATAGACAGACACACCGTAGATGGATGGATGGATAGAGAGATAGATATGGATGGAGAGAGATGGAGGGATAGAAATAGATACTGTAGACAGACAGACAGACAGACACTATAGATGGATGGATGGATGGATGGAGAGAGAGAGATATGGAAGGAGAGAGATGGAGGGATAGAAATAGATACTGTAGATAGACAGACACACTGTAGATGGATGGATGGATAGAGAGATAGATATGGATGGAGAGAGATGGAGGGATAGAAATACATACTGTAGATAGACAGACAGACACATACTGTAGGTAGGTATAATAAATAAATAATAATAAATAATAAAACTGAATTTATTAACCGCTCCCTCTCCCCACAGGGACTCGGGGCGGTGCACAGGGAGAATAAAAACCATAAATATACAAAAATACATACAATTTAAAACAGATTAAACAAACACCTGTGCTAAAATCCCATTAACTAAAAATCCCCACTCAATATAAATAAACAATTAAAAAACCCATAGAGAGAGAGACTACCCTAGGCCGGCCAGGCGGAAAAGATGTGTCTTTAGTTTCAGGCGGAAGGAGCGGAGGTCCGTGGTCGTTCTAATATCGGGGGGAAGGTCGTTCCAGAGGGCCGGGCCCGCCACAGAGAGAGCCCTTCCCCTGGGCGTCGCCCGCTGACAAAGTCTAGTGGACGGCACCCGGAGAAGTCCCTCTCTGTGGGAGCGAATCGGCCGTGAGGATGTGTGAGGCAGGATCCGATCCCGCAGGTAGCTAGGTCCCGAGCCATGGAGCGCTTTAAAGATGATAACCAGCACCTTGAAGCGCACCCGGAAGACGACAGGCAGCCAGTGCAGCTCGCGCAAGAGCGGTGTTACATGGGTAAACCTAGTGGTTCCCATAATTGCTCGCGCGGCTGCATTCTGAACTAACTGAAGCCTCCGGGTGCACCTCAAGGGGAGCCCCATGTAGAGGGAGTTGCAGTAGTCCAGTCGGGATGTCACGAGGGCATGAGTGACTGTGCGAAGGGCGTCCCGATCCAATAGGGGGCGCAATTGGCGAACCAGGCGAACCTGGTAAAACGCCCTCCTGGCCACGGCTGTCACTTGCTCTTCCATAGACAGCCGGGTATCCAGGAGGACTCCCAAATTGCGCGCCCCATCCACAGGGGCAAGATGTTCGCCCCCTATGGCCAGCGTTGGAGAAAGCTGGTTGAATCGGGCAGCCGGAAACCACAGCCACTCGGTCTTGGTCGGGTTGAGCCTGAGTCCGTTACTTCCCATCCAGATCCGCACGGCTTCCAGGCACTGGCACATCACCGCTACGGCATCGTTGGGGTGGTTTGGGGTAGATATATACAGCTGAGTGTCATCAGCGTAGAGATGGTACTCTACCCCAAAACCACGGATGATCTCACCCAGCGGCTTCATGTATGCATTAAACAAGAGAGGCGAGAGGACCGACCCCTGAGGCACCCCACATGTGAGGGGTCTCGGGGTCGACCTCTGCTCTCCTGCCAACACAAATTGCGATCGGCCAGAGAGGTAGGAGGAGAACCACCGTAAAACGGTGCCTCCCACCCCCAACCCCCCCAGCCGATGCAATAGGATACCATGGTCGATGGTATCGAAAGCCGCCGAGAGGTCTAATAGGACCAGGATGGAGGAACAACCCCCATCCCTGGCCCTCCAGAGATCATCCACCAACGCGACCAATGCCGTCTCGGTGCTATGCCCGGGCCGAAAGCCGGACTGGCGCGGATCTAGATAATCAACTTCCTCCAGGTGACGGGGAAACTGTTGTGCCACCACACTCTCGACAACCTTCGCCAGAAAGGGAAGGTTGGAGACGGGACGATAGTTGGTTAAAAGAGCTGGGTCCAAAGAGGGCTTCTTAAGGAGGGGCCTCACCATAGCCTCTTTTAGGGAAGCAGGCAAGGAACCCTCACTCAAGGATGCGTTGACAACCTCTTGGAGCCAGCCTCGTGTCACCTCCCAGGATGCCAGTACAAGCCAGGAGGGACACGGGTCCAATAAACATGTGGTGGCTCGCAGTCGTCCACGTAACCTGTCCATATCCTCGGAAGCAACGGAGTCAAATTCCTCCCAAACAAGATCGGCCTCGTGGCATCCCACTGGGCCACGAATGGGGGCTAGCTCGTTCCGTATCTGAGCGGTTTTGTCCTGCAGAAAAGTCACAAATTCCTCTGCTCTACCCTGTAGCGGGGCTTCCCGCACCCTCTGTTGCAGGAGGGAACGGGTCACCCTAAACAGGGCGGCAGGGCGGTTTTCTGCGGATGCTATGAGAGTGGCGCAATGATGACGTTTGGCCACTCTCAGCGCCACAATGTAAGTCCGTAAATGGGCTCTTACCTGTGTCCGGTCAGATTCGGAGCGAGTAGCCCTCCATCTTCCCTCTAGGCATCTCTTGCGGCGTTTCATCGCCCTCAGCTCCTCGGTGAACCAAGGAGCCGGGGCAGCTCGGCGCCGCAAGAGAGGCCGCAAGGGCGCGACCCGATCCAAGGCTCCCGTGGCCGCAGTATTCCATGCGGCCACGAGGTCCTCCATCGGGGCGCGGGTCAGGGGTACAGGAAGTGGCCCAAGCGCCGTCTGGAACCCAACAGGGTCCATCAGGCGCCTGGGGCGAAACCAGATAGGAAGTTCTGGTTCCGCCTCCCCGCAACGGGGAGTAGCGGTCGGAAGGTCGAGTCGGAGAAGTGAGTGGTCTGACCATGACAAGGGTGTGATGACTATATCCCCTATACCCAGATCACTCTTCCATTGGCCCGAGACAAAGATGAGATCCGGCGTATGTCCACCCTCGTGGGTGGGGCCTTGAATTAGTTGGGTCAGGTCCATGGCCGTCATGGAGGCCATGAACTCCCGAGCTGCCTCGGATGATTCGCCCAACGATGGCAGATTAAAGTCCCCCATGACTACAAGTCTGGGGGTCTCAACTGCCACCGTAGCGATCACCTCCAGGAGCTCGGGCAGGGCTGCTGCTACATAGCGGGGAGCCAGGTATACAACCAGCAAGCCCAACTGCCTCCCTAGGCCCCACTTCACGCAGAGGGACTCACAACCGGTAGTCTGAGGCACAATGGTCTCTCTCGGCTCAAGGCCTTCCTTGATAATGACCGCTACCCCACCGCCCCTGCCTAGGGCCCGCGGCTGATGAAAAGCGCAGTAACCTGGTGGGCACATTTCGACGAGGGGAAGTCCTCCCTCGTGGCCCAACCAGGTCTCTGCAATTCCTACCAGGTCCGGCTCCCCCTCTGACACAAGGTCATGGACGAGGGGGGCTTTGTTGACCACGGACCTGGCGTTGCAAAACATCAGCCGCAGGCCCTGGCTCTGTATCCCCTGATACAGAGGTAGGTAGGGAGATAGATATGGATGGAGAGAGAGAGATGGATGGATAGGTCCACCTGTGATTTTACTCCCCAGTCAACCCTGATTTCTGAGCTATATTCTCAGCTGTTCTGGCAGCTCTGCGCATGCGCACACTGGGAACAGGCTCCAGCTGTTCCTCTGCCTCACTGCTGTCTAGCTCCGAAGGCAGCTGAGAACTGTCAGAGGGCCCTGGCCCCCTCTCTGCCTCCGACACAGAGCCCTCATCAGAGCCTTCCCCAGACTCCAGGACTGGCCCAGGTTCCTCCCCAACCTCCTCACTGTCCGAATCTGCTGCCAGCTCCACTGGCCTCTGGCGGGCCACTAAGCCGAGGACTTAGAGAAAACTCTCCCAGCTGATTGAAAAAATAAATAATGTTCAGAGCTGACAGCGAGGTACAATTTTGCTTGACGCGCTTCTGCTGGGGTTGAATTTTGCGAGATGTTTTTGAAGTTTTCAGAGCCGGTGAGAATTTTTCCCTAACCGACGTCACTCAGTAAGTTGTGCGTGGGAGTCAAACTAGCTGAAGCTTTGTGAATCATGGTTGTAAGTGTGAAAGTGAAGGAGGGTATGTATGCGTGTGCGTGTGTGAGATTTAGCAGCTATTGCCGAATAAATAAAATCGAGGAATGAGGAATTGTTCACCCAACGTTTTGGAAGTTATGATGGTCCAACCCTGTTGTAGCATTAATACCAGAAAATTAACAGGAGAAGCTAAAATTTTGTTGAATTTAGGTAGTCCTCGACGTACGACCACAATGGAGCCCAAGATGTTGCTAAGTGAGACATTTGTGAAGTGAGTTTTGCCCCGTGTCAGACTTTTCTTCCCGCCGTCCTTAAATGAATCACTCCCGTTGGTGCATTTGTAACATGGTTGTTAAGTAAATCTGGCTTCTCCGTTGGTTTTGCTTATCCAAAGGTTGCAAAAAAGAGGGTCCAAGGACTTTGGACACAGCAACGGTCATAAGTATGAATCCGTTGCCAAGCATTTGAAATTGGATCACAGATAATAGTTGAGTACTTGTTTAAAGTTAGTAAAATATCAAACCTAGGACAAAAAGAGTTTTCTCCCTTTAAGGGTCGGGATGGCGAACCGGTGCCCTCTCTGCAGGCACGCGAGCCATCAGCCCAGCTGAGCTACACTGCGCATGCGCCTCCCGCCAGCCAGCTGATTTTTGGGTCTCTGCCACACATGCAGGAGGCATGTGTGCATGCACGGGGGGCGGAGGGGGAGTCACGCGGCATATCCGGGAAGGGGGTTTGTGGTATTTTCCACCATGCCCCGTTTTTGGTTCCAGGAGGCTTCAGGGAGGCCTACTAGGCCCAAAACGGGCCGCGGGAGGGGTCGCATGTGCGGGGGGAGGGTCACGCACCCATGCGCAAGGGGGAAGGGCGCCTGGGGGATGTCGCGTGCATTGCATTGTGGGTGTGGGTACACACATGCCAAGACAAAAAGGTTAGCCATCACTGCTTTAGGATTTTTTAAAAAAAAAAATAATAATAATAACATAGAGGATTCTCTTAATATGAATTATGATAAAGATTAATGAGTTAACAGAAGCACATACTTCTCACTCACTACAACAAAGTGAAGCAGAGATACAGTAATCCCTCGTTTTTCGCGGTTAATGGGGACCGGAACCTTCCGCGGAAACTGAAAAACCGCGAAGTAGGATTCGCAATCCACTATACCGGAAACTTGAGTTGGTGGACATCGTTTAAAGCAAGCACTAGGGGGCGCTTGCCTCCTACCAATGCATTTTTTTTCCTATTCTGTATTTTTGAAAAACCCGCGACGCACCGAAGCCGCGAAACATGAAGCCGCGAAAAACGAGGGATCACTGTAATCCAATTGATTCTTTTATCCGAAGAAGAGATTACATCTAACTTCATTTCTATTCTGAAATTCCTTCTGGATTTTGTGCTTGCAATGAGGAAAAAAAAAAATGAAGCTTTGCTTTTGCTTTTTCGACTTACATTCCATTGTTACAGATGTGGTTTGTACGTCCTGTTGTGTAAAAGTAAAAAGTTGCGTTTGTCATGTCGTTATTTCGACCGTGCTAAAGAGAGTCAGAGGTCGGTGCCTTGTTCTTTCCTTTTCCCTCTCTTCCACCATATTTTCTTTTCATTTTCCTCCCCCTCCACCTGGTTTCCTATTACTTTTGTGAATTTCTTTCTATTTTGTATTTTGATAAATCAATTTTAAAAAAAAGGAAATTTGATCGTGTGATCGTGGGGACTTTGCAAGAGGTCTAACTGTCAAAAACAGTCCTAAATCACTTTTGAAACTTTGAATGGTATTGAGCGCATGTTGCATTATGGATGTGGGCTCTTTCAGCAGGTGACGACAAAATGGTCAGCCATCACTGCTATATGATATATCACATAAGAGGTTTTTTTCTGGCAATTGTTTAAGTCGTCAGCCTCTTTCAAAATTGTGGATCATATTGTAATTTATTCAGCAAGTATTGTGGGCCCAGTTGGCCAAAGAAAGCTCAGGACTATATTGGTTGGAAATGGCAGGAAGAGGCCTCCACCCCACAGTGGATAAACAATGGTTAAAATGACGATGATTGTAATTGATAGCACGTTAGGTTGGTGTATCCTTTCAAACATTTTCTTCCTATGGATTCAGTTGTCAACCCTGAATCTGAACCTGGCCGAAGCCATCTTGGAACTTCCATGCAGCCACACTGGAGTTGAGGGATAAGGAGGAAGGATTAGAGATAGCTGGGGCTGTGTAGTCAAAACAAAATACTTTCTCTTGAGAACCAAGGTCATTCTCAAACCTGGCTGGAGAAAGGAGGAGCGATGTCACCAGGCAGCCAGACAGCGCTTTGATTGAACCATGAGACTGATTGCTTGGGGTTGAGGGGGAAATGTTTACTTTTAATTAAGATGAAAACCGCGGGAACCTTCAGAGTTGGTTTTCACCAGATTTGTGCCAATAAGACATATCCAATAAACCTATTCTTTGAGGAACTCGTCTCCCTCAGAGTTTTGCTTGGTATCAGTGGTGGGTTACGACCGGTATGTCCTGCTACGGGCGTACCGGTGCCTGCTGGGAGCACCAGGTACTGTTCCGGTACGGTACTCCGGAGGGCCCACCTGCCTGCCTGCTCCTTACTGGTATTTGAGCTCTTCTGGGCTTACGCGCATGAAGTGTACAGAGCCTGCGTGACGCTCCACCAAGCAGCTGGAGTGTCACAGGTGGTAAGCATGCAGCGCCCGCTGCGTGTGTGTGCTGCACGCATTCATGTGGTGCACGCCGGGCCCCGTTGCACCGTACCAGTTGCACCGGTATCCGGAACTCACCACTGCTTGGTATGGATCTATAACTTGGAACCCTGACCGCTGAATTCTTTTTGTAAAGATGGCGAAGACATCCTCTGTTTTTTTGCTCTCCACAACTGGGATTTCTTTTAAAAAAATGAATGCTGGGTTATGCGCTCAGAGTATTAACTTTCTTCCTTCCTTCCTTCCTTCCTTCCTTCCTTCCTTCCTTCCTTCCTTCCTTCCTTCCTTCCTTCCTTCCTTCCTTCCTTCCTTCCTTCTTTCTTTCTTTCATAGCGAAAACTCGGGCTGCTGATTTGCTGGTGAATCCGTTAGATCCAAGAAACGCCGATAAAATTAGAGTTAAAATTGCCGACCTAGGGAACGCTTGCTGGGTGGTAAGTGTAACGAATGAAACACGTCTACAAATTCGCTGTTTTAAGTCTCCTATCTGATTTGGGGCGTTTTGTAAATTAATGCCTGTCGTTTCCATTTATTTTATTTTTTTAGCATAAACATTTTACGGAAGATATCCAGACCCGGCAGTATCGATCGATCGAAGTTTTAATAGGGGCTGGTTACAGTACACCCGCTGATATCTGGAGTACAGCATGTATGGTAAGAACCTTGTGGTGGGCTCGTTTTTCCTGCTTTTGAATCATCATCTTTTAATGATCCCGTAATCCCTCGCAGGGTGGAATCTGAGCAACTGAATGGAGAGGAGGGCTTTCTGGCCAGACGCCTTTCATGTTGCCGGTACGGAGTTCTATTCAGCAGCTATATTCTCAGCGTTCCCAAACAGAGGAATAGCTGCCTCTACCTGGGATCAAACTCACAGCCTCCTGATTGCGAGGCGAGAGCTCTACCTCTAGGCCACCGCATCACTCAATCGGAAATATTTGGAATCAGAAAGAACAGTAAAATTATTATGATTTCTGGCCAAGATAGTTTTGACTGTAAGACAGTGATGGCTGATCGTTTTGGTGCTGAGTGACCGGGGTGTACCGCCGACTCGACTACTGCAATGCTCTCTACATGGGGCTTCCCTTGAGGTGCACTCGAAAGCTACAGTTAGTGCAGAATGCAGCTGCGCGGGTGATTACGTGAGCATCTAGATGCTCCCATATAACACCAATCCTGCGTGAGCTGCACTGGCTTCCTGTGGTCTTTCGGGTGCGCTTCAAGGTCTTGACGACCATCTTCAAAGCTCCATGGCTCGAGACCTAGTTATACGCGAGACCGTCTCCTGCCCCGTACATCCCTTAGACCGATACGCTCCCACAGAGAGGGCCTTCTCAGGGTGCTGTCGGCCGGACAATGCCGACTGGCGACACCCAGGGGAAGAGCCCTGCGGTGGGCCCTGCCCTGTGGAACGACCTACCCCCTGAACTACGTACCATCACCGATCTCTGCCTGTTCCGCCAGTGTTTAAAAACACACCTGTTTCTTCAAGCCGACCTAACATAGCCTCCGCTGTGACTGGTATTAGATAGTTTTAAAATGGGGGGTTTTAATTGGTTTTAGCGCAGGTTTTTGTTGTTTAATAGGTTTTTTAATTTGTGTATTTTATATTACTTTTGTATGTTATTTTAAATTCCTGTGCGCTGCCCTGGGTCCTTTTGGAGAAGGGCGGGATACAAATTGAATAAAATCAAAAAAAAAAAATCTAAAATCTACAACCCACAACTCACTCTGCCCCCCTTGCCCATTTTTGGCTTCCAGATTGGTGCAGGAGGCTTTCCAGGCCCAAAACAGGGCATGGAGAGGGGGGGGGGGCTCACACAGCACCCTCGCGCCCTGTTTTGACTTCCAGGTTAGTGCAGGAGGCTTCCCAGGCCCAAAATGGGGCACAGGGGGGGCCTTACGCAGCGCCCACCTGGCCCGTTTCGGCTTCCGGGTTGGTGCAGGAGGCCTTCCAAGCCCAAAACGGGGCGCCCAGGGGCGCATACACATGCACGAACCCCCCCAAAATGTAATTGAAGTGCCCCCTGCACATGCACCCTGACCCCCGTGCATGTGCAGCAGAGACCCGAAGACCAGCTGGCCAATAGGAGGTGCGCGTGCATGCGCGGTGGAGCCGGGCTGGGGGCGATGGATGGCCTGCCTGCAGAGAGGGCTCGCGTGCCATAGGTTTGCCATCGCAGCCGTAAGATATAAGAAGTTCTCCACTGAACTCAAGTTTTCTTTTGTTCCCGTCCGTGGCGTTACCACCACTCAGTTGGAAGAACATTGTCATCCCCTGGTGATTGCCAGGAGCAAGTCTCCCCCGATGCTTCCCCTTCACGCATTCCTCCTACTCAACAGAACCATAGACATTTGTCTCCGGAGGACATTTCAAGGATCCCCATCAGGCACGTAACTCAGTTGGCAGCGGAACGAATCCCGCTCCTGAAACTTACCCTGAAGAGCTGTGGAACCTCCGCTGGCTGTCTTCCTGGTGGCCCCAGAGCTTGAAGAAGACCATATGTTGCCCAGTGAGCTGTATCTCACCTGCCCAATTGTGTGCAGGCTTCATCTGACGCTGAGGCAGCCCTTCCGTCGGTTTCAAGCCAATCAGAATAGAGCTGGAAGGGACCTTGGAGGCCTTCTAGTCCAACTTTCAGTTGCTCCTTGTCTTTGTGGCAGGCCGTTAAATACTAGAATACTCTAATATACTCAAATATTGGAATGCTGCTATTTTGTATCCTGGAACTGTCCTTGGTTGTCCTGTCGATCTGCCGTCCCTAGGAGACGGCATCTTCTAGAATGTCCAGTTTTAGTCACTTAAAGCCGCGGCGCGTGCCAAGATCCCCAGAGGAACCATGAACAGCATCGCCACTTATTCTTGGTGGTCCAAGATCATTGTGGCTTGTTCCACTGCTCCGATTTGCCTGACAAGGTTATCTCTGGCTCCTGACAAACCTGGATTCGTGGCCCTCCCGTCTATAAACCAGATTACAACTTCCCGAGACTCAGGTCTGCTGAGAGGATTACAGCATTTTTCGGAGTAGAAGACGCACCGGAGTATAAGTCGCGCCAAGATTTTGAAGAGGCAAATTTTTTAAAAAAAGGTTTTTGCACTCTGCAGACCTCCCAAAAACGGCCCGTTTTTCGCAAAAACTGGCCCGTTTGTTTGTCAAAAAGGGGGTATGCATAGCCTTTAGGAGGGTTGTAGAGTGCTCCTGTGGGCTGGGGAGGGAATGAGCAAAAATATGGCCTCCTAAAGGCTCTGCATGGCCATTTTGGTGAAGGGGGTGGGATTTCGGGAGGCCAAAAATGCTGTATTCAGTGTATAAGACGCGCCCAGATTTTCACCATTTTTGAGGGGAAAAGGTGCGTCTTATACTCCAAAAATACAGTATTTTTCTTTGAAAAAGTTTTTCTTTTAATTCCATACATATAACCACAAGTATACCATTAAATCTCAACAGAATTTCTTTTTGTATTGTCCATTATTATATCATTCCCTCAACCCAGAACAGCTGTCATTTATTTGCTCTTCTGCTTTCAATACACCCTATTTCACCACCTTCCTCTCCTTCACTCCTCCTCCCTCCCTCCGTTCTTCCCTCTGCCATCCCTCTCTTCTCTCCTTCTCCTCTCTCCACTTCTTCTTTCTCTCCTCCTCCTCCTGAGAGGATTATTAAGTGCTGGAACAAGACTAATATGGGCTCCCTCACCTACACTTGGACTCATAAGTCAATAATGTCATCATTGTACATTTATTAAGTACATTCAAACATACTTGCAAATATATAAAAATGTATTTTCTGTTTTGTCAGTGAAGGGAAGCCCTACCCTAAACTTCAATAGCACTCTTTTTTTCCTTCCATTTTTTTTGACATCCTTTCTAAAGGAAAGCCAAAGAAAAATCAATAGCAAATCGTAACATACTTAACAAGCTAATAATTATAACAGTAATATATTTACAGTAATTATAATAATTCAACCAGTGGGGAAAAAAAGAGACAAGAAAATGAGTTTTAACTAAATTTCTACTTACATTAGCCTATTTACATTTTCCCCGTATTATACCCATAATTCTATAGCATATTTATTTTCCATACTAACAGTTATTGACATTTGTCAACTTCTCTCTCATAATACCTCATCTCTTATTCATTCATAAAATGTATTCCATGCCCTATAATATTTTGAGTCTTCTTTATCTTTAATTTTTAAGCTTAATCTATCCATTCCAGCTCAATCCCAAATTTTTGTAATTATATCATCCTCCAATGGGGTGCTTGCATTTTTCCAATATTTAGCATCTCATTCTTGCTGCTGTCAATATGTGTAATACTAAATATTTCATTCTTGATGAATGTATTTTATTCTCCTTATGTACACTGAGAGCATAGGCACCAAAGACAAATTCCTTGTGCCTCCAATCACACTTGGCCAATAAAGAATTCTATTTTTTTAAAAAACAAATTGCATTCCTTGTGTTAGGAATGTAATCCTAGTGTTGGGTTGGCAATATATATAAGCCATAATTGGAATATTGTATCTGTAACTTTAACTGCTACAGTGAGAAGTGATTGGCTGCTGTTTCCTCAATCAGCCATAAGAGGGAGCCAGAATCACTGTTAGAGGCTGATCCTTGAATGATGGCTGCTCTGTATGTCAGTTATTGATCAGCGTGGAAAATTGTGAGTTGTGCAACTGTTCGCCAACTGTTTGAGTAAATAGACTGTGTATATGATTCAGGACTACTTATCACTTGTTTGTGAAGAAGTTTCTCTTTATTTTTCCAACGCAAGTAAAAGTCTACTTGTTTTACCGTCAGTGTCTGTGACTGATAGTGTGGATACTTAGCAGCATATTCCCCGCTGCATTCTGCTACACACACTTTTGGTCTCCCAACAGAGATCTCCTTAACACCTTGCATGAGAGAGAAAACTCGTCCAATATTAAAATATCCTTCTTCTTCTTTTATTTAAATCCCAGGCCTTTGAGTTGGCAACTGGAGATTATCTCTTCGAGCCACATTCTGGGGAAGATTATTCCAGAGATGAGGGTATGTATTTTTTTTATTTTTTTTTACAAAAAAATATCCCGGCATGCTTTGAACCTTTGTGAACATTCACTAGGGAATATGAAAACAATTTCATTTCAAAAAATGCCAATGCCTGCATTTCCCCCTCCTCTTTAAAATCCCATCGCTAACTGAAAGTCACTCCCTTCTGCAGAAATATTTTTCCTCCCCTAAATCTTGAGAGAGGATTCCTGTCTCGTAAGATCTGCATCTGTGTGCAGAAAGTTTGAAATTGTGCCGCTTGGATACACAACCTGACACCATGTGACACGAAGTTGAACTAAACTAGACCCTGAATGCTGAATTTCTGAGTTTGGGGGCCATTTGACCGTATTTACCCATTAGGCAGGGTTTTTTTTAAATATCCTAAGGATGATCTGAGAATTTGGGGGGTGGCGATGATAGAATTCGTAATCTTGAATTTGCTGGCGGGGGGGGGGGGGAATATATAGAAGATAACGGTGGAAAAACCTGAATTAATTATTATTTAAATGCCTATTCCACCCTTCTAAGCAGCAAGCAAAACTCTACTAAACCCCATTTAGTAAAGTTGGCCTAATTTCTGTGAAAATTGTTTGCAGCTGTAAAAACAGCCGTTTCAAACAGGGGGGGAAAAAAGGCATAATATTTAGCAAATTCTTTTGCAAAAACAAATCTTAGGCAAAATGATTGTGTTAATATATGGTTAATATGTCACTTAATACACATTCTTTTCTCTTTTTTTTTTATCCTGCCCTGTACTTTTTTGGAGCATGGCTTCTGGCAGGAGTGTGTGTGTGTGTGTGTATGCAATTGTGTGTTTGTGTGTGTTTTTGTGTGTTTGTATTAGTATTATTAAAGTATTAGTGTTAAATTCAGACTTATCTTCCTTTTGGGTAAATATGGTCATTACTAAATGATTTGCAGGTAAGTCCTTGACTTACGACCAAAATTCCAAGCCCAAAATTCCCGCAGCAGCCCACAGTCGTTATGTGAGTTTTGCCCCCCCTTTTATGACCTCTCCTGACACAATTGTGAAGCGCGTCGTGTGGTGGTGAAGTGAATCACATGGCCATTCAGGGAATCACACGATCGCTAAGTGAGTCTGGCTCTCCCCGTTGACTTGTCAGAAGGTCGCAACAAAGGGATCATGTGACACCCCCCCCCCCCGGGGCATGGCGACCGTCATAAAGGCGAGTCCCGAATTTTGATCAGGGGATGCCGCAATGCACCGGTGTGGGAAATGGCCCCCGAGTCCCTTTTTTTCCCCCCAGTGCCGTCATAGCTTCGCACGGTCAGTCAACGGACGGTCGTAAGTCAAGGACCCTCCCTGCAAAGTCCTATTCCTGCCCCTTATCCACGCTTGTCTGCTCGGAACGTCCTTGGCAGCGGTTTTAACAGGAGCCTCGCTTATTTATTTATTTTTTGCTTTCCATTTTTAAGCACCGCTAATGGTCCCCCAACCTCTCGGGAACCTCTGCATGACCGCGTGGAGAACTACTTGGGATTTCTTTTCTTCTTCTTTTGTTTCCAAAAAAAACCAAAACTAATTCCATTTTCCCTCCCCCTCTTCTTTTCACCCCCTCCTTGCCCTGCCCTGCCCCTCCCGCTCCTTATCTCCTTTGTTTCTCTCCTCCATAGACCACATAGCTCACATCATAGAGCTCCTAGGCAATATCCCAAGGCACTTTGCTCTCTCTGGAAAATATTCTCGGGAATTCTTCAATCGCAGAGGTAGTCCCTCTTCTTTTTAAAGGCGCCGTGACGCAGACAGAAGCGGACTGCGATATTGCTTGCCGGCAGCTCAGGGCCCCAGAATGCATGTCCGAAATATATATATCTCTCTCTCTCTCTCTCTCTTTATCTCTCTATCATCTATCTTATCTACCTCTATCTATCTCTTTATCTTTATATATCTGTCTGTCTATTATCAATCATCTATCTATCATCTCTCTTATCTCTATCATTTATCGCTATCTATATATTTATATCTATCATCTGTCTATCATCTATCTTATCTCCATCCATCCATCCATCCATCCATCCATCCATCCATCCATCCATCCATCCATCCATCCATCTATCTATCTATCTATCTATATCTATATCATCTGTCTTATCTCTGTCGACCATCTATATCTATGTATCATCTATCTTAATCTATCATCTCACTTATCTCTATTTATCGCTATCTATATATTTATATCTATCATCTGTCTATCATCTATCTTATCTCCATCTATCATCCATCCATCCATCCATCCATCCATCCATCCATCCATCCATCCATCCATCCATCCATCTATCTATCTATCTATCTATCTATCTATCTATCTATCTATCTATCTATCTAATCTCTGCCATCTATATCTATGTATCATCTATCTTTATCTCTCATCTCTCTTTTTCTATTATCTCTTTATATATATATGTCTATTTATCAACTATCTATCTATCTATCTATCTATCTATCTATCTATCTATCTATCTATCTATCTATCTATCTATCTATCTATCTATCTATCTATCTAATCTCTGCCATCTATATCTATGTATCATCTATCTTTATCTCTTATCTCTCTCTCTATTATCTCTTTATATATATGTCTATCAACTATCTTATCAATCCTCTCTCTCTCTCTCTCTCTCTCTCTCTCTCTCTCTCTCTCTCTCTCTCTCTCTCTATCTATCTATTCTATCTATTCTATCTCTATATAGATTGATTGATCTATCTATCTCATCTATCTATCTAGGACTTAAAAGCCACGAAGGTTGGGATGCTTGGCTGTCCCACAAGGCAGCCTGGCCCTCTGATTTGAACGGTTTCCCCCCACTAAATTCACGCTGCAAGCAACCTTCGCGTCTCCGTGTTTTGACCAGGACGGTGGAGCCCGTCTGTTTCTGTCTGTACCGGGCCGTTCTCCTTGTGTGCATGCCGTGTATTGATTAAACTGTTGTATGTTTCTCTGTTTTGCTGGAAATATGCTCCAATGCAGATCACATAGCTTTGATCATTGAACTGCTGGGAAAAATCCCTCGAAAATACGCAGTGTTGGGAAAATATTCCAAGGAGTTTTTCACCAAAAAAGGTAACGGTGTTTCTGAACCCCCTAATATCAACAGTAGCTCTTCCCCCCCTCCCCCCAAAATGACTCATCCTTATAAACGATGAAACGTTTATTTGATTTAAAATATATATATATATATATATGTTAAAGAACCCGTGCAGGATGAATTTTGCTGTATAGGTAGTCCACATTTCTATTGTTAAGTGAGACATTTGTTACGCGAGTGCCTGATTTTACGACTTATCTTGCCAAAGTTGTTAAGTGAATTATTGCAGTTGTTAAGTTAGCAACTTGGCGGTTACCATATTTTTCGGAGTATAAAACGCTCCGAAGTATAAGACGCACCTAGCTTTTGGGGAGGAAACAAAGGAGAAAAAATCTTCCTCTGCCTCCCAGCAATTTGCCTCCTTGCAACAAACAGCAAACAGCACAGAAAATATACACTGTTTGTAATGTTGCATTTCAGACTATCCTTGTACAGATGCTGTTAAAATTGACGTGGCTTTCTGGAAGTATAGTTCTTCTCTGCTATTTAAAAGAAGAGACAATAGCGCTGGGGCTCTTCAGATCAAGCATTTATTTTAAAAAAAGCTTCTTTGTTTTGTTAAGTTGTCTGGAACAATAATAAAGCAGTCTTTAAAAAAATAATGACTAATCATGTGAACATTCTATAGGCATTTATAGTTATTGACTTACCTCCTTGCAGCAAACAGCAAACAGCCTGTTTCAGTTTAGCCTGATTAGAAGAAGAGACAATCTGCCTCTGCCTCCCAGCAATCTGCCTCCTTGCAGCAAACAGCAAACAGTACAGATGATAAGTCTAATAATTTGAACATCCTATAGGCATTTATAGTTATTGACCTACCTCCTTGCAGCAAACAGCCTGATTAGCACAAGAAAAAAAATCTGCTTCTGCCTCCCAGCAATTTGCCTCCTGGAGCAAACAGCAAATTTCACTTTCAGTTTAAGGTGCCTTCTGATCATCAGCTGCTTCAGGCTGCAGGGATTGCTGTAGCCTATTGCAGCCCCCGCAAGCCCCATTTCCCCTGTTTGTTGAAAAGAGGTAAATTGCTGGGAGGCAGAGGCCAAAGGGTTCGGGCGGTGGGTGGGTGGGGCTACATTCAGTGTATAAGACGCACCCAAATTTTTCACCCTATTTTAGGAGGGGGGGGAAAGGTGGGTCTTATACTCCGAAAAATATGGTAACGGCTTCCCGATCGACTTTGCTTGTCAGAAGGTTGCAAAAGGGGAAATCTCGGGACCATAGGACATTGCAACCATGGTAAATGTGAACCAGTTGCCAAGCGTCTGAATTTTGATCTCACGCTCGTATTTATGACCGTTGCAGTGTCCCAGAGTGAGGTGTGCGTGTGTCACGTGATCCTCTTGGGGAATCCGGATTCACTTAACAACCACGCTTCCTAGCTTAACAACTGCAGCGATTCACTTAACAACGGTGGCAAGAAAGGTGGTAAAATGGGACAAAACACGCCTTAACTGCTGTCTCTCTTAGCAGGGGAAATTTAGGGAAATTTAAATCAAGGACTTCCTGTGATTAAAAACCTTTCTGTGCTCTTGGTCAATTCATCGGAAAATGGCCCAAATCAGTTGAGGTTGGACTGTAATTTTTGCCCAAGAGACTCTCAGCACTAAACTTTGGGAAATTCGATCCCTCTCTTCGGAATTGGCATTATTTTCTTTTTTGCCAGGTCCTCCTTGCTCCCTCTTACCCCCCCCAGCCATGCTGGTTGCACCCAATAATCTTCATCATTACTTGGGTGGGGTTAGCAAATGCTTCTGTCTGTGGTTCGCTCTGGGCACGGCCTCCTGTGGAATTGAAATTTGGCCTGTGATACCTAGACCTGCTTCTCCTCTGAACCAATTCACAGAATGGGAGGCTAGTTTAACAGGATAACAGAGGCGGAAGGGACCGTGGTGGTCCTCTAGTCCAACCCCCTGCTCAAGCAGGAGAGCCTATACCAATGATGGCGAAGCTTTTGGGCACCGTGTGCCCAACTGGGAATGTATGTGTGTGTATGTGAGCGTGTGCCAGAGTGCTGGAAACACGAAGACCAGCTGTCCAGACTGTGCATGCCTGCCTTTTGGCCCGTTTTGGACATTCTTTGGGCCATTTATGACCTGAAAAACAGCCCCAAAACAGCCTGAAAATGGCTCACAAATGACCTGAAAACAGCGCAAAGATGGCCTGAAAACAGCCCCCAAAATAGCCTGAAAACAGCCCAAAACCCGGCCTGAAAGCCCCCAAAACAGCTGGAAAACACCCCCAAAATGGCCTGAAAACACCCCCAAAACGGCTGGAAAACAGCCCGAAAACGGCCCAAAAACACCCCAAAACGGCCTGAAAACGGCCTGAATAAGGCCCAAAAACGGCCTGAAAGCATCCCCAAAAACGGTCTGAAAACAGCCCCAAAAAACCGGCCTGAAAACAGCCCCCCAAATGGCCGGAAAACACCCCAAAAAAGGCCTGAAAAAGGCCTGAAAATGGCCCAGAAACGGCCTGAAAGCATCCCCAAAAACGGCCTGAAAACAGCCCAGAAATGGCCTGAAAACACCCCAAAAACCGGCTGAAACACCGGCCTGAAAACAGCCCCAAAAATGGCCTGAAAGCAGCCCCAAAAACGCCCGGAAAACATCTCCAAAAATGTCTGGAAAACGGCCCAAAATGGCTTGAAAAACTGCCTGGATTTTGGGCTTTTTTGGCCGTTTTTGATGGTTTTCAGTCCTTTTTCTGGCACCTGTGAAGACCATCTGGCTGGAAACCATAAGAGCAGCCGGTGATGGCACACCTTGCCCACAGAGTGCCACCTTTGCCATGCGTGCCATAGGTTGGCCATCCCGGACCTCTCCTGTCCCAGACAAATGGCTGTCCCAACCTCTTCTTGAAAACCTCCCGGGATGGAGCCCCCACAACCTCTGGAGCAAAGGTGAGTTCTTACCGGTTCAACTGAACCGGTAGTAACTTGGCAGCCTGCGTTGCTGTAACCAGCAGCGCCTCACGACAGCCTCGCCCTCCCAAAGGATGCAAACAACCAGCTTGCTTGCAAGGAGTATCGATCCTTCCATTCCCCCCCCCCCCCCAATCGGTCAGAACTGAAGAAGCTTCTTGGAGGAGAAGAGAAACGTCTTCGAAAGGAAAAAGGAGGAAGTCCAGTTGCCTCTTGGGAAAAAAGAAGCCCCTTTGGGACCACCATCAACCTGGATGATTTGAGAATCGCTACAGGCTTTAAACTGGCTTCCTAACAACTGCAGGGATTCACTTAACAACAATGGCAAGAAAGGTGGCAAAATGGGGGCAGAGCTCACTGACGAAAGGTTTCCTTTAGCAACATAAATCTGGGGCTCCACTGTGGTCGTAACGCGAGGACTCCCCTTAATTGCATCGGAGGGCCTCCCACGTGGCTATTTCATCCTGTCGTCTTTTCGATTCCTCTTCCTTTTTCCAGCCTTTCTGGGGAGAATTGTTGGTTTTATTAACTGCCAACCGTTACGTTTCCAAGGTTCCCAAGGATGTTATTACTTCTCTCTGTTTTTAGTTGCTGGAACCCTGCCAAGAGTGCTTTTAATTGAGCCGGGTGTAAACAAACATAGAAAGCAGAGGTTCCCAAAACTTGGCAACTTTAAGACTTGTGGACTTCAACTCCCAGAAATCTCCAGCCAGCTCTGCTGGCTGGAGAATTCTGGGAGTTGAAGTCCACAAGTCTTAAAGTTGCCAAGTTTGGGAACCTCTGATATAAAGCCACGGGTTGATTGCGCCCAGGCTGGATGCGCGTTGGCTCTGTGTTTGTAGCAGGAGTGTAAAGTGAGGCGCATTGGATAAAGGAGGAATTGGGGAGCGTGTGCGGCGATGTTAACTTGGCGAAGAGTACATCTAAAAACGGACCCCAAGGATTTCTTTCATGGTTTTATTTTGGGAATGGATTAAATCCCTCTAATCGACACCCTGTCACTTCCCACCTCTGAGAAAGACTTCCTCATTGGAAAAAGCAGATTAAAAAAAAAAAAAAGGAATGTGCTGCGAACACTAGAATGCTGAATAATAAGTATTGTCCTTGCTTCTTTAATAGGCCCGTTGTGTTAGGGCCCAAAAATTGAGGGGAGGGAGGGGGAAGGAAGGGAGAGAGAGAGGGAAGGAGGGGGGGGAGAGAGGGAGGGAGGGGGGAGAGAGAGAGGGAGGAGCGAGGGAGGGAGAGAGAGGGTGGGAGAAGGTAGAGAGGAAGGCAGGGGTAGAAAGAGGGAAGGAAGAGAGAGGGAGGGAGAGGGAGAGAATGAGAGAGGGAGGGTGGAGAGAAAGGGAGGGAGGGGGAGGGGAGGAGAGAGAGGGAGGAAGGGGTAGAGAGAGGGAGGGGTAGAGAGAGCGAGAATGAGAGGGAGGGGGAGAAAAAGGGAGGGAGGGGGAGGGGAGGAGAGAGGGAGGAGTAGAGAGAGGGAGGCAGAGAGCAAGAGGAGGGGAGGGAGGGGGAGAGAGAGAGAGAATTCATTGAGAATAATTTCCTAGTCTGCACTGCCCCCTTGTGGTTTGTTTTATGTTAGTTTGACTTGACAGAATAACATGGCTGGGAGGGACCTTGGAGGTCTTCTAGTCCAACTTGCTCCTCAAGCAAGAAATCCTATACCATTCTGGACAAAATGGCTGTCCAGCCTCTCCTTAAAAAAAAAAAGGCACTCATGACTTCTGGAGACCGGCCATTCCACTGAGTGTTAATGTGACTTTATATAATGTATCATAAATGAATATAGGGATGCGGTGGTTCAGAGGCTGAGACGCTGAGCTTGTCAATCAGAAAGGTCAGCAGTTCGGCGGTTTGAATCCCTAGTGCCCCGTAACGGAGGGAGCTCCCATTATTTGTCCCAGCTTCTGCCCACCTAGCAGTTGGAAAGCATGTAAAAAAATGTAAGTAGAAAAAGAGGAGCCACCTTTGGTGGGAAGGGAACAGCGTTCTGTGCGCCTAGAATCTCGAATCACAACCACAGTTGAGCCCAACTTTAATTTTGCCAAGTGAGACATTGGTTTGCCCCGTTTGACGATTTTTCTTGCCCCGGTTGTTAAGTGAACCTTTGCATTGATCAAGTGAATAACATGGTTGTTAAGTGAATCTGGCTTCCACGTTGACTTTGCTTGTCAGAAGGTCACAAAAGGAGATCATAGGACCCCGGGACGACACTGACCGTCATCAACGTCAATTTCCAAACCTCTGAACTTTGATCATGTGAACGGGGGATGTTGTTTTAACGGTCGCGAAGGGTGAAAAAACGGTCATAAGTCACTTTTTTCACTCCTGTTGTTACTTTGAAACGTCACTAAATGAACTGTT
This sequence comes from Rhabdophis nuchalis, assembly GCA_039707465.1. Classification (NCBI taxonomy): domain Eukaryota; kingdom Metazoa; phylum Chordata; class Lepidosauria; order Squamata; family Natricidae; genus Rhabdophis; species Rhabdophis nuchalis. The sequence goes on along the minus strand of CM077656.1, from coordinate 24,563,547 downwards.
GTAAGTCGAGGGCTTCCTGCATTTAAACTACGGTCTTCCTTTTAATCTTGGCGTCCTTAAGACTTTTGGACTTCAACTTCCAGAATTCCCCAGCCCACAAAGTGGGGATGAAACCTATTTTAAGTGTTTGACTGTTGAAAGTTTCGTCTTCATACCCTTCAGGGTTGACTGTACTTGCACAAAAGTGAAACATCGATCTTGTATCATAATCTTGTATCATATCCCTTCCTAATTACAGAGTCAGCATTTTAGATTCTAATTTTCTTATTCCACTTGGTATTCCGAAGAATCGATCTGATTCTATTTATTATGACGTTTTTGACATTTTAGCTTACAGTTCTAAGTCACGCAGCATCTCGGGGATATTGTTGAAGATATCTCCTTTAGGAGACAAGAGAGTTGTGCAACGGAATTTGCAGCAAGAGATTCGTTGCTAGATATTCACACTAATAGTCACAGGCACTGATGGTAAAAACAAGTAGACTTTACTTGTGGTGGAAAAATAAACTACTTCTTCACAAACAAGTGATAGTCTTGAATCAAAATACAGTCTATCACTCAAACCGTTGGCTTACGGTCGTTCAATCTACGAACCTCCTTGCTTCTTTGCCTTTCACTGATCTAACCCGACATCCAGAGTCTCCATTCAAAATGATCAGCGTCTAACTGTGATTCCGGCTCCCTCTTATGGTTGAGTGAGGAAGCAGCAGCCAATTACATTGCACTGTAGCATTTAAAGTTACAGATACCAATTGTAATCATAGCTTATATATATATTGCCAACCCAACACTAGGATTATAGTCCTAACAGATATAAAAAACAGCTAAGATCCTGAAATAAATTAAGTTTCCAGGTGAAGTAGCAATGGACGATACAGAGGCCTGAAACATTGGTCAAGTATTTCTTGCGTTTCTTGCAAGCTTTTCAGTGCTGGTTTTCCAATTTTTTTACTACTGTTTTGCTTGTGCACGCATGTGCAGAAGTGGGTGGGCGGAGTCTCCCGCTGTCGGCACTACCGGTTTGCCCGATCCAGGCCGAACCGGTAGAAACTCACCTCTGAAGCTTTTGAATAAAACACTATGAAACACGAATATATTTTTTTAAAATATATGTTTTTATTTTAGTCAAAATAAAATCCAAAAGTCAAAAAAATCCAAAGACAACCCCCCCCAAAACAAAGCATTTTTAAAAGATACATTAAAAAAACCACATGATAACAACTATTATCCCCTCTAGTGAAATACCGATGAATATATTACAAAATTAGTTTCCACCCCTTGTAAAATAGGACCTTCCTCAAATTTTTAAACTACTAAATCTACTAGGACATTTTTCTAAAATATATGTGTTTATTTTATTCTAAACAAAGTGAAAACACAAAACTCGAAACAAACCCAAAGGCAAAAAAGAAAAAAGAACACCCCCCCCACAAAACAATCAAAGCATTTAAAAAGATGCATTAAAAAGAAACCTTTACGATATACACATATCCCCTCTAGTTAAATACTGATTCATATATTTGTGCAAAATTACCGTATTTTTCTGAATATAAGACGCACCTTTTTCCCTCAAAAAAGAGGCTGAAAATCTGGGTGCGTCTTATAAACTGAATACAGCATTTTTGGCCTCCCGAAGTCCCACCCGCTTCACCAAAATAGCCATGCATAGCCTTTAGGAGGCTTTCAGAGAGCTCCTGGGGCTGGGGAGGGCAGAAATGAGTGAAAAACGGGCTGTTTTATTTGCTCATTTTGCCCCCTCCCCCAGCCCCCAGGAACGCTCTATAAGCCTCCTAAAGGCTATGCATGCCCTTTTTCTTGACAAAAAACGGGCCCGTTTTTGCGAAAAATGGGCCGTATTTGGGGGGTCTGCGGAGTGCCCAAACTTTTTTTTTTAATTTGCCTCTTCAAAATCTTGGTGCGTCTTATACTCGGGTGCATCTTATACTCCGAAAAATACGGTAGTTTCCACCCTTTGTGAGACCAAATTTTTAGACTACCAAATAACCCGAAGATACGTTTTTGTGCGTGAATCAATGTGCCTCCTACGGCTGCTTCCCAAGCTCAAAAAGAGACTCCGATCAAACCTCGACCCGCGCAGAACTAACCCCTCCCCCCTTCCACCTTTTCCCGTAAACGCAGGAGAGCTTCGACACATCACCAAGCTGAAACCCTGGAGCCTCTTCGACGTTCTGGTGGAGAAATACGGTTGGCCTCAGGAAGACGCGGCGGAGTTTACCGATTTCCTGATCCCCATGCTAGAAATGGTTCCAGAGAAACGGGCCTCGGCGGGCGAATGCCTTCGGCACCCTTGGCTGAATTTGTAGCAGTGGCTTTGGATCGAACCGCTCGGGGCCAGCCCTCCCTTTCTTCGCGCATCAAAGCTAAAAAAAAAACCCCGGTGACTGTCATAAAATGCTCTTTAAGAGGATGGCTTCAATCCCAGTCCTTTTATTTTTTACTTTGGAGGTACTGTTTGACCTTTTTTGCTTTTTCGTGCACTGTGTTCTGGGGTGGAGGAAGGAAGGAAGGAAGGATTGTCTTTTTTGTCTCCAACTAGTAGTTCTATTGACTGTCTCCAAAAATACAGTCCCCTTCCCCCTTACTCTGTGTCTTTAAAGCATTGTTTCTTGTATTGTGTGGAATCCAAACATCGACTTTTTGGAAGCGCATCTCCTCAATTCTCTTCCCTTTTACTGTGTTTCGGGCAGGTTTGTAACTATTTATGGCAACTATTTTAGCTGAATATTCTATAATTTACAAAGTGTGAGACGTTGATCGAATCCTAATTCCGGAAATGTACAATTCTTAACTTCAAAGCAAAAGGGACCTTGTTCTTGTAAAATAGCGTTATGTAAATGCACCCTGTAAATGTTTATTTCCATTAAGAAAAAAAGAAACAAAAAAAAAAAAACAGGGCGGGGCACAAGTTGCAGCGTTAAAAGCTAGTAAATTGAAAAAGTGACTTTAGCATACCAGTTGCATGTAGTGGATTTTGCTTCAGGGAGTCACGTAGGCGCCCCTTTCAGTAGCTTATTTTGAATTTCGAAAGAAAAGTGGCTCTTGATTTCTAAAAAATTCTCTCAAGAGGCACTTTTAAGGAAGTCTGAAGTGTACTATATATATATATATATGTGTGTGTGTGCGTGTGTGTGTGTGTTAGGTTTTTGAGCTGATCAATAAATTTGATCAGTTGTGGAATCATATATATATATATATATATATGTATATATATATACATACATACATACATACATACATACATACATACATACATACATACATACATATATATATATATATATATATATCCTAAAAATACAAGTTCCAGATGTACTTATAAAAGAGGAGGCAGACATTGCAATCTCCAGAACTTAAAATATATTACCCACTTAGCTTTCGTTAGCCTTTGTAACATTGTCAGAGTGTCAAGACTAACTTTGAAGAGATATCGGCCTTTTTATATATCATTGATCAATTTGGCCGTTGCGCATGTGATAGGCCCATCCACCCGCCTCCCACCTGTAATTAGCTCTGTCGTTTTTACTTCAGACCTGTCAACCGAGCTAATTACAGGTGGGAGGCGGGTGGATAGGCCTATCACACGCGCAATAGCCAAATTGATCAATGATGTATAAAGGCAGATATCTCTTCCATGGTAGTCTTGACACTCTGGCGATGTTAGCAGAGGCTAACGAAAGCTAAGTGTGTGATGGCATAGGCAAGAGAAGACTGCATTTTTTGTAAGAGTAGTAGCTATATTAAGCTGAAGAATTTAAAGAAAACCTTGGAAGCAATTTTTTTTGTGCAGAACAGTGGATGACAAAAAAAAATAAAAATAAAGGTAGTCCTTTTGAGGGAGGAAAACAACAGCAACAAAAAAGCAGAAATGATACAAACCTTACATTAAAAAAACCCCGAGAGATCTTGCACCTTCCATTTATAGCTTTACCTGTTTCAGAAATAAATTGCACTAGCTTATTCCCCGCCCCCCCTCATAATTGACATATTGAGGAAGTAATCTTCCTTTGTAAGTTGCACACGATAAAAGGTAGGTGATTTTTTTTTTTGTATTAAAAGACAAAAAGAAAAAGATGAAATAGATTCCAAAAAAAAAAAAAGAGAGAGAGAGAGATATCCTAGGCAATACAAGATTTTAGAATGTAAAATACAGAGGTGTCTTTTAGCCTCTTTTAAAAAAAATAAAAACAAGTTCGGTTGGAATGAATGTAAACTTATTTCTGGTTTTACACATGAATTACGGTGCCACTGTCCATTTTAAAAGTGATTCACATGCCTTTTGCAATACTTAGATTGTGAGACGATTCTCTCCCCCCCACCCTTCCCATATTGTAACAATAATTAATTGTTTGAGGTGCTTGCAAGTTGTCTTAATTAAAGTGGTTGTTTTTTCTTTTTTCAGAAATTGTCCTGCTCTCCCTATGGATTGTTTTGGGATAGGGGTCAAATGCAAAACGTTTTTTTATTCGTCTCGGTGTTTGTTAGGACAATCCAACGGAAGTTGCTGCAGAAGTAATTTTTTTTTTGCCTTTTTTGTTTTCCGAACGTTTATTAAAACAAACCAACCGACCTCAAAAGCAGAGTGACACGTAGTAGATATCCCCCACTTTCCTCCCACCCCCCGCGGCAGGCTTCCTATATATTTTGTGACGCCAGGATCCAGATCCCAGAAGGCGCGTTAAATTCATTTGCAGCAAAATGTGGTGCCAGTTAGCTAAGGAGGCTTGTACGTAACAGATAGCTTTTCGAGAGAGCCTTGGTGCAGTTATAGGTACAGATTTTGGACGGAACGAAGTATAGCCCATAAAAGGACTATCGGTACAAACCACGTTTGCAAACCCCCCCCCCCCCCCCCACACATCATAAATTGCTTTCGACCAGGGGTGTCCAACTCAAGGTTGGATCCGGCCTGCAGGGTGCTTAGATCCAGTCCACAGGGGCCCCCCGCCCCTGGAAATTGCGAAGAACCCACCTGCAGTGTCTCTGCCAGTGATAAAAGAGCTCGGGAGGGCCGCGCACAGCCCTCCCAAGCTTCGTTTTTGGCTGCAACAGCCTCCTGCAGCCCTCTGCCAGTGAAAATGGAGCTTGGGGAGGTCACGCATGGCCTGCCCGGGCTCCGTTTTTAGCCGCAATGGCCTCCTGCAGCCCTCTGCCAGTGAAAATGGAGCTTGGGGAGGTCACGCGTGGCCTGCCCGGGCTCCGTTTTTGGCCGCAATGGCCTCCTGCAGCCCTCTGCCAGTGAAAATGGAGCTTGGGGAGGTCACGCATGGCCTGCCCGGGCTCCGTTTTTGGTCGCAATGGCCTCCTGCAGCCCTCTACCAGTAAAAACAGACCTTGAGGGAGGCCGTGTGAGCTGGCCACGCCCTCCTCCCCACTGCAAAGGTCAAACATAACCCTGATGTGGCCCTCAATGAAATCAAGTTTGACACCCCCCACTGCTTTGGGCCAATCCCTTTCCGAAAGGATGCCTCTTAGCTTCAGAGGAACAGTCTTGCATTCGAAATGTGTAGCTCAGGGTTGAACGGTGGGCTCCTTGGCGCTCTCCAAGCTGGGCGGGCTTTCCTGGCGACGTTTCGTGACCCAAACTAGGTAACTCGGCACCGATGACGTTACCTAGTTTGGGTCATGAAACGTCGGCAAGAAAACCAACCCAGTTCAGAGAGCGCAAAAGGACCTCAACGCCTTGCAGCCGCTGTCCGCTGGTGAACAGCCTTGCAAGGAACCGAATCAATTGGAGGAGGTCATCTCATCATGCTTTGCCCCGATTGGCTTATGGCAATATGCAAATCCTCGATTCAGGAAAGAAATAAGTGTTCCTGGATGGTTGTTTTCCCTGCTCTTCACTGAAATATTTTCCGGGGGTGGGAGGGTGGGTGGGTTGGGGTAATGTGAGGGAGGGGGATGCGGAAGATGATTATGGAAGAGTTGCTTTGGTTTGCGTAGCTTGTCCCCAATGATTATTTGCATACTGTATTCTATTTATGTACTATATAAAAAGGAGGTGATTTTACATCTGGCTCGAGACCGTGTTCATTTCCATGGGATACACAAAAGTGAAGTCGCTGCTTGATCTCCATTGGAATTTGGGGACAATGACCCAAGAAAGATTCCGCCGAGCAAATATTTTTGGTGACCCCAAGGCTTCCCCAGTGCCAGCTTGGTTTATTGGGCTGCTTTCCTCTCTCGGCGAAACCCTGCGATCCGTGGGTGTATACGTGGCACCACCTCAAGTAACATTAAAGAATCTCCACTGAGTAAACCTGCTAAATTGAGAAGGACTTTGTGTCCACCTAACGAAGGAAGCAGGTAAGAAGGAATCCTGCTTCATGTAGGTAGGAAGGAGCAGCTACTTCTCATTTCGGCATATAATATTATGCTAATTATAGCATACATTCAGAAGGATAGACTATAATTCACAAAAACCTAAGTTGTAGTAACTTTATGTACATTTAGTGGTTCTCGTTTACTGCCAGTTTTATCGGTGGTCCTCGACTTAGGGCTGCAATGGAGCCCAAAAGTCCTGTTGCTAAGCGAGACGTCTGTTAAGTGAGTTCTGCCCCATTTTACGACCTTTCTTACCAGTCGTTCAGCGAATCACTGCAGTTGTTAAGTTAGTAACGGGGGTTGTTCAGTGAATCTGGCTCCCCAAGCCTTTGCTTCTCAGAAGGCCGCCAAAGGGGATCGATCTCCTGACCCCAGACGCTGCGACCGTCATCACTGTGAGTCAGTGGCTAAGCGTCAAGATTTTGAGTACATGACCATGGGGCTACAGCGACAGTCACAAGGGTGAAAAAGGGTCGCAAGTCATTTTTCCCAGTGATGTTGCATAACTTTAGTCACTAAATGAACCGTTGCTAAGTTGAAGGCTACCTGTGTGCTAACAACACAGTCAAGATAGGAGGCCTGGAGGTAGAACATATAACGTGATTATGATTTGCCTAGCTACTCCAAGGTCCCTTCCAACTCTTGTTATTCTACCCTACTCTACGGGTTGTGTAGTCCAAGAGGCTCGGGATATGATGAAGTGTCACCTGCTGGAGCTCTGATAGGCAACTTATATAGACAGAGCCCAGGTAATTTGAGCCCAACATTTCTGTGGTGAAGTGAGACATTGGTTTTGCCCCATTTTACAACCTTCCTTGGCACAGTTGTTAAGCGAATCGCTGCAGTTGATAAGTTAGTCACCCAGTTTTTAAGTAGATTTATTTTATTTTTATTTCATTCAAATTTATACCCCGCACCTTCTCCAAAAAGGACCCAGGAATCTGGCTTCCCCATTGACTGCTCGCCCTGAAGGTCGCAAAAAGGGATCACATGACCCTGGGACACTGTGAGCGTCATAAATATGAACATCTGAATTTTGATCACATGGATGCCAGAGGTCATAACTGTGAAAAACAGTGGCGTTGTAACTTTGATCAGTCACTAAATGAACTGTTGTAAGTTAAGGACTACCTGTAGCATTTAGCATTGAAAAATGCTATTTAAAAAAAAGGCACACTAATAGCTGTAGTTTCTGCTACTAGCAGGGGTAGCATTTTCCTCAAGACAGCCCTGTTATGTTGGGTAAAGAATAGAGTAGCGTAAGAGTAGAGAATAGAATAATAAGAGTTGGAAGGGACATTGGAGGTCTTCTAGTCCAACCCGCTAATTAAGCAGGAGACCATATGCCATTTCAAACAAATGGTTGTCCAATCTCTTCTTTAAAAACTTCCAGTGTTGGAGCATTCACAGCTTCTGGTGGCAAGTTGTTCCACTGATTATCTGTTGTAACTGTCAGGAAAACAATGGCTGCCAGTTAAATTTCTTCCAAATTTTGTCCTTTGGATTAACAGACTAACTAAGCGGCTCAGTGAATACAAGCATCCTTTTGGCCGATGTTCAGTCCGCTGAGGACCAGCTAAGGCGCCCACACCACCGTTTCAACGGACATTTTCTCAAAACAGCAAATTAGCAAAACGAGAGGGTTTAAAACTGACATAATTGTGATTTATTAACATGAATTAAAATGCCCAACCAGTGCTGCAATGTGACAGTATATTAAAAAAAAAAAAAAAATTAAAAGGTCATATACTGTACTACTTTCACAAAGATCACACGCTTTTGCAAAAGACTTGTATGTACAATACTATATCAAATGAGAAGCATTCAGCAGTTTTACACGCAAAAGGAACAGTATTTACAGCACCTGTCAGAGACATTAGAAACAATCTATACATTAAATTACAATGTCTGAAAAGAAGTATTGAAAATAAAGGAGGCATGTTCACACCAAACAAAAAAAAAAAAAGAGAAATCTGTATTGCGCCTTCTACTATATGCACACAAAAACTGTTGACAGATGGGGGAAAAAATAATCTGTTAGTGCCGTCACTTAGCCGTGTATTTCTTCTTCTTTTAATTACATATGTATAAAAAGTAAATATAGAAAACATTCACTAAATGAATTTTTAAACTGCAACGATAAAATTTAAAAGTTATGCAGCAACAAATCTACTGCCAGAACAAACGGAGCTGGAATGTTCATGTACAAAATAATAATTAAAAAAAAAAAAACGCCTAAAAGAAACCGGCGACTTTTCGTTGCGCGGTTTTAGGGATTTTTTCTTTTTCCTTTGAAAAAGCAAAAACTGGAAAGAATACGATGAAAAGCACGCGCGCACTGGTGTTCACTTTTATACAAAGTATAATGTACAAGCTTTAAAAAGTACCTTGAACAGGTACATATGAAATATACAGATTTTTACAGAACATTTTTAAAATGTTTAGAAGTGAGGAGGAAGGGAAAAGGGGGGGGGGAGTCAAGGGGAGTCTGCTTTTAATGCCACCCGGAGCCGTGATAATTGTTTTGAAACGTCGGCGGCACCTGTGCTCTGTGAATAGGTATTTGCCCGGGCAACGGAGATGCCTGCTGAGGTCCTTGTACGCCATGCGGAAGGGACACAGAGCCAGGATGAGGGCAGAACCCGGACGCCGTAGGGGTGGCAATACTGGTTGGTCCTTGGGGCTGGAGGTGTGAACCCTGGCCGGGGAGCGGACAGTGCGGCCCTGTTCCAGTTGGCTGATGCTGAGGTCCCGTTCCCAAAGCGGGATGATGCGGCGGCTGTGACGGGTAAGTTGACACTGTTGAATGAGCGCTCGAAGGAAAAAGGGAGGGCCCTTGGTGAGACGGGTGATGTAGTCCTTGGGCCGGTGCCGCGTGATGACCGGAGCTTAATACATTGGAAGGTGGCGGTGGGGGCGGCGGAGGCGGGGCCGAGCTGACTGCGTGCTGGTGTTGTGCTTGCAAACCTTGATGGGCTGTGGTGGGATGAGTGGGGAGGTGATGAGGCAGGGGGGCGGGAGGAGGCGGCGGTGGCGGAGGCAGGTGGTGACTGGCAGCTTGAGAATGGATGTGGGAACCGGCGGCCACGGCATGCACAGGACTCACCCCGTGGGCCACGCCATGCTGCGGGTTTTGCTGCTGCACGAGGTGTGGTCCGGGAGCGGCGGGAGGGGGTGGAGGCGGGGGCGCCGCCACCATAGAGCTCTGGTGATGAATACTGGCCGTTGGAGATGACAGGAAGTGCCCGCTGTTGACAAGGTGGCCCGAAACAGGCTGCTGACAGGTGGTGCCGGCGAGGGCTTGGTTTGGTCCGGAGGAAAAGACGTTTGGTTGGGACGGGATGCTGCTTTTGATCGGATTGTAATTTTGAAAGTTTCCTGAGGGGGCTTGCTGGTTTTGATAATAAGTGGAGGAAGGTGGCGGAGGGGGAGGGGGAGGTGGGGCGGCAGCATTCAGAGTCTGTTGGTGAAACTGATTGTAAGTGACCGAAGAGGTTGGGGGAAATAACGTCCCGGTGTTCGGCTGCTGGGCGCTAGACTGGAGAGTTTGGGTGGCGGCGTAAAACCCCCGGTGAGAGTCTCTCTGAGGCGTCCCCACCTGAGGAGACGGCGGGTGGTGAGGTCGGTATGGTGATCCTAATGGTTGGGAAGGAGGCTTTGGCGACAGGTAGCCGTGCTGAGCCGGAGTGAGGGGGGTGGAGGGCTTGGCAGGGTTTTCTACGTGGGGTGAAGTGGGGCAAGGGGGTTTCGGCGGTGCCGGAGGCGGCTTCTGGGAGAGCGGGTCAGCCATGCTGCTGCGCAGGACGGGCTGGGATGGGGGAGGCGGTTTCGAAAGTGCTTCAGCGTTGTTGGACAGCGGTTTCTGTTGCTGGTCTGGTTTGGGGTGAGTTGTGTTGTCAGCCCCAGGAGTGTCTCCTGCACTCTCCCACTGGGAATCCTGCTTCGTGGGCGTTTTTCCGAGTGACTGAACAGGAACGACAGGATTTGGTGAAGAAGAAGTCTGTATCAAGAGAAAGAAGCGTAAGTGCCCGTCCGTTATCTAGGGGTCTCCAACCTTGGCAAAGCTGGCTGAGGAATTCTGGGTGTTGACGTCCACAGGTCTTAAAAGTTGCCAAGGTTGGGGACCCCTGGTCTAAAACAGAGAACAGCATTTCTTCACACAAGATGCTCTCACTTGTCCAATGACAACTGATGTCTACATCTTTTAACATTTTGAACCTCGTGAAAAGAAAGAAACAATATCCCTCTTCTATGAACTATACATAAATGAACAACACTTCTGGGGGGAAAAGGTCATAGCTTTAGAACTCGTTTCAAACTTGTCGACTCTTTCATTTTGCAGCCCAAAAAGGTCACGTTACTTGGTGGTTTTGGAGCAGAGAATTAGCAAGGTATATTTATATTAAGGTAGCTTCCCAATTCTTAAAAAAAAAAGCAATATTTAAATCGGTTCAATACCTGGCATTAATAGGATAATGGCTTCAATGTCATTTCAACAACTAAACATTTTGAAATCTTACTTAAAAGCAAAGCAGGCACGTTCTGTAGTATTTCAAATACAGGGAGTCCTTGACTTCCGACCACCATTAAGCCCAAATTTATGATGGTGAGACATTTGTCAACTGAATTTTGCCCCATTTTATGACCTTTCTTGCCACAGTTGTTAAGTGAATCACGGCAGTTGTTAAGTTAGTAACAAGGATGTTAAGTGAAGCTTGCTTCCCCATTGACTCTGCTTGTCAGAAGGTCGCAAGAATATATATATATATATCTTTTTGGTCTTCAGCATTAGGCCATTAAAATGATAATTCTCTCTCTCTCTCTCATTTATTTATTGATCAGCTCATAAAACTAACATATATATATATATATAAAATTGTTACACATTATGGAAACTCGGTCTGTGTGAAACGGTACCTTGCTTGGTTTTAGAGGACTCTTGCACGTCTTCAGAGGAGTATCTGGGGATGGACATTCACTTGTAGGCTCTGGATTTTCAGGATCCGTTTCTGTAACGAACAAGAGTCTATAAATAGAAGGATTGCTGGATCTGGACACTGTTAAGAAATTTGGGGGGAGGGGAGGAAGGAAGGGACAGATTGAACTTTTATATATGCAACAGACCATTGTCCTAACATCCATTTATAGTGTCTGGTGAACAGTTGCCGCCAATCAAAACAGATCACCAGAAACAATAATACTGTTCATAGCAGGACTGAATATACTGCTTCACGGTGCTCTCTAAACGGTTTACAGAGTCAGCATATGGCCCCCAACAGTTTGGGTCTTCCTTTTACCAACCTCGGAAGGATGGAAGGTGGAGTCAACCTTGAGCCGGTCAGGATCGAACTGCTGGCAGAATTAGCCTGCAATATATACTTGCATTCTAACCACTGTGCCAACCAGGGCTCAGCAACAAGGAGCTGCTCCAAAAGGCAGGAGTGTGATGATCAGGAGCAACAAAGTGATCTCTTACCAGAATCCTTGTCTTTCCGATGATCACTAAGAAGCAGCGCTCGCTGATAACTTCGCTCTCTCACTTGCTCCACTGATGTTGAAGAGGTCCTTTGGGGGAAACAAATACAAAATTCTAACCTGTAATTTGATTCTTAACAACAAATATTAAAGGCAACTTTAATTCAGCTCCCTTGCTATCTTAACTAAGAGTGAAGGTGCTTCAAAACATTTTGAATGGCTCATACTTCGTGTCCGTAGAATATTTATCCTGCAATGATTAAAATGCAAAGGCAGGGAAATATTTTTAAACCTCTTTGGTTTCTGGAGGTCCTGCTGGGCACTTCCTCATGGGAAAAACAGTGGGATGCAAAGGAAGCCACGAGAGCAATGGTGGATGAACCTCACATGTAATTCACATGGTACAGGATCCAGATTAACACACGTGGAGTTCCCAGTACAAGAACGATATAATGGCTCAGGGACCGAACGGAACAGCCACCTGGATTTTCTTTTTAAAATACTGGTGGAATCTGCAGCACGGCACATATTAGCCCCAAGTAAGAAAGTTGGCAGGTAAGTCCAGCAAGGACTCAATTAAAGGAAGGTTGAGAGTGATGTGATAATTCCCCCACCTCTCTCTGCCAATCCCCAACCCCAAGCGGTGGCCTTCTATCAGGCCGAGGCCATTTGGAACTGGGCTGCAGAAGCAGGTGAATGCACTCATGGAGCTCCACTTACATAAGCAGTGGGTGAGCGCAGTTACGTGCCGGTGCCCACCGCTCACACATAACCGTTCCTTCTCCCTCCCCCCGCTAGGCTGCAAATGTTGGGGGCTGCCCTAGAGAGAGCCCCCACCTGCCTAATGGAAGGGGGCAATTAGATGTACTGCTGACCAGCTGGTGGCACTGTTTGCTGTTCACGAGAGCAGGTTCTTCCCTTGAGACGCTGCCTTTCGCCCTGACCTGTGCTAATCACACGGTGCCAAGGGAAGGCGGGCAAAAGAAAGCCCCGGGCCGAAACAGAGGCCTTGCTGCCACCGGCTACTCAAACAAAGGCAGGATGAGTTCTGCAGGATGGAATATCCTGAGGCATCGGCCAATAGGATAAGTGAAACTTGACGGGTGTTACACCATCTGCCTATGGTGGAAATCACCAGCGACCTTAAGAGCAGTGAAGGCCATCTCGAAGCAACAAGGACGGATTTTTTTTAATGCTGGCTTCTTACATGTCTTTGGGTTGATCTGCTGCTGCTTTTAAATTCTTTTTAGGTTGTTGTTTTTATATGCTTTTAGCTTTTCTATGCGTGATTTATTTGTACTTTTATGTCTCTTTGTAATTCTTTGCGTCCCGCCCTCCTCGGGCTGGTATTTGCCGTAATAAAGGCTGGACTTGACTTGACTTGACCAATCGCACCAAGCCGGCAAACAACGCAACTTTTATTTTATTTTTTTAAAGCGGGAGGAGCTTTTCCAGTGCAAGCCACAACTGGTGTGAGAATTAAGGCGCTACCTGGTTCCAGAGCAGAGATACGCAGATTCAACTACTACCCAGTTTTTAAAGCCACGAAAAATTAAGGACTAGCTGTATTGCCAATCAATTAAAGCAAAGAGCCCATTGGGAAACCAGCTTCTGACACCATTTGAAGGTTTAGCTACTCCTGATCGTATTTTGCAACACGCGAGAGCTCTCAATGGTGATTTTGCCAGAGGACTTACCACTGGGCCTCCGGATCGCTCTTTTCACCTGGCGCCTCCTTTGAGGAAGCAGAGTTTTCGGCCTCTTCTGACATGGCACTGTGCTCTGTGGCTGGCAAAGAGACGGGGAGGCTGGCAGTGGGCTCCCGCTCCGGCTGCTCCCCGTTTTCGCCGCTGTTGTAGCCATCGGTAGCAGCGCTGCCGTTTCCTCCCCCGGCCGCGTGAGGCGACATGCTCAAGAGAGAAAAGTTTTCTGCTTTAGAGCCGCTTTTTCGGGCTTCTCGCTGCCTCTTGCGGTATTCCAGAAGTGACACCTAGGAAGGAAGCAAAAAGGAAAGTGTGATTTCTCTTACCGTTTCGGAGTATAAGACCTTTTCCCTCAGAAAAGAGGCTGAAAATCTGGGTGCGTCTTATACACTGCATACAGCATTTTTGGCCTCCTGAAGCCCCGCCCCCTTTGCAAAGATGGCCGTGCAGAGCCTTTAGGCGATTTCCAGAGTGCTCCTGGGGGCTGGGGAGGGCAAGAATGAGCGAAAAATGGGCTGTTTTTTGCTCCCCCAGGTTCCAACCTCCAACTACGGGTAGTCCCCGACTTACAACTATTTGTTTAGTGACCATTCAAAGTTACAACGGCACTGGAAAAAGTGACTAAAGACTGTTTTGCACACTAATGACCGCTGAGGCATCCTCAGGGCCACGTGATCAAAATTCAGACAGCTAGTAACTGTCTCATATTTATGACGGTCACGGTGTCCCGGGGTCACGTGTTCCCCTTTTGCGACTTTCTGACAAGCTAAGTCAAAGGGGAAGCCCAATTCCCTTAACAACCGTGTGACTAACTGTGGCAGGAAAGGTTGTAAAACTGGGCAAAACTCATTTAACAAATGTCTCGCTTAGCAACAGAAACTTTGGGCTCAATTGTGATTATAAGTGGAGGACTTTACCTGTATACCTTCATTTTATTCCATTATTTATCTACTCTAGTGGCTTTGGGAAAGTATAAAAAGGCATAATTGAAGTCTACATAAATATTTGCCTCCAATAGTGAAAATTAAACTTCCAAGATTGCCAGTTCATAAGTTGATTCAGTCTGCCAGTGGGCGCCTACACTAAAGCCTTGGAAAAATCGTTAAGAATATAAATTTATGAACAAGCAGGAAATGCCTTCCTACTGTTGCTTCACGCCTTAAGTTAAAACTTCCACTTGAGTCGGTACCTTTTTCTTTTGTGGAGGATTCTGGGGTGTGCAATTGCCATCCATCATGTTGTCACTGTTGGCCGTCCTTCCAAAACTAGCGGCGAGTCCCTCTTCAGAAGTACAAAACACGGGCGTTTCCACAAACATGCCTCGAGCATCGTCTGGAATCAGGCACTTCGACTCGTTGATTCGGAACCCGCCGCCAACTTCTAACTGGTGCGAAGGAGTTAAGTCTCTCAAATTAGAATTCATGGAGAAATTGACACCTGTCCTGTCGGGACTCTTGATCCAGGTTGGATACACCGTTCCCCGCCCGCAGTGAGCCGTTTCCAGTTGGCTGTTTGCATCAGTCCGGTTGTGGCAGGGAGCCTCCAGCGTTTTATGCAGTGCACTTTGCTCGATGGCTTCAAGTCCCAGCTGGAGCTCGGAGGAGGGGCTCTCTTTTTCTCCCGAGCACTGCCGGGGGCCATCGGACCTGCTCCTGGGACTGGAGTAGCCAATCGTTTTGATCTCTTGCAGGCATATTTCCGTAAGGCTGGCATTTCTGAACGGATTGAGTGCTAGCATGGAGGAGCAGGAGCGTTCGTAACCCTGTCCAAAAAAGATCGGGGAGGGGACAACGTTGGGGAAATCGTGTAAAACCATTCGCCTAAATAAAAGGTCTCGCCATGCTAACTATCCGGTAGTTTACGTTTAATGTTTAGTTCATTTTTTCTGGGTTCGCTTTTAAAGCCAACTTGTAGATCTAGTCAATGGAGATGTGTAGAATATGTTGAGGTTTTCCCCTTAAGGTTATAGGTGTGTTCCTATAGACACTTGTATGTTTTTATTTCTCTTTGTCTTTTCCTATCATGCAATTTTTATTTTTAATCTTCTAACTTGTAGATCTATTCAATAAAGATCTAGAAAATGTGGGAGTAACCTTAAGATTACAGGTGTGTTTGTGTAGACACTCCCAAGTTTTTATTTCTCTTTGTTTTTTCATACTATTCTATTTTTCATATTCCAGTTGTTCTCTTTTTAAACTGCTTTACTGAAACAATCTTTAAATCATAGCCGGTGACTATAAACATTCCTAAGGACTGAAAAGTTCTGCAAGACTAACCAAAGCTAGTTATTCCAATTAATTGTATTGAGATTAATGGAACCTGAAAGGGAAGACACCAAATGGATTCTTTGTGAAATTAAAAGACAACATTGTCTAAACACTTTGCCTTATCTAGATTGCATATCGGTTAGTTTATTTTATTTAGTATATTAAACCTTTTATGTACATTCCATCAACTTTTTTCTTTTAAAAGAAAATCCTATTTACGTTGTGAAAGTAGGAACTTGGGAGGCTGGACTCTAGAAACTATTAATAATTCATCAGGATTTCATATTATCTTTTCTTATCTCTTATGATTTACTGTCTGCAAATGTGTATTCCTACATTCTAAGAATTTACAATGTAGAAAAAGGATTTGCAAAGCAGAGCAAATAAAACGTCCCACACAAACTTACCTCTTGATTAAATGTTCGCCTCTTCACTTCTGGAGAACTGTCAGGTGAAGAAATATTCTGCAGTAAAAAAAAAGAAGAAGAAAGAATGTTTAAAAACCGCAGATTGTGTAAATCTCCCTATTATTTAGTTAAAGGCTTTATTTTATTTTTTATTTTAATCACATTTATATCCCGCCTTTCTCCACGAAGGACCCAGGGCGGACCCAAGGTTGATTGCATTGCAGGAGCTGACCGAATACGAAGCCCAAAAACAGGACATGGGCCCATGATCCACTCTGACTCTTCCTCCTTAGGAAAGGCTCTTTGGGAGCATCCTTCATAGGCTTCTAAATGTAACAGTATTGCAGGTAACCCTAGACTTACGACTACAACTGAGCCCAATATTTATGTGCCTAAGTGAGGCATTTGTTAAGTGAGTGTTGCTCCGTTTGATGACTTTTCTGGTTAATGACCATCTGAATTTTGACTACAGGATGATCATGGGCATGCTGCAAAGGGCATAACTATGAAAAATTGTCCTAAGTCAGATTTTACAACAGTGCAGTGTTGTAACTTTGAACAGCCACTAAGTGAACTCTTGTAAGTCGAGGAATACCTGCATAGCTTTATTCTTCACAAACAGAGCTTTTTTTTCTTTTTCTGAAGCAATTAAGCAGTTGCTTTACCTCAGGGGTCTCCAACCTTTGCAACTTTAAGTCTGAAGGACTTCAGCTCCCAGAATTCTCCAGCCAGCAAAGCTGGCTGGAGAATTCTGGGAGCTGAAGTCCTTCAGACTTAAAGTTGCAAAGATTGGAGACCCCTGCTTTACCTGACCGAAGGCTCACCTCAAAGTGCACTGCGTTTCCATGGACACATGGAATCACCGAAGTAACAGATGAATAAATAGGTTTGTAACCATTCCTGCAGGTGTCATCTTCCGTTTTTATTCTGGGAGGCGTGGCCAGCAAGGGGTCTGAAGCAGAGAGATCGGCGTGGGTGGGCGTGGCGTATGGAGAAGGAGTGGGCGTCGACGTTTCTGAGTAGGTGGAGTCCTGCAGCTGGTACTGTCTTCGCTTTTTGAGTGGCGTTGTCAGATCTGTAGGTAACAATGGGGAGAAAAAGCAGGAGCCCAATTAAGTCATTTTTCTTGGTCGTGCTGATAGTGTAGCCAGTTTCAAACAATGTGTGATTAGAACAGGTTCATGAATGGTTGCAAAATGAACTATTGTTTTAAAGAAATAAACACTTGTGGCTGATTTAAATATTTGCTCCACCATTTAAAACTAATGTGTGGTAAGAGGCCTTCCCTTCTTTCAGGAGTTGAAACTGAATATATATGAATAAAACTCCCCAAACAAACCAATAAACTCTCTCTATCTTATCTATCTATATTATCTATCTATATTATGCTATCCATCCATCCATCCATCCATCCATCCATCCTGACCGGCTCAAGGTTGACTCAGCCTTCCAAGGTCAATAAAATGACCCAGATTGTTGGGGGGCAAAAGGCTGACTCTGTAAACTGCTTAAAGAGGGCTGTGAAGCACTGTGAAGTGGCATATAAGTCTAAGCGCTATATAGACACACACACCTCAAAAGGAGGGGAACCTTTCTGTCAGTACTTGAGCCATAGTCCTCTACTTACGGTAGTTCATTTAGTGACCATTTGAAGTTACAACAGCACTGAAAAAATTGACATGACCGTTTTTCACACTTACAACCACTGTAAGTGGTAATCCCCAGGGTTACGTAATTAAAATTGGGACGCTTGGCAACTGGTTCACATTTATGACGGCTGCAGTGTCCCGGGGTCATGTGATCTTCTGACAAGCAAAGTCAATAGGGAAGCTAGATTCACTTAGCAACTGTGTTACTAAATTAACCGCCGCAGTGATTCACATAACAACGGTGGCAAGAAAAGTTGTAAAATGGGGCACAATTCACCTAACAACTGTCTCGCTTAGCAGCAGACAATTTTGGGCTTATTTTGGGTTCTTAAGTTGAGGACAACCTGTTCAAAGGGTACTTGAGAAAGAGAGGCTCCCAACTGGTGGTCTGGAAACCATAAGCCACACCAGCCCTGAACGTGGGATAAAGGTGAAATACATCACTAACGTCACCTGTCAAACAACAGCTGTCGGTCAGTAATAAGGGGCTTCTACTTTCACCGTTGAGTGCAGGACTTCTGGATCTTTCATGGGGCGAGGAAATGAAAAACCCAACAACCGAATTTTCTTCTTCCATCGCTTGCTTTAACCAACGCTGCAAAACAGGAACGGTGAAGATGACGATGTGAAAAGACACTTAAAGCTCACCTTACACAAACGTTGTTTTTAAGTTATTGTCATTATTAAGACAAAATACAAATGATATGTAGCTCAAAACTAGGGAACAAAATAAATATACCGTATTTTTCAGAGTATAAGACGCACCAAGATTTTGAAGAGGCAATTAAAAAAAAAAAGTGTTTGCACTCTGCAGGCCTCCCAAAAACGGCCTGTTTTTCATGAAAATGGGCCTGCTTTATTCAAAAACGAAAAGGGCATGCATAGCCTTTAGGCGGCTTATAGAGTGCTCCTGGGGGCAAAAACGAGCAAAAAACAGCCCGTTTTCCACTCATTTCTGCCCTCCCCAGCCCCCTGGAGCTCTCTGAAAGCCTCCTAAAGATTCTACATGGCTATTTGGGGGAAGGGGTGGGGTTTCGGGAGGCAAACAATTGCTGTATTCAGCGTATAAGACGCACCCAGATTTTCAGCCTCTTTTTTGAGGGGAAAAGGTGTGTCTTACACTCCGAAAAATATGATAATCAGCTTGGCAAACTAACAAAAGGTCTTCGCCCAATGGTGGAATGACAACCGGTTCAATGCTGCTACCGAAAAGCAATTTTATCGGGAATCCCTTGCCACCTCCTAATCCAGAAAACTGATTTATTGTGGCTTTTAAAAAAAATGTTCTACATAGCCCTAGGCTATCAGGTATGTTACCTTCTTACAGGAACCCAGAATGCTTTCCATCGGTTCTTTTCTCCGCCGTTTTTCAGAAAGGAAGGGCGATGTAAAACGGATATAGTGCTTCGGAGTCGTATATACATGCGGGCTGAAAGTGAGGCCTGGTAAAGAATTCAGCTGGGTCGCCAAGACCTCTGGGTCGGTCGTTATGCGCAGAGGCTTTTCGGAGAGGTTTTCCACTGGCTTTCCCGGCTTTTCGTTCTTCTCGCTTAACCACTCACTCACCAAGTGCTAAAACAGAAAAATCAGCAGAGCTTTTACTCCGGCGTTCCGGTCATCATAAAAAGAGAGTGAAAAGATATCCAGGTAGTCCTGGACTACCTCGGGTTGTTTAGTGACCTTGGAAGCTACAGCGGTGCTGAAAAAAGCGATTAGTACTTTTTCACACTTAAGACTATTGTAGTGCCCCAGAGTCAAGTGATCAAAACCCAGACACTTGGCAACTGCCTCATATTTATGACGGTTGGAGAGTCCCAAGGCTACGTGATTCCCTTTTGCAACCTTCTGACAAGCAAGGGTCATGTCAGACCTTCGGGGAAACTGGATTCACTTAACAACCGCCTTGGTTCATTGTAGCAAGAAAGATAGCAAAATGGGGCAGAACTCACTAATGGTCTCGCTTAGCAACAAAAATGTCGAATTCAAAAGCAAAAAAAAATAAAAAATACTGGACTAAAATACATACTTGGATAGAAAAAATGATAAAGCAACACATAAGATTTGAAACCAGAAATATTTCTGTTGGGTATATTACCAGAACAGTATAATAAAGGGAATACATGCATAATTTTACATGTATTTACAGCAGCAAGAATTGTGTTTGCACAACAAAGGAAAAATGAAGAGATCCCAACAGAGGAAAATGTTATAAAAAATATTACAATATTATCAATATTATGAATAGATTAACATTGAAAAGAAAAGGAAGAAACATAATTCTCTTTAACATGGAACTTGCTTTACTAATGGGTAACTGATAGAAATAATGGTTAGAAACTAAAAAGATTAAAAAGCTAATAAAAAAAATATTTACAATTTTGCAAGGATAAACTAATTGTATTATTACTTTGCGTTTAATATTGATATGCTTATTATGATTACTATAATGATTATTGTTGTACTAACTGCCCAGGCAGCATGCTGTTCAAATAGATATGGGACTTTTTATGTTTATAAAAAAGAAATTTCGAGTTCAAATGTAGTGGTAAATCAAGGACTTGTAACTGTCTTAGCTACTTTTTCCTTCTCAGACCGAGCAGCAATGAAGTCCCACGTACCTTTTTCGTTTTGGGGTATTTAGTGGGGCATTTATTAAGTGCTGGGGCTTCAGGTTCAGGGACTACTTCAGCCACGGGGGTCTCTGCTTCAGGCTCCGCGGAAAGCACGGTGGCTTCAGGTTCGTTGTGCTGTGAAATCACTTCCACGTCAGGAGAGGATGGCTGGATATCCGAGCACATGCTAACGGTTCTGTGCCTTCGTCGCTGCTGCCCGATATGCGTTCTATTCCGGGAAAAGCTTTTTCTCTGTTTCGTCCTGTTAACTTTGGCAGGGGTTGGCTTGGTGGCAGTTTCCTCTTTTGCTGGTTCCTGAACATTACACATAATCCAGAGTTATACGCCTGTGATAAACTTTGCGCCTTTTCCCAAATCGGAAAAAAATACACGGAGGATAAAAATACATGTTTGGCAATCCTGCTCATGCATCTTATTTAGGATCATTTTAGTGTTTCCTGTGCCTTGGCAGTATTTTTATTTTGTAGTGGGTTAAAAAAAGGGCTATGTTCTACTTCATTTTTCTCTTATGTAAGTACTATTTCCACTGATTATTATGAACGCTAGGACTGCATTCACATACAGTGAATGCAAATCTCAAAAGTCACTTTCTTATGCAAATGTTAAGCATTGCAAAAGTTGGTGAACTAGAATGAAGCAACCAGTTTGATGGCCAGATGACAGAGGCTCACAGGCCTTCACTGAAGTCACAGAGACTCCTGTGTGACTTGAGCTGGTCACTCGCTCTTAGCCCAGCCCATCTGACTGTATTGCTGCTTAGGCAGAGCAGGACACCCAAAGGCATTGCCCCAAGAAGTGTGGGATAGGAACAGAGCAACTAAGAAATAACACTACTTGACTCTATGTGAAAAGCATCAAAACAGGTAAGATCATTTCCAGAGATAATCGCTTAATAAAACGTAGGCCTGAATCTACCTGAACAAATTCCGTCTCGTTGATGATCTGGGTATCCCTGCATTCTGATTTTATTTCTGTTTTAGCTGTACTGATTCTTTCCAAAGCTTGTTCTCTTCTTTTTTCTCTTTTTTCTAATCTGGCAAAAGCTTGAAGGATGGCTTCCATCTTCCGTTCTTCTCTGGTCTGAAGAATTTAATAACACTGATTGATGCTTAAACAATTGATGCATTAAATGACTTAAAATACAAGAAAAAGTTATTCAAAGTATTCTTGACAGTCACATTCATAAAATCAATTTGACAGAATCCACATTTTGTTCCCTAGTAATGGTATGGCATTTATATTTTGAAACCTGGTATATATATATATATATAGGCGTGGTATTTACTAATAATGTATTGAAAGTTTCAAGGGATGGGGACCCAGTATGGATTACTATTAAATGAACAGTTATTTACTTTTAGATTTAAAGTAGTTTTAATAAGAAACATTTTTTCTATATGACTAAATCCATATATTATTTTTAAATGGTTTATGGTTTATGAAATTTATATACCGCACCCTTTCCCAAAAGGGACTCGGGGCGGTGGTACTGGTATTTCACAACTACATTATATAAAATATTATAACTTATAAATAGTAAACATGTTATCTTCCATCTTAAACTTCTCTATTAGAAATGAGGTCAGATTATGCATCTATCAATGTCTGAACAATTTACTATAGTGCTTTTACAACGACTAAGATTTAAACTTCTTAGAACATAAAAAAAAATTATCTCCTTTATTTGAGGTATACAATTAGCCCTCTAAGGATCATCATGTCAGATAAATCATTACATTAAAGTGATCACTTATGGTGATGGTGTTTATTACGAATGTCACAAGCACACGAATTAACTCACCAAACCCCTGCATTTATGAATCTTATTCTGATTCTTCATTTTTTTCACAGATAAGGAGAAAACTTTAAATAAGCTAGTGCTGAGCTACTGAGATTTTTCAACTAAGGAGGCATGATGGTGGCATGCCTCTGGGAGAGTGACAATAACAATTTCATTGTGGCCAGGGACCACACACAGAAATTGTTGAGTGATGAGTGAAACTTGAACAAGAGAATTGTGAGGTTTTATACTGATGGGAGCACATGAGACCTGGAGGTACAAGTTTCCAACAACACATTTCCTCTTTTCCGTGGAAATTAAAGCCCTATCAACCTCAGACAAAAATTACATGTAGTCCTCAACTTACAACAGTTCGTTTAGTGGCCGTTCAAAGTTATGACACTGAAAAAAGTTACACGACCATTTTTCACACTTACAATCGTGGCAGCAACCTTGTGGTCACAAGATCAAAATTTGGACACTTGGCAACTGCCTCACATTTATGATGGTTGCTGCATCCCAGGGTCACAGTCCCCTTTTGCAACTTTCTGACATGCAAAGTCAATGGGGAAAGCCAGGTTTACTTAACATCGATGTGACTAACTTAACAGCTGCAGGGATTAACTTAAAATCTTAATATTCTTAATATCTTAAGCAAAGTTGGAAAGCGAAACAAAACTCACTTAACAACTAGCAACAGAAATTTTGGGCTCAATTGTGGTCGTAGGTTGAAGACTACCAGTACCTTAATGCTCATTTCTCTTTATCTCAGCAACCAGTCAGAACTATGCCTTGTTTTCCTTTGTTGACAGCAAGCATCCACTACACACTATTCCCTCCGTTGCCAATAATCCAGGCAGCTGGAGTTATGACCAGAACAGATAAGTCTGCCTCCACTGTGGTTCCAGAGTGAGCCTAGCCTTCAATGGCTACCTTGAAACGTTTGACTTCATGTATGGCATTGTCATAGGGTTCATGGCAGCAGCCCAACCAACGGTCCACTTAGAGAGGAATCCTATAAAAGATAGCACTTCATCCCATTATTTGGAGAACTACTTGCCCTTTTGGTCTTCTGATATATCTCTTTCATACACACAATAACAAATATCCTCTAGAAATAATACTCGGATCACTGTTTATGGCAACAGGATGTTCAAAGTTTTCTATACCTCACCAGTTTAGATAGCCATAACTAAGTAGTCTTCTAGCCCCTATATTGATAACTCTGAGCCAATACCTGTAAGATAAAGTTTTCCACTACTGTTGCCACAGAGTATACAGATCCAAAAAGGCTTCCTGAAGATTCTAGCACGGGTATTGTTTCATACATCCTTGAATGCAATCTTAGGTATTCATTCGATTCAAGTGCCAATATTACCCAAACGGCCATACATACTCAGCTTCTACCATTAATATGGATTTCTCTTATATTTTACAACGCTAAAAATTGTTCAGCTATTCTTTTTATTAAAATCTACTTTAAAAATTGGCTGGAAACTGAAGTCTTGGAAATATCTTCCTATTGGTTGACAGGATTATGACATCACTTCTGAATTCCCCCAGCAACTGTAGATACACGAGCAACAGGAGCTGCTTTCTGATTTTACTCTTCGTCTGCCTGCTTTGAAAGTTCTGCTGATACCTATATCAGGCATCAAAATCTTCTAAGATTCTTAAGGTGAGCAAGTTGATCTTTCAGATAGATAGGAGGAAGCATTTCCAGCTGCTGCTATTGGAAGTTTCGGTTTCTCTATCTTCCATCTTTCTTAATTATTTTATGGTCCATCCTTTTTTCCCAGCTTACGAAATCTGGTCTAGGAATTTCAGATTTTTTGAGAAGGGAAAAGTTGCAGCACTGGGGGAGAAAGTTACTAGTTTTACGTGGGGTGGGGGTGGGGGGATCCAATGTGTTGGTTGCTTTCCATGATCATAAGATTTCTCCTTGCAGATAAACAAACTGAGAAAGAGCATGAGTAGTTACTTATAGTAAAGCATGAGAAGTGTAGCAGAAGCCAATGTATTCTTTGTTTAAAAAAAAAAGTGCAAGGTAGTATCTTTTATTTGATGGCTTCAGCTCAGCAGGTATGAGAAGAAAACCCAAAGTTCAAAACAGTTACCACCCAAACTTGACATGATGCTTTAATTTAGTAGTTCTCTCCCCTCTGCTGAAGAAGTACTATTCTGTCATCTTTATATTTCAATTCTAAGAGTATGGAGGGAAAGTGCATTTGTTGCTATGCCCTACACAGTCCCGAGTTTCTATAAACAATGAAAGATAATTATTATGAATCAAACACTGAAAGCTGAAGATCTTAAAACTTCTTTTCTAGCCATCTTCCTCCTGCAATTGTCTTATAACCCATCATGCCAAATGGAAGTTGATTGATCTGTACTTTCATACCATTGAGAACAGTGGTAGTGACAGCTTCTTCTGCCCTGGAGTTTTATATATACACATTCATACATACATAACATATATACACACATACATCATACACACACGATTCTGTACTTACTTTTTACAATGATCTTGCAGCCCAAAGCAAATGAAATGCCATCAACTGTTTTGGGCCTCATTTATTAAATACAGGTAGCCCTTGACTTATGGGCATTCCATTTCTATCATTAAGCAAGTTTTGTCCCATTTTATGACCTTTCTTGCCACAATGGTAGTGAATCACTGCAATAAATGGCTTCCCCATTGACACTGCTTGTCAGAAGGTCACAAAAGGGATCACATGACCCCGGGAACTGCAACTGGCTTAAACACATGCCACTTGCCAGGCCACTAAATTTTGATCACATGACCATAAGGGGATGCTGCAGTCACACACTTTTTTAATCAGTCCCTTTTTTTCAGTGTTGTTGTAACTTTGCACAGTCACTAAATGAACTGCTGTAAGTCGAGACTACCTGTATTTATTTACTAAATGTATTAGACAGTGGAGAAAACAGGAATATTTCCCTATTTTCAGGTTAGGATAACTTGAGATGGAAACCAAAAAATTAACCCGGTAGATAATGTTTCAATGTTTGTTTTTCTCCTTTGAGGAAAACGGCGCAAGGAATAGAAATGAGGGCAGATGTAAAATACAACTGGAACTGATCTTTCAGACAATAAAGAAGCAAAAGATATAAGGACCAGACAGCAACAAAGTCATAATGAAGAGTTAGCTATAGATTTGTAATGGTAAATAATTTAGTGCATATAGAAAAGCTATGAGGATCAATCACAATACCGAAATATTGAATATATGCAAAATTTAAATAGAAAGGGAAAGAAAACAGTTAAAACAAGGCAAATGCTTTAGCTACTGAGTAGAAAGGAAGCAATGATGGTTACTAGTATCCTAAAGAAGATACTAAAACTGGGGAGCAAATGGAAAGGAAGGGCAATGGTCAAGATTTTAAGATCACTATGATAGATAATATTATTTCCTGAAAAGATAGGCTGAAGAGGGTGAAGAGTTTGGCTATAAACTCAATGTTTAAAATAGGAGGAACATCTTTAAGCAGAAAAACACTAAGTATATAAATAATATAATAATATTGGAATTTATTAACCGCACCCTCTCCCCACAGGGACCCGGGGCGGTGCACAGGCATAATTAAAACAATATATAATAATACAGACATTACTAAAATAAAATTAAATAAATTACCCGTGCTAAAAATACAATTAAAAAACCCATTAAAATTTATCGTTAAAAGACAGAGAGAACTATTCAAGGCCGGCCAGTCGAAAGAGATGGGTCTTTAACTTTACACGGAAGGAGCGGAGGTCGGTGGTCGTTCTAATATCAGGGGGAAGGTCGTTCCAGAGGGCCGGGCCCGCCACAGAGAGCGCCCTTCCCCTGGGCGTCGCCCGCTGACAAAGTCTAGTGGACGGCACCCGGAGAAGCCCCTCTCTGTGGGAGCGAATCGGTCGTGAGGATGTGTGGGGCAGGATCCGATCTCGCAGATAGCTAGGTCCCGAGCCATGGAGCGCTTTGAAGATGATAACTAACACCTTGAAGCGCACCCGGAAGACGACAGGTAGCCAGTGCAGCTCGCGCAAGAGCGGTGTTACATGGGCAAACCTAGAGGTGCCCATAATTGCTCGCGCGGCTGCATTCTGAACTAACTGAAGTCTCCGGGTGCACCTCAAGGGGAGCCCCATGTAGAGAGAGTTACAATAGTCCAGTCGGGATGTCACGAGGGCATGAGTGACTGTGCGAAGGGCGTCCCGATCCAATAGGGGGCGCAATTGGCGGACCAGGCAAACCTGGTAAAACGCCCTCCTGGCCACGGCTGTCACTTGCTCTTCCATAGACAGCCGGGTATCCAGGAGGACACCCAAATTGCGCGCCCCATCCACAGGGGCAAGATGTTCGCCCCCTATGGCCAGCGTTGGAGAAAGCTGGTTGAATCGGGCAGCCGGAAACCACAGCCACTCGGTCTTGGTCGGGTTGAGCCTAAGTCCGTTACTTCCCATCCAGATCCGCACGGCTTCCAGGCACTGGCACATCACCGCTACGGCATCGTTGGGGTGGTTTGGGGTAGATATGTACAGCTGGGTGTCATCAGCGTACAGGTGGTACTCTACCCCAAAACCACGGATGATCTCACCCAGCGGCTTCATATATGCGTTAAACAGGAGAGGCGAGAGGACCGACCCCTGAGGCACTCCACATGTGAGTGGTCTCGGGGTCGACCTCTGCTCTCCTGCCCGCACAAATTGCGATCGGCCAGAGAGGTAGGAGGAGAACCACCGCAACACGGTGCCTCCCACCCCCAACCCCCCCAGCCGATGCAATAGGATACCATGGTCGATGGTATCGAAAGCCGCTGAGAGGTCTAATAGGACCAGGATGGAGGAACATCCCCCATCTCTGGCCCTCCAGAGATCATCTACCAACGCGACCAATGCCGTCTCGGTGCTATGCCCGGGCCGAAAGCCGGACTGGCGCGGATCTAGATAGTCAACTTCCTCCAGGTGACGGGGAAACTGTTGTGCCACCACACTCTCAACAACCTTCGCCAAGAAGGGAAGGTTGGAGACTGGACGGTAGTTGTTCAAAAGAGCTGGGTCCAAAGAGGGCTTCTTGAGGAGGGGCCTCACCATAGCCTCTTTTAGGGAGGCAGGCAAGGAACCCTCGCTCAAGGATGCGTTGATAACCTCTTGGAGCCAGCCTCGTGTCACCTCCCAGGATGCCAGTACAAGCCAGGAGGGGCACGGGTCCAATGAACATGTGGTGGCTCGCAGTCGCCCACGTAACCTGTCCATATCCTCGGAAGTAACGGGGTCAAACTCCTCCCAAACAAGATCTCCCTCGTGGCATCCCACTGGGCCATGAATGGTGGCTAGCTCACTCTGTATCTGGGCGGTTTTCTCCTGCAGAAAAATCACAAATTCCTCTGCCCTACCCTGTAACGGGGCTTCCCGCTCCCTCTGTTGAAGGAGGGAACGGGTCACCCTAAACAGGGCGGCAGGGCGGTTTTCTGCGGATGCTATGAGGGTGGCGCAATGATGACGTTTGGCCACCCTCAGCGCCACAATGTAAGTCCGTAAATGGGCTCTCACTTGTGTCCGGTCAGATTCAGAGCGGCTAGCCCTCCATCTTCTCTCTAGGCATCTCTTGCGGCGTTTCATCACCCGCAGCCCCTCAGTAAACCAAGGAGCCAGGGTGGTTCGCCGCCGCGAGAGAGGCCGCAAGGGCGCGACCCGATCCAAGGCTCCCACGGCCGCACTATTCCATGCGGCCGTGAGGTCCTCTATCGGGGCGCGGGTCAGGGATACAGGAAATGGCCCAAGCGCTGTCTGGAACCCATCCGGGTCCATCAAGCGCCTGGGGCGGTACCAGATTGGTAACTCTGGTTCCGCCTCCCCGCGGAGGGGAGCAGCGGTCGGAAAGTCGAGTCGGAGAAGTGAGTGGTCTGACCATGACAAGGGTATGATGTCTATGTCCCCTGTACCCAGATCACTCTTCCATTGGCCCGAGACGAAGATGAGGTCCGGCGTATGTCCACCCTCATGAGTGGGGCCTTGAATTACTTGGGTCAGGTCCATGGCCGTCATGGAAGCCATGAACTCCCGAGCTACCGCGGATGATTCGCCCAACGATGGCAGATTAAAGTCCCCCATAACTATAAGTCTGGGGGTCTCCACTGCCACCGTGGCGATCACCTCCAGGAGCTCGGGCAGGGCTGCTGCTACATAGCGGGGAGCCAGGTATACAGCCAGCAAGCCCAACTGCCTCCCTAGGCCCCACTTCATGCAAAGGGACTCACAGCCGGAGGTCTGCGGCACAATGGTCTCTCTCGGCTCCAGGCCTTCCTTGATAATGACCGCTACCCCACCACCCCTGCCTAGGGCCCGCGGCTGATGAAATGCGCGGTAGCCTGGTGGGCACATTTCAACGAGGGGATGACCTCCCTCGTGGCCCAACCAGGTCTCCGCAATTCCTACCAGGTCCGGCTCCCCCTCTGACACAAGGTCACTAATGAGGGGGGCTTTGTTGACAACGGACCTGGCGTTGCAAAACATCAGCCGCAGACCCTGGCTCTGTATTCCCTGGCCACCTAGCCTGCGAGGGTTGTGGCACAACCCTCGCAGGCTAGGGTTGTGCCACAACCCTCGCAGGCTAGGTACCCCACAAGTATTATGTGGAGTAGCTTAGGGGGGGAAAAACCTGTTACAACAATTAAGGATTAATTAATTGTGTGAGAAGAGAATGTAAATCCGAGAAAAATAAGGAGGTATACATACCAGGCTTTGTAATAGACATACTCAGAGGCCAAGAAAGTAGATGAAAATAGTTTTTAAAATATACCTCCTACTTTTATGTTTATAGATCACTACAGAATAGATTAATAATCAAGTAGTTATCACATGGAATAAATTATTTTAAGTATTTTAATCTTTACATGATTAAAGATGAAAGAAAATGCTTAAAAGCTGCTTCAATTTTACTCCATTGCTATTGAAATATTCTTTTTCTCGTTTTCACAGTTCTTCCTAAATACATATATCTCTTGTTAAAATCTAAGTTGTTCAGGCTATCTTCAGAGTTCTGTATTTCACTAAATAAAACAATATTCAGCATGTTTGTTCAACATATTAAAAGACAAGTATCTGGTATCTCCTGTTCAAGGACTTGTCTTTATAGCGATGTTTGTTTTCTATTATTGTTAGAAATATATTCATAACTAGTTTTGAAAACAGAGAACTCTTTATCACTGTGGCCAACCAAGATAGAATAAAATAATAAAAGTCAAAATATAGGAGATATTTTCAGAGGATAACAGTGCATCAGATACAGGAAGTAATTCAGAAAAATAGATTCTTGAGAAAATATATACATCTATTTTCAGAAATTACAAAAAAAAACAACAAAAAAAAACCACACACACACATACACACAAAGGTTTTATAGAATTAGCACATATCAAGGAGCAGATTTCAAATACTCTCAAACTCTAAGTACTTAGGAGAGGCAGCAATGATTACCATGGGAAGAGCAACTGTCACTCATCTTTACTGACAGCTTTAAGCAGCTACTAGCTTCCCAACTTACCATCTTCCTTTTCCTTTCTGCAATCTGCTCCTCTGATTCCATTTCTACTTCATTGCTAATAGGAGTTTTTTCTTCTATATCATCAATAAAATCTGGCTCCTGAAAGATGGAAATGACTGCTTTTACAGAAGCTCTACTACTGCTGCTGCTACTGCTGCTGGCATAACCTAGGGAACTCTACGATACTAGCGTTGCAATCCTATACACACTTACCTGGGAGTAAGTCCCACTGAAATCATTAGGACTTGCTTCTGAGTAGACAGGAATAGGATTGCACTGTAAAAAAAAATCTCACGTCACAGCTAATGCAGGAGAGGATGTAACATGCAGAACCTACATCTCATTTAATAGCCCACTCAATTAATAACTTAGATCAGGGATGTCAAACGCGTGTCGCCACAGCTACATCGCACAACATATTGCGATTTCCCCCCCTTTGCTAAACCGGGCGTAGCCAGCGTGCGATGCATCCGGCCGGCGGGTTTGGCAGCCCGGACCTAGATAAAATAGATCTTCCCAAAGTATCTTTGATATCTTTGCATATGAAAACAGCGAAGTAAGATTTACTCTAAAAACTTCAGCATCTCAAGCTACATATATTATTTTAGCAAGTATTTTAACCCGAATGTGTAAAATATTTCATTTTGTTTATAGATTAATTTACAATTTGAAAGATAATGATGTGCATCAAAACTTTGTTAAGGTATTAGTTAACTAACTTCATGTGCTTCCAATTGTTTTACTAACAGTGCAATCCTATGCATTTTTCCTACCTCCACTAAGTACAAAGGACTTTCTCCCAGATAAACATTTACAAAGTTTAGCATTAGTATGTGTACAAAATTATCTAATGAGATATTTTCCACAAATTGCATTTAACAGGGTATCATATTTATAGCTATTTTAGTTGTATTAAACATTAATAGTTAAAACCTCAGACCTAATTTATACATCTATCACAATTTTTAAGAGTATGCATATTGGATATAGTTAAGGAACTAATAATGACACATTAATGTTATGTATCATCCATCAGTTTTCTAGCAACTGAAGTTAAAATGTATAGCTGCCAAAATAAAACAAAAGCAAAGCATAGTATAGTATATCTGTATAGGATATTTCCATTCTCATTCTTGTGTACTTTATTATCTGCATTACATTTACTACCAAAACTGGGAGGGCAAACTCTATTCCTTTACTTGTTCATTTTTATCTCGTTTAGAACATATTCAATTAGTGCTGTTTACATGAAGAGGAATTGCTGAGATGGTGCGGGCTCACTTGCAGGAATCCCAAGTGCTTGTCTATATTTTCCATTTAAAAAAAACACACACTCCACAGCCAGTTGCCTGCCTTCCAATGAAGTCAGCAACTGGCTTAATATTTTAAGTTCACTGGTCTGGTTTCTAGTGGGTTTGGGTGATACAGAGCAGCAGTGATGCTTGCATGCTCATACACCCACCCACCCCATTTGTTTAAGCAATGAATTAGAAGGAATTAGTTTTTTAAAATCACAAAACACCATGAGGATGTCTGAGAAGCATTTAACAAGTACATTGTTGTAGAAAAAAGAGAAAAGGAGCATTTTTTTCAATATGTGATACGTCTTTACTACAAGAGTAAGCTGAATACACTGTTGCTATAGATCAGTGTTTGTAGGAATCACATGCTGTACCATGCGGTTTACAACAACTCCCTGCAGCCAATTGGCCCCGGGGACAAGAGTTACACTAATATCAAAGAAAGAGTGGAATGGAATTGAAGAAAGGGTGTCGAAGGAGGGAACAGAATGAAATGTGAAGGACAAAAAATAAAATATTTTTCTTAAAAATTCTTTTAAATAATTAAAATTGAATGGTTGAATTGTCCCGCAGCGAGTTGGCCATGGTGGCTTGTCCCACAGTGAGTTGTCCCATTCCGAGTACCACGTGCAGCTGGCAGAAAGGCAAGCAACAGTCTTGAAGATTTGGATGTGCATCCTCAAAGACAGCGAATAGAAAAAAACCCCATATTCTTCACTCCATAAGACTCACTCTTCCCCCCCCCCAAAGAAAAAGTCCTTTGCGCTCCTTTGGTGAATAGCAGCCGGGCTGTGGCGGTTGGGTCCTTTTACAGGGCTGAACTCCGCCTCTTCTGTCTTTATTATTGCCCACCTCTGTCTCTTTTCTGCAGTGCAGGAGTCAAAAGCCAGAGCTCTGCACATGAGAGGACACCTATCTGTGGTCCTCTCAGGCTCCGCCTCCTGCCCTCACTACACTGCTGCTCCAAAGTTTTTGTGCTTGTTTTCTTCCTCTAAACCTCGGTGTGTCTTATGGTCAGGTGCGTCTCATGGAGCGAAAAATACAGTAAATGTATTAGCTTGCTTCACACACTGACATTTTCTTTCAGTATGAGCCTGGCCATGCTCATATGTAAGCCTAGAACTAAATTCTAGCTTGCCATGAAAAAGGGCTGGGCCTGGATCTGTTGCATCAAAGCTGGCTCCTTCAAACAGCAACCATGGCTGACCTGTAAGGAATAAACCGAGGATGCCTGTAGGCTCCCATCATTGGCAGCTGCTTAACCACCTCAAAGCTTTGCAAGTTCCTTGTGCTGGAGCTCTTGAGATTGCGGCACTTAGCAAATCAGGGCTGCAAGTCTCAGACACAGGAGATAAGGCACCTAGTTCATTTTATCCACCAGAGAATTAGTGAAGGAGCTGGGTGCATAGGCAGGAGTTAATTCCCAGTATACATCCAGCTTTGTTTTGCTCAAAACAGCACTGCTTTTATTTCCTGCGAGTGTTGTGGGTGTATATTGTTAACTATATCAAGCACGCTGAAACAAGTTCTCTCCTGTTTTCCTAATCAGCAAGGTAAGAATCAATACCATTTTTTTTTTAAAAAGCCACTAATGACTGACTGATGATTTTAATTGCAATGCACAAAAGTAGTCTTTTCAGAACTACAAATCGTAAATACAGTATAATCTTGTTTATAAATGATTACAGACCTCCTACCAGCTTCGTCCTCTGAAAGGACAAATACTCTTCACAAAGCTATTATTAAGTCTTGGATTCTGGTTCAATCCCAACCTTCATTCCAAATTGATATGGTGATTACGTACATGTCAAATTATTTAAAATATTAAGACAGATTCTGGACTATGCGGGTACATCTATAAAACTCCCTTGCAGTAAAATAATCCCTACATCTCTGTAAATTCTTGTCTTGAATAAAAGTTGAAAGATAACCCCTCTGGAGGATGATAATTCAAGGCACAGCATGACATCCTTACATCAGTGATCTGCAAAAGTATTCAAAACGAACTCTTGTTGTATTCTGATGAAATTCAACAAGAATAGTTGATTAAGGTTGAAGAAATCAGCAAGGATTTAAATCAGTACATTTATTTTAGAACCCAATTTCTTCGTAGGTTCAGGATCCAAGCAAAAAAGCTACAGTTCTTAACCCACTCTCTGGCCTGCCAAGTCCCATTTTTGTGAGATGCGTATATTGTAAATATGGTACACAAGGGGGGGGGGGGGGGGAAACCACCCTGTTTTTGCTGAAGTTTTCTATGTGAGAAGACTAACCACAGAACAGAAAAAATACCTGATTATTTGAGATCGACAATCGGAGGGGAGAAAGTTTTCTCTGTCGGTTTTCTGGAAACTTGGTTTTGCCTGCTGCTACTTCACAATCCAACGTGATGTTCTGGTTTTGAGTTTCCTTCTCCTTTTTCCCCTTTTTCCTTCTGGTTTCATATCCTGTGTTTATATTTTCGGTGGGCTCAGAGGGACGCTTCAACACTGGGCATTCTGGGTTTTCTTTGAGGCAAGCACAGTCCACTTTGTATTTGCTTGTTAAAAAAAAAAGGAAAATTAGCATAAGAAAAGCTTTGTGGCTATGATTAGATTTTCTAGGAAACACACAAATGGCAGGCTAACTCTTTTTATAACTACCCCATTTCCCTGAAAATAAGACCTAACTGGAACATAAGTCCGTGCATGATTGTTCATAAGCCCTACCCCCAAAATAAGCCCTAGTTAAGATTGTCAGCCAGATGGATGTGTTTAGTACCATATTTCCCACAAAATAAGCCCTAACCATAAAATAAGCCCTAATGCATCTTTTGAAGCAAAAACTAATATAAGACCCAGCCTTATTTTTTGAGAAACACAGTACTCAGAATTGAACACCATTATATTAAACAGACTAGCAACTTTAATGAATGTTATGATCAACTCAATTCAATCCACTACAGGATATTCACTGATGGGTATGGGCTATGGTTTACCCCACCGGTCAAATACAGGTTGATTGACTGGTCCATCCAACTGGTTTCTGTGCCTTAAGGCAAAACTTTGATTTCCCTGTTCCTAGTCTAGCTTCTTTATAACCATTACACCAGTTCTTTCATAATTACTAAAAGACAATCAAATTGGTATTTTAAATCCTAATTTAGATTCAATGGAACTTTCACTCTATGACCAAAAAGATGAGGATGAAAAAAGTTCAATGTGTCTCGAGGGACCAAAGGTTTTTGGATTTATGTTACCAACATTACTATGCTCAGGTGTCCACTGGCTACATCATTTTGTGATATGGTATGCGAGCTGTCCGAAGAAGATTTCACAGTTTTAGTGCTAAATCTAATACCAGTACTTAGATTACAACCTAATGATGCAAATTATACCAGATATTTTTCGCTTACTTTTATGAGTCTGCACTTAATTCCTAGATTATGACAATACACAATTGAAATGTTTTTTTTAATATATCACCTAGGAATATGTTAGCAGCATCTCTGAAGCTCAGCATTACTTACCAATTCCCATAATCAAAATCGAAGGCTATTGTTATTTCTGTTCCCTTTGGAATGTCCTGGGTGGAGTAGATATAGAGGTGAATAGTTCCGTCTTCGATGGCATGTCTAACCTAGATGGGGGGAATTTAGATGGGGTATTTAAACACAGAGTATTTGATGTGCTTAAAATATATATATTTGTTCCAAATAAAGACTTTTATCTTCTTATTGCTTTGGTAAAATCCTCTGTTCCAAAATAGGTAAGAACAGTAGTAATAAGGTCATTTGATATCATTAATGAAATAAATATAGTCTGTTCATAATATATATACCTCATAGCATTATAAAGAACTCTTATAGTCCACGTTCAATGGTTCAAAACATTCCATTAATTTCAGTTGGCTAGCAAGCAGCGAAGGAAACTTCTCTGTTGGGGCCTGTCAAGAATGCATGAGCCACAACTTTTCATTTGGAATTGGTTATTTAAAAAACCAATTTAGCTAGCATCAGTATTTAGGAAAGATTTAAATTAACAAAATGGAGTGTTCCAATTATCAGGTTTAAAATAGTACAATATCAATTTTTAAAATCAAGCAAATTCCAGCAGCTTTGTCAACCTTCCTTCAGTTACAAACACAGAGACATAATACCTTGGGGGTGGGGGGTGAACAATTTCCTTGGAAATGAATGTTGCGTATTTTACACATTTCTGTGTTTTTTCCCCAGCCATTAATTTGAAACAAGCTTTCGCATGTACAGAAAATGGTGCAATATTTTTGTTCCACATATCTTGGAAGAGTTCTCAAGTTGCTATAACAAATAGGCCCTATTGTTCCCTAATTATTTGCCTCCATGAAGGATTGTATAAGCAGAACACAATTGAATTTAGTTTCTTTTCTAGAATTTCTATTGAAACACTAGTCCAAATTTTAATACAGGCTTTCAACTTCCATAACCTACAAAGGCAGTTAAATTGAAAGTTAATTTTATTTAAGAATTTAGGATGTTATCTAAGATACAGTACCAATGGCAAATGTAAAAAGCATTCCTAACTTAAGAAGAATAAGGAAGCAAACAAACTCAATTTTTTAAAATAGTTTTTTCATTTACAATTTCTAGCACCATGTTAGGGGATTAACTAGAGTAAAATGTTTCCTGAAATTTCACTTCCTGATTTTTAAGGCCAAGTATTTTCACTTCATTTTCTACTCTTATTTTCTCCATAAGAAATATAACCAAAAGCCACTGATAAAAGTCTACATCTTTTACAACCTCCCTGCCGCTTTTTTCATCCTTCCTTCTCTCCCTCCCTCCCCTTCCTTTATCACCAATAAATGTTAGGAATTATTATCATGCCACATATGCAAGTCAACTCATTAATACAAAAATGTCCTTTCCATATTTATCTGTGAATGTTGATTGTCAATAAATAAGTATCATTGTGCTCATATTCTCAATTTCATTCTGTCTGGTTGTTTCCTTTTCCAGAGGTTATCTGCCAGGGATGAGTTATATATGCAATGAGAATATTTTAATGTTCATGATATGCCTGATCTCAAAGTGGCTTCTATTGCATGCCTATGCAAGGACCACTTTATAAGTATGGATACGTTATTTGCTCATCTGATAATGTGAATGACCCTATACTGCATCTGCAGTCTTGAAAAAGCCCCGAAATGTTAGTTTTGATGTATTCGATTCATAACTAACCCTAACTTTTGGTTTTAGAATTTGGGGGCTGTATAATGTTCCCTTCCCTTCTACATCGTTAATGAAATAATATACTAACTTTACAGATCTAATTACAGCGTAGCCATAGCATAGTTACACAATACAGATTCTTGCCTCATTTTGTAATAAACATAAGGTTCTGCAACTTGAGCTTACATTCCCTGAAAGCGTTCGAAACTGGAAAATATTTTAATTCCTGGAAAACAGCTATACACAGCTGGGTTGCATTAAGATGGTTTTGTTCAGCAAAAGCTTTATTAGGTCACATTTGTCATAATAAAAGCCTACCTCTGCATTAGGTGTACAAGAACGTCTGATAAATCGAGCTTCATTCCCAAAGGTTCGTGCATCCACACACATTTCTAGCCCGTGAAATTTAGAATAGAACAGAACAAAGGGGTATGGCCTAAAAAACAATAAAACATTCTGTCATAGGAAAAATATTTTAAAATACAGCTAAAAGTTACTTTTTCAAATGGGTAGAAAACCTAGTACCATGGAGAAAATATGTTGCAATGTTATACAAACTGTTGAAACTTTTGGGGGGGGGGGCGCTCTCCTGCAACTGTTTTATTTATTAGTTCAGAGCTAGGATCAAAGTGGGATGTATTTTCTGGCATGCTGAAAGAACTCATTCTGGTTTATTAACAGCCAAGCAGTGACTAAAATTATTATGCTGCTGTTGTTAACTGTACAGGTAGTCCTCAACTTACAACAGTTTTAGTCACTGTTCAAAGTTACAATGGCATTGAAAAAAGTGACTTGTGACCATTTTTCACACTTATGACCCTGGTGGCGTATCTATGGTCATGTGATCAAAATTCAGATGCTTAGCAACTGGTTCACGTTTATGACTCTTGCATTGTTCTGGGGTCAGGTGATCTCCTGTTGCAACCTTCTGACAAGAGAAGTCAATGGGGAAGCCAGATTCACTTTACAACCGTGTTACTGACTGAAGAACTGCAGTGACTCACTTAACCAAACGTGGCAAGAAAAGTTGTAAAATGGGGCAAAACACACTTAACAAATGTCTCACTTAGCAACATAAATCTTGGGCCCAATTGTAGTCCTAAACTGAGGGTTACCTGTACTGTCCAGAAAATTAAAAAGAATTCTACCCGTTGAGCTTGCATTTTCTCTGTCATCTTCCAAGATGACAATCTGTGACGAGGGCAATTAAAAGGCGGAAGATCGGTTGGGATCGATGTCTCTTTAGCACAGAGGTGTTAAACTGGTGCATCACAATCAGGCCACGCCCACCTCAGCTCCGCGAAGGGAAAAACGCCACAAAACCTCACGTGACAGCAACGTAACACTGCGAGTTTGACACCCGTGCTTTAGCACAGGGGTCTCCAACCTTTGCAACTTTAAGTCTGAAGGACTTCAGCTCCCAGAATTCTCCAGCCAGCAAAGCTGGCTGGAGAAGTCTGAGAGCTGAAGTCCTTCAGACTTAAAGTTGCAAAGGTTGGAGATTCCTGCTTTAGCACATTTACAGCGTGACTTGGAAAGTAGTTTTTAAACGACTTCATGATAGTTTTATACTGTAAAAGCGGAATTTAATTCCTGATAACTTTGGGAGGCATACATACAGACTTCTTGACAAGCTATTTATTTATAGTATGAGGCTGGATTTTTTTTTTAAATTTCAATTTTTAAAAAGTGAAATATTATTATATCCTGATGCAAGCCTTAAAAAAAACCCAGTCTCGTGAGCAATTGTTTCGACTCATATCAGCATTAAGACAATTGGCATGATGGTGCTTTACCTGCACTTCAGCTGCCATTATGGAGAATAAGAAAAAAAAATCTATTTTAGATCAGATTCACTGAACTTTTCTGGGCATTCTAGGGCTACTTTGATCTGGACAGAAGATGGGCATCTTAGTCTAACCGCCCTGTCTTCTGAAAGGCAATGAAGCCAAGTAGTTCCTCAGGGCTTTTACTGAATGAGAGAGTTGTACGTTTAGATGCTGGCTTATGAAGTGAGTTTAAGGTTTTCTGATTTTGTCATCATTTTTATGCTTCCATTTTTTTCAGGTGCCAGGAATCCTTGTGAAATCAGTATATATAAATGCTGTAAGTAAAATATTTTAAGAATGTTGGAGGGAGAGAGAGCTGCTTCGATATCTACAGATGGGTGGGTTGGTTTTGGGGTTTTTTTTTTGACTAAAATGAAAGTGAAGATTTTGTTTTTCTGCTTTCCTGCTTAGCTTCCAATCATTCCGTTAAGACATTTCTTAATAAAACCAAAATATAAACTTAAACAGAGAAAGGACACAGCTACTGTTTATTCGTTCTGCATGCTTAGTGAGAATGAAAAGAAATATTTTTTTTTCTTGACAAAGAAACTGAGAAAATGAAAAAAATAATACATAAGACAATAATACGTCAGAGAAATGCAAGCGTCTAGAAGAAAATATACTACCATACGCTAAATTTGTGTGTCTGAATTATAATAATGACCATGTCAATCCATGTGATTATTATTGCTAACTAATTTAATCGAGCAGAACGGTATTGAGATCTATTCAGGCAGTGTATAACATTGGCTGTAATATCTATTCTTTGAAGTTGCCTAATTCTTTCATAAGCATAAGGTTTAATTTTACATTTGCAAACCTAATAACTATCTAGATGCAGCTTTTGTTTTCATTTGCAAAAATGTGGCGAATCAAAGTCAGGCAAAGCAAGCAACTTCAAATGATGGCACCAGACTGAGGCATAGTAAAAATATTGAGACGAGTGACAAAGGTTTACAAGGTTGGAGGAGATAAAACTGTATATAAAGTAGAAATGAGAAGGAACAACACTGTCTTATTACCAAAGTGAATGACAATAGCTGCTGAGTTTTCAAAAGAGAAGCTGAGATATAAGGCAAAGACTAGGTGAAAAAAAGTTTTTAATCTGCTTGACAATTGTAATATGTTTAAGAAAGAGTGGGGGAGGGAGCAAAGAGAGAGAGTAAAGAAGGTTAAAGAGAAAAGTACCTCTTAAAGAAATATCCATTAGCTTCAAATTGTTCCCTCAGCATGAATTTTCCACGATATTCAATAATAAGTGCATCTGGAGGCAAGTCTTTGGCAGCTTTTAAAATTTTCTTATTTTTTTGAATATAGCTCTAAAAGGAGAAAAGAAAAAATTAAGAATCTTATTAACTGGCACACTGATACAGATATAATGTACCTTTTAACAGAACAGCCTGGTAATTTTAAATGTGTTTTCTTGTCTAAAAAGCTAATTGGTTTTATTCCTGGAAGGACTTTGATTATCATATTTACACAGACATCTTAATTTACATATTGAAAGAACAACAACTTGAATGCATGTATAAATTCTATAAAACAGAAAATCAAGGCAAACTTTTCAAAATAGGTGGGGGTGGGGGGAGCTTTTTCCTTACAGATGCTTCACACCATCTTATTAAAAGGCCAGAATTGAGGTGGCAGAAGGAATGAAAACACATGAAATATGCAGCCTCTCTCTTACATTTGCTAACCAGAGCAAAAGGACAGGTGCCAAATAAGATACATTTCAACAAAAATGCCAACATGCGGAGTCTTAGGTAAAGGGGATTTCTTCTGCATTTGGATAGCCTTAGGGTGGGGTTATGCCTTTCTAAGAAAAAGTCTTACTGTACTCTGACACAACAACTAAGGAACTCACACCTCTTGTAATTGTGTCACTTCTGATCAAAAGAGAATTGGCCTATATCTAGGCGAAGGTCTCTGCAAGCAGGGACATTCCTCCAAGGAGTGCGTCACGTGCGCCATGCTGATGCTAGAGAGAAAGAAGCAAAGATGCTTCTTATTACAAGAGCTGAGAATGTAACTTTTCCTTTATTGTTTAGTCTCTTTCTACCGACATTAAATTGATCAAATAGCTTGCAGATCCCTTCCATAGATTGCATGACACGTAGTTTGGATGGCATAATTGTGCACTCTTATTTCTCATAATTAACTGTCAAGGAGCATTTATTTGGAATTGGGGGGTGGGGTGGGGGAAATACTGCAGGATATATTTGAAGGTAGATTAGCGTGGTACTTCAAAAGTGTGTACAAATCAAATAGTTAGCATCTCCCTAGCCATTTATAATCAATCACATACAATGAACTGGACAAAACATTAAGTGCTGTGCCCATTCCAACATGCTATTGAAGCATGCTAGCATATTGTGCATGTGCTCTTTCAGCAAAAAATAAATTAAAAATGGCAAGTCTGTTTATAGCCATGTCAATACAGATTAGTTCTAATGTATTGGTTGTTTGTGTTGAAAGTACCTTTGTTTCTATCTAAATGACGGGGTCTTCCAGGGCTAAGCGGCTATCCGTTTATATTTATGACAACTCTCTTAAAATGCGTTACATATCACAATTTTGATTATCCCTGAAATTTGCCACTGTGAAATAGGAGAACAAGCATTCAGAAAATCAATGGAGATATATGTAAGAAGAACCCTCCTATGTGTTCCTTCTACTCTGAGTAAAAAACAGTTTGATAGTCCTTCTAAGACAGTGGCAATTTTGGCCCATGACGATCCCCTCAGAAATTATAGCAACACAAGAGGAAGTCACATGCATTCCAAAGGAGACAAGTTTCTGTCATTGCAATTTTTCTGTTACACTGAGTCTATTGTTTTGTGGGAACAGAGGCCTGCATACACTACCAGAGCCAATAATTGGGATGTGCAAAATAT
This sequence comes from Rhabdophis nuchalis, assembly GCA_039707465.1. NCBI lineage: Eukaryota > Metazoa > Chordata > Lepidosauria > Squamata > Natricidae > Rhabdophis > Rhabdophis nuchalis. The sequence goes on along the minus strand of CM077656.1, from coordinate 24,522,523 downwards.
TCTGTGCACAACAGCGGGTTTTTTAGAAAAGTTGTGTCTGAACCAAAACATCCCCATTTGGGCTGACTTGTTCCATTTGGGCTGACTTGTTCCATGGACAGGGGGAAAAATGGTGCATGTTCCAGATAGAAGTGGTTAGGAAGAAGACTTGAGGAAAAGGTAACTCGGAAGTTTGGTGGCACAGGTAGAGGGCTGGGACCCCACTGTCTGTGTCCGATAGGAGGAGAAAAAATGCTGGGAAAATCGAGGGAGCAGATAAGACAGCTGCTGGGATGTGCTGGGACATGAGCAGTAGTGGCAACTAAAAGGAGGAGGATCAGAGATTCAGAAGATCAGAGGTTTAGTAGGCCAGTGCTATGTTAGATGCTGTGGACAGACAGTTTGGGCAACGGAGACCACTTTCCCCCTCTTTGCGTTCTCCAGATAATGTAATAATAATGTAAGTAAACATTATTTTTCAATTCTTAAGTATGGGTTTATTGTTTGTATTTTATAAGACTTCGACACCATTGCATGACTGAAAAATAAGCTTATAGCTTTCAGTTATTTTTCAGTTCTAGTAGTGAAAGAGATTGGAAAATCAAATCTTTGTTTTGATCAATGTTGTTTAAAACTATATGAAATTGAAATAAGTATAAGTATGATCTTTATTGCCATTGTACTTCTTTACAACAAAATTGGTTTTAATCTCACTGTAATGGCTGTAAAATGAATATAGCAGTAAAAGGGTTTTGAGGGATTCTTTAATTAAACATAGTATGGCTCACTTTTGGTCTCAATTTTTTAAATTTAAGTCAACGTATATGTTTTTCATATTCATGGTTTATACCATGAGCTGCCAAATGTCCAGAAGCACATAATGTAAGAAACAGATCAGGCATGTAAATTCTCAGCCTTGGGTGACTGAAATGCTATTTGTCTCATTGAAATTGAGATGGTCACACAGATACTTTTGAATTGTCCTACCTCTCACCTTGGAGGATGGTGTTAATATTCTCTAATTACAAATTGTCTGGACCAATTACAAGAGACAATCGTGTACCTCACTTTAGATGATCAGGACTGTGAGGTTTCTGTGCCACAGAAATGGCAGGCTGAAATTCCCAGATCTCAAGATAACATGCCAAATAGGGTTTTAGCATGGATATTTTACATTTTAACACTGCTTCTTACTTTTCAGTGGATCCATAAATTCTGCAATAAATAACTAAAGATGTGTTTTCAAGTACATGGACACATGTAATTTGTACATGAAAATGTTTTCTTCCATCCCCTAATCATTCTTTTCATTATCAACAGTAATCATAAAATATATGAGTGAAATGTCTTTGGCAGAGATAAGCACATCAGAATACAGATTCAGAGCTTCACTGGGCTTTAAATGGAAATGAAGACACTGCAAGCTGTATTTTGTAACAAAATCTTATAATATTTCTTGCCAGTTCTTTCTTTTATATCAAAGAAACATCTATTTTCTCCTAGTTATGTTGAACTGTTCTTAATATTAAGGGAAAACATTTATGAATGAGATGCTGCAAAGCTGACAATGAGTGATTGGCTAACCAGACTCACACAATTCCTTCTCCAACAACTTCTGCATGACACAAAATGACTGTCAGCTACTGAGAGTGGTCTGAATGCTTTAATTCTCCATTTTACTCAATATTTTTCTACTTCCAAGTTAGAGGTAAGGCTATTTAATTGTGTAGCTTGTAATAGTTCTGTGGATAATTAGAATTTAATCTTCTGTAAAACCGTGAACACTTTATTAATGTTTGTATATCTTAAAACATCGATTTGCAGTGTTGTTATTTATTGTACTCTATAAATAAATAGCAATAATACTTAAGACTTATATACTGCTTTACAATGCTTTACAGCCCTCTCTAAGCAGTTTACAAAGTCAGCATATTGCCCCCAACAATTTGGGTTTAAGTGGTAAAGTATTTATTGTGATAATTGAAAGTCATGACTGGACACCGTTTCCCACCAAAAGCTGGCTATTTTAGAAAGTTAATAAATACATAACAAATAAACAAATGGCTGTTCATAAGGAAGGGGGAAGCCACACCTTCAATAGTATAAGTTTTTGTTTAAAGAAATGCAAAATTTAATACTATGTTACATTAAAGGTTCCTCCAATATGCATTCACATACCTCTACTGGAGGTTTGAAGATTGAGTTGCTGGTGACCACCTCTTTTTTTTCATCTCCATTTCCTAATCTCAAAACTATTCGCTGGGCCTCTCTCTGAACACCTTCACTGTATTGATTGTTGTTTGCTTCTTCGTATCGATCCATCCATGCCTTGATTTTAGTTTCCCACCCGAAGTTTGAAATATCAGAAGGATCAATCTCTGGAGCGGAGCCCTGCGGGGAAAATACAAACATAAAATTAGGGTGTTTTCAGAGTCAGCTGACTCAAAACATCTGTGAAAAACATAATTATCTAATTCGTGCACAAGATGTATGAAACTTAGCAACTTTTCTATAAAATTAAGGGCTCAATTATATGGTCTCTTGACATTCACCATACCTTCCCCTGGAGTTTCAATCAAATCCTGCTCCTGCGCCCCATCTTTAACTGAAATAAAAACCTCAAAGTTAAGATACTCTTCACTTTCCTAGGCTTTTGTCAGTTTGCCTGTTCACAGGTTCTTAATCCCACGAAACCCAACTGCTTTAACTTATGGAAGTGAGACTGTCCATACTACGTTATTCAGCTGATCAGTGTTAATGGTCCAATACAATTGTACACAAATAACAGTGTTTCTGTAGTTGCAACATACAGACATTTCTATTAGATTAATAGCAATAGCACTTAGAGATTTATATATTGCTTCATAGTGCTTTACAGCTCTAAGCAGTTTACAGAGTCAGCACATTGCCCTCAACTATCTGGGTCTTCATTTTACCAACCTCGGAAGGATGGAAGGCTGAGTCAACCTTGAGCTGATCAGAATTGAACTCCCGGATGTGGGCAGTTAATTTTCAATACTGCATTCTAAGCACTGTGCCTGCACGGCTTAGATAGCAATAGCACGTAAGACTTCTATACTGCTTCATAATGCTTTACAACTCTCTCTAAGCAGTTTACAGAATCAGCATATTGCTCTCAACAATCTGGGTCCTCATTTTATTGACCTTGGAAAGATAGAAGGCTGAGTCAACCTTGAACCGGTCAGGGTCGAACTCCTGGCATTGAGCAGTGAGTTAGCCTACAATACTGCATTCTAACCACCGCACCACCACAGCTCTTTAATTAAGATTTTGGGGGAAAATTTTTTTGGGGGGGTTGTGGTTTTAGTTTCTCTTAAAGTGAGGTTCAGTGCTAGATATCTCCTATTTGTTTTGAATCTGGTCTGTTTTCCCTCCCAACACATTTCTTTGTGTCCCCTTAAACAATATATAGTGTTTATATGAACTCCACAGCGAGAAGATTTCAAAGGGCATTTATCAACCCACAGAATTGGAATGGGCCTTTTTAATAGGCTCTTCCTTGGCTCTGGAAAGCCTTTTCTCAGCAATCTACCTCATTCCATCTCTACAAGTGTTCTACCTTCAGGAACACAAAGCTGCCCTTGAAAGCATGTGTTGTAGATGAAGCTGTCATCTTACAACTATCCTATATTTGGCATCTGGCAGATATGCGGACTTCAAATCCTTAAATTCCCCAGGCAGCATGCCCAGTGTAGAGAAGATTGGGAATGCAGTCTACACATCTAGCAAGCATCCATACTGGTGAATACTAGTTTATTAACTGCCCTTCAAGTTACTTGTAGTAGCTTAATTGCAACGCAGGTAATATTTATACATCTCTGTGGTTTTTTTGTATTACATAGCATTTACATTGTATATATTTTTAATAGTGTTAATGTTTTATGAACATTTGATGCTATTGCCCCCTTGGGCATTAGTTTTAGAAATAAAACTAAATTCACAAAATTTAGAGATTTTAAACAGTATAAAACAACCAACCGTGCCCGTTAATCAATGAACAAAAGAGTATAGTGAAATAAATAGTAACAAGAACATAAAATGTTTTACCTTAACTCTTGAAGATTTTCTAGAACCTTCACGGAAAGCCTGAAAAAAAAATTACATCAGCGTACAAGATTAAAATAAATATTCTCTGAAGGAGGATTTGCCTGAACATATTCATCTTGCTTGAAAGACAAAAATCCTTCTGCGGCACTATAAAATGCAGATAAATTCTCCTTATGTTTTGCAGGTACCGTAGTAGAATATAATTATTCTATGTGTGGAAGCCCAATGTGAATTCCACCAAATAGTGACTTCCGGTTTGCCCATAGGGCAGGTTTTTCGCGCTGCAGAGAAACCCCTGAAGCCTCCAGAGGGCCTTGGGGGTGGGGGGTGGGGGAGGCTGTTTTTTCCTTCCCCGGGCTCCGTGAAAGCCTCTGGAGGGAGAAAAAACAGCGCCAAAAGCACTGTGTGTGCGCGCACGCTGATTGAGCCCGCACACATAGTATTATGGGTGTGGCATGCTCGCGCACAACCACTCCTACGCTTCTCCTGCTTTTGGCACACAAGCCACAAAAAGTTCACCATCACTGTGATAGGCAGTTTTAAAATCGATACATAAAAATCAGCATTAGATTTTAGCTTACTTTTTTACATTTTGCGATGGTTTGCTCTTTCTCTCCACTTTTTTTCCTTTTCTTATCTGTGACCTTTGTAACTCGTGTAGCAGTTAGCGTAATTGTAGTTGGTGTATGCTGAAAAGCAGTATATAATTCTACAGGAACTTCATCACCACTTTCTGTTGCACTGGTATCCCCATCTTTAAAATACAAATGAAAGAGGAAGTTATCTCACAGTACTGAAATATTCCATGAATTAAAGTCATTGATTGTATAAACTATTAATTGCATATACAATTGCCCAAATTTATGTAAAAGGAAAACAAGGAGTTAATAATATTAACATTTATTAGATCATGGGCTCCAGTGATAAAAAAGTTTAGATTTGTGGTTTCTTTAAATTCAACAAAGCTTCAAATTTTCCAGAAGCGCTGAATGATTTCCATATACTGAACATAGTTTATATCAAATTACCTCTCAATTATAAATTCATATACTTATGTAAGTTTTAACCCAAATGTAAGGGTTCTCTTCTCATATTGTATTTAAAACAAATATTAGGATGTAAGGTTTTAGACCAAGTATAACAACTTGGGGAAAAATGACTACAGGAAAATATTTTTCACAATAGTTACAATCACACTAATAAAATAATTTCCTTCCAATTAATGGGAAAACTAATCTTACTCAACAACTTTTCCTAAAGCTAAGACTTATTCTTTTAGATTCCAAATAAATTGGAAACATTGGCTATCATCTGTGTTTTCTTCCCAAAAGGCCCTCTAATGCCACTGTAAACTCATAATGCAAAAAGTAATTAAAAACAGGAAAGGGTATCACACACATGGTGATTTTTATAACAAAAGGTCGCCATCAACTTCTAATTATTAGTTACTTCACTGCCTGTAGGAACTGTCAGCAGAAGTCAAACAGAACAATTAGCAAAGGTCTCTTTTAGCATATGCAAATGTCTCTTTTGTGTCTTCATCAGTTTCTCAAAGGCTGTTAAAATTTATGTGGCTTGCAGTTTGGAAATATGTATTTTGATTAAATCGTATATTTTATAACTCTAAAAAAATCTTCCACTGTTGAAAAAAAAATTATCATCCATCATCCATTATAAGAACTAAGTCTTTTTCTTCCTAAAGCGGAAAAAAATGCAGCAACATTCATTGAGCATATTTAAATACACCACAATATTCAGAGAGAAACATAAAAAAATAAACCAAATCTGACCTAGAAAGTTATGAGAAGAGGCATGCTAACTGTTAAAGCAGCTTTTACTCCTGAAGAGAGGATATTGCTAGATAAGCATTTTTGGTATTTCCCCATTTCAGGATAAACTGCATATAAACCTAATACTTCGTTTTGCGGCAAAATTATATAAGAAAACACACCAAGGTGTTTAATGCCATTTTATTCTATTTGGTTCTGACTGATTCCTAGTTCCTGTTTCCTAGTTCCTAGTTCCTAACTTTTGCTCTGTATTTTATTTCTCGGTATTGTAGCAGAGTGTTTAATGATTGGAATAGTTGGCAAATATTGAAAAAGAAATAAACTCCAGCATCTTTGTATCAAATTATTGCTGAGTTGTTATTTTAATTATAAGCATAACAATAATGAAAAATACAGGAACTAATTTTACAAGAGTTGGTTAAAATTAAACAATGTGCATTTGTTTTAGGAAGGAAAATATTCAAAAGTTGTTCTGTAAACAAATACTGTTAATTTATTTGCATAAAAACTCGTAAGCTATTTGCATGCAAGCAGGTTTTATTAGCAAATAAAAACATTCCATCTATACTTTATTAAAGGATCTTTAGTTTTTAGCCAAAATGCAAGACCAATAAAAGGGGGGAGGGGAAATGTCAACAGCAACAGAGTGCTTGAGATCCATGTAATTATCAAGAACAAACTTTAGAATTTAATGAAATTTTTTTACCTACCTGACATATTTTCTCTTTTTCTACGCTGGAGCAACACTGCTCTTTCCTTATCTAAGCTCCTTTTAAAAAATGGGAGAAAAAAGAAACTAAGTAAATATCAAGATTTATATGGAACATCGACTTTTTTTAATGAATGGTATATGTGTATTAAATGTAATGAACAATTAAAATAAAAATGGCTGTATCTACTTACTCTACTAATTAATTCATTTTTGCTGTTTGAATACTTTATTTTTAAAGGCAAATATTGTGTGAACAGAACCAGAGGAAATGTATCAAATTTTTAACCTGGAGCTCTCCACTCTGGGAATTTTATACTTGATAGAAAGCATCAATTTCAAAGCAAGGAACTTAGCAATGCAGTGACATCTAAATCTTTGTTACTTTAGTATTCCAGCTTCATATGTAGAGACACAGACTAAACGGCCTAAAGTAGTGGTGTCAAACTCAATTTCATTGAGGGACGCATCAGGGTTGTGTTTGACCTCATGGGGCCAGGAGGGCATGGCCAGCTCAATGTCACTTGTGTTTGGAGCGCCTGTGGTGGATCAAGCGCTCCACAGTAAAAACGGGCTCCCGAGCTCCGTTTTCAGCTGGGACAGCCTCCTGCAACCCTTAACCAGCAAAAATGGGTGTGTGTGTATGGGGGGGGGGGGGGGGGGTTTGCGCATGGCCCTCCTGAGTTCTGTTTTTGCTGCCACAGGCATCGCGAGCCAGTCTGCTGTTTCCAGGGGAACCCCGTTGGCCAGATGTAAGCACCTCGCGAGCTTTGAATTTAGATACCCCTGCCCTAAAGCAAGATGTATATTCTGATAATATTCAAAACCTAGAAACTGCCTCAAACTGGCTGTTTCTTGTAACACAGTAACAGTGCCTATATTGCACTATGGGTATTAAATATCAAATCTTCTTTAATTCAAGTATCATTATGAAAAAGGACTATTCTGGACACCCCTTTTACTGAACGAAGAGTGCCACCTTTTAAAGTAAATTGTACTCGTCAATATAATATTCAAATGTATTAATGTAATGGAGAAGAGAGGTTTGGCTTCATCTGCTCATATTTTGTTCATGTCTCATATCATATGCCAACACAAACAATATATATTCAATTATGTATCACTCACCTAGGCTGGCAACGCTCACAAAGGTATGTGTCAGGAATATGCTGCCTATCAATCCCCATGCAATCAATGTGCTGCCAAACACTTAAAATAAAGAAAAGGAGAGAATACAGTATTATTTTCATACTTTTCAAGGTTTGGATAGTTCACTCAAGTTCCCTTGTGGCCAAAGAAAATTAATGTCCCTAGCCCCTGCTATCACTTGAAATGATATGCAAAATATAGTGAGTGTTCAATTATTGCTTTTTCAATGTCTCTTCTCTAAACAACATAGCCAATGCTCCATTACTCTCCTCTGAGTGTTTGGATATCCTGCACGTGGCTTGTTTTGTTTCTGTAATTCCTCTAAAGCCACAAAGCCTTGCAGAAAGCATTAGCTGATAAACAGCAGCCACAAGTTTCAACCCTCTGCCATCCGCCAAAGCTAATTGAACAGGGCTGGGTGATGATGGTGTGTGTGTATGTGTTTTCATTCATTCATTCATTTTTTTCCTGGCTACTTTTACTATTGTTTTTAAATAATTTGTTATGAAGAGGGTAGCAATGTTACTGTCCGTCTCTGTGTTGTGCTTTTATTTTCAGACGGAATATCAAATCTGAGTTTATAGTCTGCATGTGTATTGTAATGAATTGTTGTACTCTCAAATGTGGAGATAGTGAAATGCAAAATTTATGGCTTTGTTAATATGTTTAATGTATAGGCAGGTTGGCAAAAGCAACATATGTACATCATGAATGTTTGTTTGGAAGAAAAGCATTAAGACAACTGCTAGAAAAGTATATTTTTGCTCTTGGTCATGGGTTGTATTAATGTGTTACAGCTTCCTTTTAGATTTATTCTACATCTATTTGTAGAAGCAGGTCAGACTGCAAAAGCCATTCTTAGCTGTGGCTTCCCTTGTTTGCTCTGGTAATTTTTAAAATGTTTGCTTTGTTTTATGTTGGCTAATTCTTCTGCAGGTGGGATAGAAGGTAGCCCTCAGCATGATCCTCTAGGACAAAAGATAACAGCAATGAGCTTGTTTCAAGTTCCCATTGCTTGGACAGAATGTTCTGATGGAATCATTGTATTACAAGCTAGGTACAAACTTTTTTTCTTTCTTTCACGCACTTGCCTATTCTTCATTTTTAACAATATGATCATTCAGGTTGCTTTCTGACTGAAGAGATAAAGTGTGCACATATACTTTTCTGGATAGCAGTTTCTCCAATAAAATCCACATTTGCAACCTGAAGTTTCACTAATGTGTGTGGGGTTTTCTTTTAAGTTGAAAAGAAAGTTGCTGTTAATATACATGCTATATCGCCACTAGGATTCCCCATTACAGTACTCTGAGATTTTAATTCAACTCCAACCATGTCTGTAAGTCATACACACACCTTTAGAAGTATGCAAGCGACAATAACCAAGATTCTACAAAACAAAGCTTTGTTCATTAGCAATAGCAATTAGACTTATACACCGCTTCACAGTGCTTTACAGACTCTCTCTAAGCAGAGTCAGCATATTGTCCCCAACAACCTGGCTCCTCATTTTACCAACCTTGGAAGGCTGAGTCAACCTTGAGCCGGTCAGGATTGGACAGGATTGAACTCCTGGCAGTGGGAAGAGTAAGTCGGCAATACTGCATTGTAACCACTGAGCCGCCAGAGCTCCTATCTACTTATCACCCAGTGCCTCCTGCTCACTCTAATGTGGGGTTAACAATGAGTTATGTGCTATGATCCTCAGCAGGACCCCCACTTGCAGAGTGACTCTGCTGACTTGATGGCCTCATCCACCCATCCTGTGAGCAAAATGAAGGCCAACACAATGACAAAATGGTGGTGGCTTCTATTATTGCCATGTTTGCCTAATGGCCTACATACTTTGTTAAAGGAAGGAAAGCTCACTGAGCAACCAGAGGGCCAGCAGAGCTGAAAGTAATAATACCGTAATAATATGAACATTTCAAAACACGCATATGGATTATTTTACCTGCATTTGTCACAACAGATCATATAGCCATCATCATGGGTGAATCCACAAATGCACCGAGTTATATCAGTGCCGTAGCTTCCATCCTCAGATGTGCTGATAGTAGTAGCACTGGATGTCTCATCAAAATTTGGAGCAGTGTATATGCCTACTTCATTCTTGCTTATAAGAACTGAAGGAGGCGGCGATGCTGGGGGTGTTGGAGGAGGACGAGCGCCATAATTATGGTCCTGAAAAATTCGTTACATAAAATCATCCATCTTTTCGTTAATACCTTTTTAAAAAATTCCTGCATAAAATTATAAACCTTGCCTTTTCAACATTTCTCCCACCAACGCAACCTCACTCATGATCATGTAAACAAATATATGTTTAAAACCTCTGAAGCGATTAGCTCCTTTTAAAAAGTAAATGCATATTATTTTATCCATTCTGATACCTATGATTAAGAGGTTTTATAATATTGATTTCTTACCCATCCTGAATAAATAAAATCTGATTATCATTAATATTTATACCACGGGAAATAGTTAGGCATCACAAAGCATGCTGCTGGGTAAGACTAAATACAAACCAGGGTTGTTCAATTATTATACAACATCGATACTTATTCAAGCTGAATGTTAAAGTATAAGAGAAAGCACATCTGCTTTCTTAGTATAAAAACCAATTCATTTAAGTAGAAGTCCTTCAATGCAGGATTAAACCTTTTTCATCTTTTCTACATAGTTATAATAATTGGTTTAGGACAATATTTACTTAGAGAAGAAAAAAAGGCCTACTTTATCAATTCATCACTGCAAGCAACTATTTTATAGGATGCTATCTTAAAACAAATAGAGATATGATCAGAAGATTGTGTAACGATAAAGCAGCCAAGAAAATTGTGCCAAATTCTATTTGAACACAAGATATAGCAGTAATGCATGTTTAAAATGGACTTGAACGGATGTTATTATTCTCCGTACTCCAACTTGCTGGTTCCTTAACATGCAACTGGAGACTGCTGTAGGAAAGCTTTGCTGCGTTTTAAAGGAAAATGTAACTTGTGCAGATTGTTTAAGGGCATAACAATCAAAAGAAGTGTAAAGTCAAATAAGGCAGAGCTGGTTTTTTACTACTGTCCAGAGCTCCTGTTTTAATTGTTGTAGGACTAGGTTTACAAGATCAGGCTAGCCAAGGGCATATCACTTGTGATTTTAGCTTCAAGTTTATTTATAAGTCTAATGCTATTATTCAATAAAATTTAGTAGAAACAGTAATAAAAGCAATGCCATTTAAGAAAGAACAATGACAGAAGTAATAGAAGAAATTGAGATAAAAATTGTAAAGAACCATTGAAACCAACTTCTTTTATAATGATGTTGAGAGTTGGGATATGTCAGTGAGCTATTTTCATTTCAAGCCAAACTAACCAGCCAAAACACAATTAAATGTCTGGAAACTTAACAAGGACCTAAAATAAAGGCTTTTAAAAAAAGAACATACCGCATAAGGCAAACCAATGTAACTGTGTGAATGATGAGAGCTGTTATTATATAGTTGGTGTGGATAACTGTTTGACTTCTCAACTACCACAGGGCTAGCTTCTACAGATTCAGGTCTGAAAAGCAAGAAAGATGTATAAACATTACAATTTCACATTCAATGGTTCTTGCGTGTGTTTCTCTCTTGCTTATTAATACTGCATATATAACAACTGTGAAAATGTATACAATACAACGCAGAGAAACATTCTGAAGGAACCTACTGAAGAAACTGGGGGAAATGTTGCTTATGTCACTCATGCCAAACTGCCACTGAGGCACACATACTAGCAAGTGAGCACTGTATGAATTTTAATAACGCGGACAATGTTGTACAACACAACACAGCTGCATAAAAAATGATTGCAAGGCAGAGAGTACATTAGCATCAATAATCCTTATTGTTTCTGTGATCACATATGAGACGTAGGAGTCATCCCATATGTTGCTAACAGTATCTGAAACCCCAGTAGTTTCCATCAGTGACATCTAGTGGTAGCGTAAGAGCAGCTCCACAAATTCCCACAGAAGTTGATTTTTACATGTTTATTATAACAGAAATTCAATGAAAAGATTGTATAAGTCATCCTTTTGGATGTACCAGCATCCAGAAACTCACCTTCTCCCAGTTTCTACTAGAACATATTAATTCTGGACAGCCCAAATAACCCAGAAGTAAAATATAAAATTTCTTCATGAAAAATATAATTAACAAACTTGGTTTAAAAGATGAGGTGTTAACATTTTTAAAAAATCTATTCTTAAATGTCACATTATAATGATACCTTAGCATATTTAAATTACCAAGTTTACTGCGCTGAAACTTTTTGAAAGGTTTTTTTGGTTTTAAAAAACTGATTTATCTATTTTATCAACGAATATTAATCCTTTTGCACACTAACTTGGTGCAGAAAAACAAATCTACAGAAATTTGGTAACAAATTCTGCAGGCTAACATTGAAAACAATGTAACACAACAGGAAAGCAAAGTTGCTATAATGCTACAATACTTACTCTGAGCCTGCAGCCATTTCCAAATAAGATGGTTCTGCTGTGTCAACCCCCAACGGGACCACTATGCTCATGACGTTCGTTTCTGATAAATTCGTTTACTATGGATTTCTATGCATTGGTATCCAAAACACTGGGGCATGCCAGCCACAGTGCTCATTGCAAACATCTAAGTGCATCCACAAACTCTGTTCAACAACAACAAAAATTAAAAAGTCACATATTTTTTTCCAGAATGAATCTAAACATTAAAAATGAAAACATTGATTCATGGTATAAATATATTCAAACAAAATCTTACTGAGTTAAATGCATTCTTGACTGTGTTTAGCATTGCAGTCTAATATATAATACAAGTACATTCATTTTTCTTAATTATGTGCCACCCAATCTCAGTGTTGAAGCACCTCTAGTCAGTTTTTCTAACCTGATACACAGTTATTAACTTTACGTCAAAATAAACTTATTTATTTCGATTTGTAATTCTGTATAGCTGCAGAATGCTCAGACATCAACATTTGTAAATTACCAGCCATAGATTCATTTGCATTATTCTGCTCTAATATTTATATCCCAACAGACAGAACTGGAGATTAATAAATGTGGCCAAGAATACTAGTCCTGCTACTAGGGACAGAAAGATGCCCTACTTTTCCTCTTTTTGGCGAACTTTGTCCTATAGTTCTGAGGTCTTCCCCACTCCCCTCACAACATCCACCTGAGTAAATCATCTTTCTGTTTTGACGTCAAAGATGTATAACACCTATAGAAATTTCTATAAATGGGGGAAATGCTTTAGGATTTTGCTCTTGTGGGTTCAACTGATGGCCATCTATCCAAAGTACTGTCCAATATGAAACCTCACCTGCATGACATTTCTGGAGAATGTTATATACCTTTATTGTTTATGTGTTCTCATTTATTTACACTCCTTTGAATCTATATGCTGAATCTATATGCTATCTTTTGACAATCCTAATGCTGTGAGCAAGATGGATTTATAGTTCCAGAAAACCAAAAGTCACTTTCATCACTATTAATTATAATTAGTATTTGAATACATAATATTGATAAAATAGCATTTTTGCCTTAGTGTGATGCTTAAATCTCATGGAAATGTAGTTTCTATCTTCCTTAAACCCCTGCCTCTGCAATGAACTATTTTTTAAATGAAGATGCCCATTCAAATAGTTGTTTTATCCAGTTTTTTTTAAAAGCCTTACTTACATCAATTGTTAAGTTTACATTCATTGCATCGCTCTCCCTATTAGAAAACATTTACTAACTTAAAATATGTATACCAAGCACACCTAATTTGTCTGAACTACTACATTGCTTACCATCTGTTCTGACTGCCTCAGCAGGAATGAAACTGACACATCTGCTAGAAAAATGCAGAATAGAAAAAATTGGTTTCTAAGCAGAAAAAGTCTCACTGAATAGGAGCTACTAATAAATATATATATTTTGCAACAATTATAATTTTTAAATTAATGGATTGGATTTGGACTTATGTCTAGAATAGGCCCAACTGAAATCAAATGGACAAGTTAGCCCATTACCATTCTTTGCTCTGACTAAATCTAGATCTAACTCAGTATTTTGAATAATGCTATTTTTTAAAGTTAGCACTCCAAATTGTAAAAAAAAATATTAGTGGTTTCTATGTTCCACTCTGCTCATTAGGAACATAAAATGCAAGAATAACCTCATAATTTTAGCTAAGATCTTGTCTGGCTGTAATGATGTAAATACTTAAGAAATACAGCATCATATTGAGTTTAAAAAATTCTCTTTGGATCAGTAAGGTTAAATTTAATTAATGTATCAAACATAATAGGCCATAAAGCCTGCCACATCCCAATTATGCCTGCCCCCTTTTAACATTTTTTATAAGGGGGAAAGCATTAGCTGTAGCTCCAACTACTACCTAAGAGAAGAGGATCTAATAAGCAAACAGCTAACTCCAAGAACGTAGCACTAATATGAGTAAAATATTCTTTCAGAACTTCACTGAAAAGCCAAAAAGGTCCTGTTAGCCAGAAGATCAAAAGGGTTTTTTATATCTGCGTTCATCTTCCTGAGTCTTTTAAAAAATGCCAAATCTTGAAGTATATCAAGAGAACTTAAGAAGCATTAAGAACAGTCAGTTCTGCTGCTTAAAATTTATTAAATAATTTACTTTTTAAAATATAGCCCAGAATAGAATTGCTGGCCTGCTGTCTGCAACTGGAAAAATTTCAAACTATTTTCCAATTGGTTAAGACATAAACTCTGGGTGTTCGGCTATGTAGTTAAATGAAGATAACTACACTATATTCAGAACTGTTTTTTATGGAATTCTCACTAGATACCTCTTTGCAGTCTGATGTTGTTCCATTCATTACTACTGTCTGGATGAAGTTGTTCAACCAACTGCTGTAACCCATCTTTATTACCTGAAAGCAATAGGCATCTTATAACCATGTTGTTAATATCAATGTTCTAAAAGATTAAAACTTGTCCATATAACTTCATTTAGTAACAGGAGCTATTTTAAATGCATTGTGATCTCATAGTCAACTCAAATATTTCAAACAAGGAAATAATTCATACGAATATTTATCGCATAGCAGTGACTAAAATAGAGTTTTGGAACAAAATTTGCTGATGGATCAGGACTGCAATAGTAGTTTGCAATGGACAGTCAAGGTAGCAGACACAGCCCTCTTTGTTTCAAGCAAGAGGATTTTCCCAAAGGAAAGAGAGGCATTCAAGTGAGAAAAGATAGGTAGTAGTTTAGAGCAGGGGTCTCCAACCTTTGCAACTTTAAGTCTGAAGGACTTCAGCTCCCAGACTTCTCCAGCCAGCTTTGCTGGCTGGAGAAGTCTGGGAGATGAAGTCCTTCAGACTTAAAGTTGCAAAGGTTGGAGACCCCTGGTTTAGAGCACTGATGTGCAGTCCTTTTTGGGCAAGATTCATATATATTTCCACTTTGGGTACAAACCAAAATGGAGAACATTAAATAACAAGACCCTTCATATCTTCCACACCGCTGCACAAAACCTTGCAACATGGCATGTTAGAAAATCACTGACAGAAAAATGTTAAATTGATTAAGGGTGTCCCTGTGTGGAGTTGGGTGCCTTAGCCATGAAAGCCACGCGAGGTGACCTGGGGCCAGTCAGGCTCTCTCAGCCCCCCTCACCTCACAGGGTTGTGAGGAAAATAGGAGGAGATTGCTGTGTTGGATATGTTCGCTGCCTTGAGCTATTTGTAGAAATAATAAAGGTTGGATATAAATAAATATGCCAAAAAGAACATAGCAATTTATCAGGTTGATTACAAACGTATATTGTATATTTCCACACATAAATGTGGAGTACTTTTTATAATGTATTCCAATATTTTTTTATAACTGGTAGTTTCAGTAATACTATTAAAGAAGCCCAGGACTTCAAAAGCTACTAATCTAATATATATAATATGCAAAATGGAGCGAGGAACTGTATAAAGGTGGAGGTGAAGAGTCTCTTTAGTCAGACTCAATTCCTGGTGACAATAGAAACGCATTCAAGTACCGTATTTATTCGAGTATAACGCGCAAAATTTTCTACCAAAAAAAGAACTCAAAGTTTGGGTGCGCGTTATAAACGAGGGTGCGCGTTATACACGTGTGCGCATTATACTCGAATAAATACGGGTAGTTTTCTTGACAAGGCTTTCAAAGTTTGCTATTGCATTTTTAAGGTAGCCTATAGGCCTTGTGTCGCTAACATCCAAGTACTAACTATATTTACTATATTATTTGCTTGGTTTTGTTTTTTAAATGATCAGCTAAGATCACCTAGATACTGCTACCTGCTGTGATGAGAACCAAATAAATCAAAGCGTAAAACCCCCAAAAGCCAGCAACAAAAAGTCAGACAATGTAGGATAATAGGCTTACTTGGATAATTTGAGGGCAGTTGCCAGCTCTCAACCTAATATAACACACAGGGTTGCTAAAAGGATAAACTGAGGGGAGACTTTCAAATGCATTGCCATAAGCCTTCAGAATGTAAAAACATAAATATAATAAAAGTAGAAAGATAAATCAATGACAACTGAAATGAATTCTATGTTACATACTAAGTTACCATTCCCGATATTAAATTGTTATACTGCTTGAGAAGACAATCTGATCCTAGCACCTTCAAAGCAAAATAAACGCAATTAATTATGATTAAAATTCACAATTTGATTTACTGAATGCTAACTCATGTTCCCTCTCTCTCTCCCTCTCCCTCTTCCCCTCTCCCCCTCTCCCTCTCTCTCTGCAGTACCAGGTAACTTATAATTTATGTACAAAGAATTCTAAATATTTCCAGCTGGGAAGTTTGTATTCGACATGCCACCCAGAATAGAAAATGTTATTAGAAAATAAAAAACCAATCATGTCACTTTTAATTTCAGCTTTTTCTTATTTACAATGTTTGCTTCTCCTTTCTAATATCATCCTCCCCTCTCCCTACATATATGCTAAACCTGGGCATCCGGAAGCAGACAGGTGGCTTAGCAGAGTAGTAGTCTATGAACAAAGAGCTGTTTTGATTGAAGATCTAGGCCAGAATCAGCAGCTTTCAAAGGTCAGGAAGGACTCAACTGCTCATGTCATCTCATTCTTACTAGACTGAAAGCTGCAGAAGAACAGTTTAGCAGTGTGCGGCAGCGGCAGCACTGTAACAAATAGAACAGGTCAGCAATTTACTAAGCTTGTAAGCTGCTATGGTAAATATCTGTAGACCGACTGGGATATAAGCTAGCTAGCTCTCTTCAATCAACTTTCTCCAACCTATCTTTATGGGTATCTTGGTTCACATCTACAACCTTGTTCCCTTGGCAATCCTATCTGTACAGTGTGTTGACTCTCACACTGTTTACATCCTTTCCAGTCCAGAATGAAAGAACCAAGACTTTCTGAATTGTATATCCTATAGAGAGAGACAAAATGCCAGGAACAGTTATCCAAAGAATTTGTCTCCTAGTCCTTATGATGAATCAGATAATCTTCAGCATTTAAATGTTTATTTTCACAGATGTATTTCAAAATTCAGCACAGAATTTTAATTTTTTCCCCTACAGCCATAATAACCCATACCATTACAGAGTAATTACAGGAAAGATAGTAGTATCATTCCAAAATAAACTAGTATGTATAGTATCTTTCCCCATTTTTCAGATAAACTGATCTCCTGACACAGCAGTCACCCAAAATATGTAAAAATGGCAAAACAGTTTTGGAATGATCAGATAGAAGAATGCTATTTTTAAAGGATAGAATGCCATTTTGAAAGGAATGCACATAGTATTGTAATATGGCAATTATAGATGCTTTGTATAGAAATCAAATACTGAGAACCTTTTCCACCTCTATTAAAGAAACTGTGAGAGGAAAACAGAAAAATGTTGTTGGGTTTTTCAACATTACAAATGTTATGAGGAAAAGTTATATCATGATCTACAGTTTTGAAAACATTGTATTATAGGAGTTTTATTGTTTGACACAGAATTAAAAACACTGGATTTTTTTTTCTAAAATAGAAGACATGCATATCAATGTTTGCCCAAGTTTTTTTTCCCCCTTTGAGGGTCCTGATTCCAAGAGACTGCATGAACAACCTGCAGTTTTCTAAGCAACACTTGGCACTGTCTTTTGCTTAAGGCTGAGAGAGTAACTGCCCCAAAGTTATGCAGTTGGTTCCCACGCCCAAGGCAGGATTAGAATTCAGGTTTCCCTGCTACTAAACAACACCTTAACCACTAGACCAAACTGGCTCTCTTAAATATAATGAATGACAGGACAGTTGTCTTCCTGGGTAAAATAAGCATATTTTTAGCTCTACAATTATTTGGTTTCATAACAGTGGCTATATAACACATGCTATCATTAATACAGATCCTAAAGTTTACTCTTAGAAAGGAAGCCTAGGAATCAAAATGGTTTATATCACAGTATCAAGGAGAAAGGAAACTAACTCAAATTATGTTTTTGGGACTAAGCTTTGATTAATTCACCAGATCACTCCTGTTAAAGTTGTCAATTATTTAAAAATTCACATGAAAAATTTCATTTCATTTCAATTAATGAGAGTAGGAATTATCTATCGCCAATTCTATATGCAAAATCTAATTCTCTTCAAAGTAATATTTCAAAATAGTAACTGTTTCACTAGTAAATTCTCTGATGCTTTGAACATATAAAAGGTATCCCGATAAGAAAATCTGCAAATCAGATTAATTTTAAAATCAATTAAATCAGAATGCATAATAGTGATTAATTTCAAAGATATTGGGGCTCACAACTAATTGAACTTGACAGCCAACTGAAAAGATAGCTACTGAGAAGGTAGCTAGTGAAAACTGCCAATATTCATAGTACAATAAACTATGTTTTCTATTACATATTTGGTAGACAGAGCAAAAATATATTGTGAAGTAACTATACTAGAAATTATACAGAAATTCTATTGTGATATTTGCTTGGTCACTATTTAGAGGAGAACTCCAGCATGGAGATGTTTTCTCTACACAGGCAAAAGCCAAAAGTTTTGTCATGTTCTATTCTATGGCCAGAGGCTCCTTTCATTAACAGAACAGAATGGACTATAGCATCTGAAACATCATTATTCTGTATTTTTTGCTTAGCTTGAACCACAAACATTCATTTTTGTATATCTTAGATTTATTCTGGTGTAAGAATAGACAAATTTCAATCTTGAAGATCAACTTTTTTTTTCAAATCTTTTTTTCCACACATGGTTGAAAAACAATTGGCATTAATCCAAAACAGGAGACTTCTGGGTATTTTCACTACCAGAATTAAAGTCAGAGTAATAGTCACACTTCATAAATCCACTTTATTTTCCTACAAAATAGTTTCAGTAACCTATTTGGGGAAGGGGGTGAGACTTTATGTTGTTATTATTGTCAAACAATGGGAAATTGGAAACCCTTGTCAATCCACTCTAAATTATCTAGAGATCTATCAGTACATCCCAAGGCATTTTGTATCCTATAATTAGCATCAGAAAACCTTCTAATATAATCTATTACCTTCCAATTAGTGTATTAGAAAGCATACTACTGATTTTAACTTATTTGTTCTTGTATTTCCTAATTCTTTGGTTTAATCATCAAGTTCTAGACCACTTGACTATTTTGGGGCTTACCACATACTTTAATGTAATTTGGGGTACTAAATGTGTCGTGAATCAAATAATATATAGTTTTTAGTCTAGCAGGAATAAAGCAATATTTTCTTTATATCAAAATGCAAGTTTTTAGTGAGATATGGGTCCTAGTCTTAGGTTTTCATTTCTACAGTTTGGAAAAGAGTTAAATATTTTGTGATGGACTATTATGACAATTTTACAGTCTTATACCTGGGAATAAGCTTCACTGAACATTACAAGGCTTGGTTTTGAATAGACTCTAGAAATTAGAACTATTTCTGAATATCCATATATGGAAACAATGTGCACCATGTAATAATTTATTAAATCCTATTAGGTCCTATATTGTGTTAAAATACAAGAAGATCCCAGGATTGTTATTATTCAAGAGTTTTATTTTCTTAATTTCTGCCCTATACATAAATAGCCAAATAATTTCTGAAATTATTGAATAAACATTCTTATGTTAGGCCTCATTGTTTATCTTCATACATTAGGAAAAGCGCTCTGTTATCATTTGTTTTGTTTTCTTGTTGACAAATAATGTTACTATGATGTATTACTCACCATCATAATAGTCAAGATCTGCCTACAGAGCATCCCCACTAAGAACAGAGATGATTGCCATGCAATCAGTGAAATAGAATGGCAAGAACAGTATTTTTAAAAGACAGTATTTTGAATCTGCTGAAGGCAACTGAATCTATAGGAAAATTGTCATTTGCATTGCAATTCTATTTATTTTAAAGCAAGTTCCAGGAAATTCAAGATGCTTATTCCATAATAAACATACACAGGATCACACTTGTTTACAATTCTATGAACAGAGAATATCCTGTAGAAGAAAAATGTCTTATTTCAAACTAAGGATGCATAGGTTTGGGATGCTAGATTAATAAATTTTCAGAAATCATTTGGGCACTTTAAAGCCTATTACTAGGGCATGCAATATTGTCACAAGAGAGCAATGTAGAACAAAGGGTTTAAGATGGTTTCATTTCTATATAAAAGACTGAACTGACAGATGGGTTTCTATATAATCTAGAATTCTACACATAGCTTCCTTAAGCAAATTAAACAGAAATCATACAGTTGCTGTCAGAAACCAATGAGAGCAAACCAAAAAGTCACTATAAATTTTGTTTTGCAATCACACTTAGACCAAATATTAGCAATAAAATTAAGTCAATCAATTTTAGGCATGAATAAAATTCACTAATTACAAACTATGACCAAAATGAAGGTATGGGTACCACTTTTATCAAGGAACGGTCACAATCTTTACACAATTCTTGGGAATCCTGTTCTGAAATTATGTATGTTCCAAAGGATGCAAAAATATACAATTAAAATATGAATTTTACTTCTGATAAAATTAGCATTTAAGGACAATACATTACATGCTATAAGCCTCACAATATACTGAAGCCATACATGATCAGCCTTCTAAATACCATTCTCTGTCATTTGCCTAAAAGAAAGCAAGCATTAATATAAGGTAGTATTAGCATTATATTAGTAAATATTAGCACCATTAGCCACTGCAGAAAATGTTTTCCTAAAGTAATATTTGTATTTCGCTACAAATAGCCCAATAAAATAAATAAATAAATAAAAGGAACTCGGAGTCCCCTACACTTTTCTTCAAAGAATATATATTTTGAAGGGGACTATGGGGGAGAAAAGCTAAGCAGCTTGGCATTTGTCTTTTGCATTAATCACTATTCATTAGTCAATGTTAATTAATAGCTTAAGTATAATTGTCACACAAAAAGTGAATGTCAGATACAGAGGAGGAAAAAACTGTAGAAACATTAAATATATTTAATTCCAAAAAGGAGAGAGCAAAGCATAAGTTTAAACCTATGTAATTTCCAGGAGGGAGGGAGGGGAAACAGAGAACTCTGGAATATTTTGTCCTGTAGCAAGATACTATTAATAGATTTTTTTTTAAATGGTTTTTTGCCGGTCATTTCAATAGGAATACCGTTTTAAAATAATCGGCTCTCCCCCTCAGCCTTATTTTTCGACGTGTGGGGGGGAGAGAGAGACGGGTCCCACATGAATCTTAGCCAAGGAACTTACTTGTCCACCATTTTAAAAAATAAAAAGTGGAAAGATTAATATGGCAATGCATCTGAACTCACACACACACAAACGAAAGAGATAGAACCGCAAGCAGCTTCAAGGGACCCGTCGCCTTTCCCCTCCCTGAGGAAGATCGCTCTGGGCTCAATTCGCCTATCCCCACCAAACAGCCCCCCAATAAAATTAACCCAGCGGAAACAATAGCAGCATCTTTCCCCTCCGTAGTAAATAAATTATTATTTTTAAAAAAGCGATCCAGTGAGGGGTTTATTATTATTATTACTCGCCCAAGATCTGACGAGAGCCCCCCCCTTTTTTTTAAAAACACCCTTTTTAAAAAAATTATTTAATTTAATTAAAGTAGGAGCTATAAAATGTTTGCTGCAGACAAAAAAGAAAGAAAGAAAGAAAGAGCGCACTGCATGGGGTGTGGAGGACCCGAGCTGATTAGATTACCACAACATCAGCCTTGGGGCCGCCATTTTTAGAATCTCTTAAAAGGACAAAAGAGGAGGGGGATTTTGTGTGTGTGTGTGTGTGTGTGTGAAAAACGTTCAGTGATGGACGGCGCTTTTATTTATTATTTATTACTATTCGTCGTGAGGATGGCGATAATGGCGGCGGGGTTTGGGGGTTCGTGTGTATTTTACAACCCCCCGGGTGTCTCTCGAGGAGAAGCGCGCCCTCCGACCCCTTCTCCCAAGCACACCCACCCCCCTTTCCCCCCTCAACTGCTCTTTGGCGGGCCCCGCTTTATCCGCTCGGTTGGAGGGGGGAGGTTGTCTCTCCCCCCCCCCCACCCAGTTAAGAGGGGGGGGGGGCGCCCCGCTCTTTGACAAAACTGAGGCGAAGAGGCAGGCGCTCCGGAGACGACGACGGGCTCTTGAGGAGACCGCGACTTGGGGGCGCCTCGCTCCGGCGACCGTTTGTTTCTCTACCGCCGCCACCCCCACCCCCACCGGTTCTGCAGCAGGAGCGACCCCGTCTCCCCCCTCAGGTCTTTCCCCGGGAAAGAGGCTTCTCGTCGTCGCCCTCTTCTCCTCTTCCTCCGCGCCCTTCCTCCAGAAAGGGAAGAGCGGTCCTCTTCCCCCGCGCCCGGAGGCGGCTATAAATAAAATAAATAAATAAATAAAAAAAAGCCGCGTCCGCTCCCCACACGAAGCGGGGACGGGGCTCGCCTTTCCTCACAGCCGAGGGAAACGGTTTGGGCCGGAGAGGATGAGTTTAGGCCCCTCCGGAGGAAAGGGGGAAGGAAGGAAAGAAAAAAAGAAGAAAAAAAGGAGGCAGGTCTGAGGGGACGACGGCGACGAAGGACGGCCGCCTTTCCCCTCACAAAAGTCGCCTCCTGTCAGAAAAGACCCCCCTCCTCCTCCTCCTCCTTTTATTTTAATCCTTCGGTGGAAGTGGAGGAGGAGGAGGAGGGAGGGTTCCCCCTGCGGCCCCGTCAAGGCTTTTTTTTTCCTCCCTCCGCAAAATATGAAGAAGATAAAAACTGCCACGAAGGACGCAAATCTCCGCCGCTTTTTTTTTTTTTTACAATAAAACGCGCCATATTCACAAGAGGGGAGCGAGTCTCCTCGGCTGTTTAAAAGGTGACACCCTCCCCCTTCACACACACACACACACACACACACATACGCGCGCGTTACGAGGAGGGAAAAGCCAGGAGTTTAATAAATAACAATAATAATAATAATAATAAAATTCCCCCTTCTGAGAAAGGGTCCCCCAGACGGACGCGCCCCCCTCCCAACCCCGGAGGGCGGCGATGCTCCGGGGAAAGAAGAGACGCTCCCTCTGCCTCTCTCTCTCCCTCCCTCCCCTCCTCCGGGCATGACAACCGCACCATAACAAATAGCGGCGGCGGCGGCCCCGAACTCACCTGGAATGATCACCGGCCAGGCAGCGGCACCCCGACCCGAGCCCCTGGCTTGGCCCCGCCACCACAATGCAACCGTCCCGCTGCGGAGGTCCCGCGGGTGAGGGGAGAGCGAGCGAGAGCGACGAGAGAGGCTGCGGGGAAGACGAGGAGGAGGAGGGTCGGAGGCAGCTACCCCCCCCGAGCTGGCTTGGCTTGGCTTGGCTGCACAGGGCCCCCGCTGCGAACCGCTTCTCGGACCACCCCCTTGGTTGCCCCCCGTGCCGCCGCCGCTGCTGCTGCTGCTGCTCCTCTGGCTCCCGTGTCTCCCTCCTCGCAGCCGCCTACGCTCCTTCCGATGTCACTGCCTCTCTCGCTCGCTCGCTCGCTCTCTCTCTCTCTCTCTCTGGGAAAATGGCGTCGCCTCCCCCCCCTCCTCCCGCACGGGTTCGCCCATCCCGCTTGGCAGGGGCAGGGTTACCAGGGCGAAGCCAAACAGTCGCCATTTTCCTTGTGGGCTTTGCAGCTGGGCGGGGGGGGGCGGCGGCGGCGGCGGCGGAGGGAGGGCTGCCCTTGAAAGGCGAGCCCCGGCCGGGGTGGATGGGTCCGCGTTGGAGATGCCAAGGGGATGGGGTGGGCGACGAAAGTCTCGGCGGGATGGAGGGATGATGATGAGAGAGGAACGCGCGCCCCCCTCCCTCCCTCCCTCCCTCCCTCCAGGAAGCGAAAGCGCCGCCTGAGGGGAGAGAAAATGGAGGAGGGGAGGGAGGGCTATTGTGCCAAGAGGCCGGGCCGGAGACTTTGCAAAAGAGCCGCTTTGTTTGGGTTGCGTTGGTGGTGATTGGGGGGGGGGGCGGAATGCGTGAACGGGACGACAGCGCTATCTTTAGCTTCTCTCAGCCGGCGTGGGAGCCATGGGGGCCCGGCGGATCCCGGGTGAGGGATGGAAATCGGCTGACAAAAGCCTCTCCGTGGAGGAGCGGACGACGCGCCGATCCCCGCTCGCCAGGGACCGCTCGCTCTCGCAAAAGGCGCTGGGACTTTCCGTCCCGCTCCCTCCGAAGCGGGGGCGCCGCCGGGACCGTGGAAGGCGCACCGAGCTTCTCTTGACAAGGGGCTCTCGGAGGAGGGCGGCAGAAGCGCCTTCGGGGGGGCGATACGGTGTGTGTGTGGGGGGGGGGCGTGCTCGGCCCCCTGACACCCCTCGGCATTCCGGAGGCAAAAAACAGCCTCCGTCTCTGCGGCTGCGGAGCTCGGGAGGGGAGGCGGGCTGGGGTTTCGTTCGACGCCCACCAGGGGCTGAGTGAGCCTCCTTTCAGTGCGCAAACTCGGGGCGCCACATAAAAGCCGGGCTGGCGGCTCCGGCGCTGCTTTGATGGAGCCGGGAGAACCGAGGGGAGGAGGAGGAGGAGGAAGAAGGGCAAGGCTAGAATAGCTCTTTTCCCCCTTCGGAGCAGCAGCAGCAGCAGCAGGAGGAGGAAAGCGGCGGGAGAGGCTTTGCTGGCTGCCCGGCCGGGACCCAGAGGCGGCGGCTGTAATGGGGCGCTGGGTACGCAGAGGGGGCTGAAAGCAGGGCGGGCGATTAAATGTCTTGTCAGTGTATATATATATATATATGGATGTTTTTTTGGCCCCCCGTTGTCTGGTCCCGCTGGCTAGTTTTATTTTTGTTTCTGTCTGTCTGGCGGAGGAGGAGGGAGGTGTCGTCTTTGTCAGCACGAAATGGCGGCGGCTGAGGCGCGTCTTGTGGCGTCGGGGGCGCGGGTGGCGTTTTTAACTTTCTCCCTGCCCTTCCCGCCTCCTTTCCCCCCCCCCTTCCCCCTGCCGGGCCTTTTCTCCGCAGCGAACCGCGGCGAGCAACCCTCAGCGGAGGGGCGGGGCCCGAGAAGTGGGGGGGAGGGAGCTTAGCCGGAAGAGCGGGAGCCAATCGGCTGCCAGGGACGCCCCGAAGAGGCGCGTCCCGATTGGCGGATGCTGACATCATCCTGCAGCAGGGGCCCAGACGCCTCCGCTTGGGCAGGGCTGAGGGAAAGGACGGTCCGTGGAGAGAGAGAGGGGGGGGGGCGGTTTGTATGCCGCTGGCGCAAAAGGGAGAGAGAGAGAAGAAAACGGGCGCCATGACAGCAAGGGAGGGGAAGCGGAGCGGCGCCGGGGAGAAGCGGCCGCGTTGGCTCGTCCGCGGGCGGTTCCAATCCCTCTCCCTCCCCGCGCCAACTCCGTTCCTTTCGCAGGGTGGGGAAAAGGCGAGAACGGCGGCTTCTTTTC
Organism: Rhabdophis nuchalis; assembly: GCA_039707465.1. Classification (NCBI taxonomy): domain Eukaryota; kingdom Metazoa; phylum Chordata; class Lepidosauria; order Squamata; family Natricidae; genus Rhabdophis; species Rhabdophis nuchalis. The sequence continues at coordinate 24,496,933 of CM077656.1, read as the reverse complement.
GGGCGGTTAGCCGTCAACTGCGTCAATTCAAGATGGCGGAACGTTCTCCCTGGTGGGGCCGAGGGCGGCGCTGCTGCACGTCGGCCGGAGGTCACGTGACGAGGCGGCGGTGGCATTATTCTTCCGACGGCTTGGCTGGCTGCGCCCCAGCTCGCTCCGGAAAAGGCGGCGCCGGCGGCAACAACAACAACAGCAGCAGCAGCGAGCTTGGCTGGGCTCTCCCTTTCAAAGCGGTGGAAACGACGGAGCCTTTCCCTTCCCCCCCCGCGCCTGCCTCCCCTTCCCCCCCGGCCCTCTTTAGTGCGCATGCGCGCGGCTGTTCCGATCGATCGCCCCCTCTGCTGAGCGCCGTAAGGGACATCCAGGAAGCGGCTGTTCCTCCCTGCCTCCCCCCCCCCCATCCGCTCGCGTCCTTCTGCTCTGGTGCCTTTTGCGCGGCGGGAGGAGCGGTCCAACCCTCGTGACAGCCCGCCCGGATGGAAGGGAGTTGCCGCCTGGAAGAGCCAAGCCTTGGCGGGTGTGTTTGTGGGTGCAGAATGGGCCGAGGGAGGGGAAAGTCTGCTGCAAAGGGCCGTAAGGAGCAGTCAAATCCCCCCCCCCCCCCGTTTGAAAGAGACATTTGGAAAGAGAAAGGAGGTCAAAGATGTGAGCCCCTTTTCCTTAATGCTGGGTTGTTGCATTCTCCGATCTTGGTCCGTTTTCACTCGCCGGCTGTTCTTTGCACAGGAAAATGGGGGAGGGGGGAAAATCCCCTGTAGTTTTTAATGATTTCTTTGCATCGGGAAAAAACAACAACAACAGGCCTTGATAACAGCTTTGGATGGAGATTGCAGCAGGAAATCGGTAGCTGCCATCTAGATCTATCTGTGCATCTTTCCAAAAAGAACCTTTGGGGGTTTTATTTGCAAGAGGACCGAAAGTAAATCTTCTGCAAAATAATAACAACAATCCAATTTTGGGTCGCCTGGTTGTAGGATGGAGACATTGGTTTCTTTTTAAAAGTCGTGCTTGGCCGATTTGCTTTTCCAAGTTTGTATGGCTGTGTGCAGAAGAGTTCTGTTCTTGCTAACTTGTTTTTGGAGGAATCTTTCGAGGCTCTAAAAGTAGCAAGTCTGCAAGATGGAAAGTGGCTGGTGTGTGTTGCATTTGAGGTTGCAGTACAATCCTCATTTCAGCCTTCTGGTTAATCTTTCCTACTTAGCCTACCTCCACATAAACACTTAGTCATTTTTAATAAACTAATTAAATGTCATCTAAACATTAGAAAATATCAAGCCAATGGCCATTATAGGATACACATTATGACCTGCATTAGAGGCTGGTTGCTTAACATTCTGTTAGTCTGAAGTTCTTAGTTTTGATTACTGGTGATGCTTAAATTGCAAATTTATAAAGAATTTTCGAATGGCAATTTGATAACTGGGCTTTCATTCCACTGTATTATACTCTGGAAAGTGCATAGCTGCATAACCTCCCTTGCAAACAAGGTTCTTGCCCCATTAGTAGCTTCCATTTGGTTGTTTTGAACCTATCAGATTTGTATACCAGTACTTTGATATTTGGCAAGATTTGATCAGCCATAGTCCTGTTGCTTTTATTAATATATTATACTGATACGACCTAATGGCTTATCAATAAAACGTTATTTATATTGCATTGTAGAAATGCTTTCCATAAAGTCATTATGTTTGTAGAAAATTAATCAATCATGAAAAAAAAAATAGAGGTAGACCAGGGTACTATTGGCCATCAGTTAATCTGCTAGTCAGCCAATAGGAAAGAACAGTCTAGTTAAATCATTTCACACTCCTGTACCCCAAAATGCACAATAGCTTGAGCTGACCTATGGCAGTTTGTAAAAATACATAGTAAACTTGTTTTGTTCCATGATCTCTCAAGCTCCAGTAACAATGAAAGTTTGCTTTCGGAGTAAAACTACAAAATGTACAGTTCATGGACTCTGGAGCACCGCATCGAAACTAGCTAGATCTAAGGTTGCTGTGTGATTGTGTGTTGAAACAGTGATCTTTATAAGGTTCCTGAAATCAGTCTGTTAGTCCCGTATAGAGCAAAAAGCTAATCTAAATATGAAGAATGGTTGCAGGAACTGGGTATGTCTAGTTTAATGAAAAGAAGGACCAGGGGAGACATGATAGCAGCGTTCCGATATCTCAGAGGGTGCCACAAAGAAGAGGGAGTCAAACTATTCTCCAAGGCACCTGGGGGCAGGACAAGAAGCAATGGGTGGAAACTAATCAAGGAGAGAAGCAACTTAGAACTAAGGAGGAATTTCCTGACAGAACAATTAACCTCTGGAACAGCTTGCCTCCAGAAGTTGTGAATGCCCCAACCCTGGAAGTCTTTAAGAAGATGTTAGATAGCCATTTGTCTGAAATGGTATAAGGTTCCTGCCTACGCAGACTAGAAGGCCTACAAGGTCCCTTCCAACTCTGCTATTGTATTATTGTATTATTATTGTTGTAAAGTGAAAAGATAAAGATGCTCATGTACCTAGCTGTTTGTTTTGGTGTAGGAGAGCTTTTGCTATACGGAATATATTGAATATGTCTGATAGTTGAATTCACAATGGATACTCCAGGAGTTTGATTCTGAATGGCTCAAGGTTGTCTCGGCCTTCCATCCTTCCGAGGTCAGTAAAATGAGGACCCAGATTGTTGAGGCAAGAGGCTGACTTTGTAAACACTGAGCTTGTCGATCAGGAAAAGTCGGCGGTTCGAATCCCCAGCACCGCGTAACGGAGGGAGCTCCCGTGACTTGTCCCAGCTTCTGCCAACCTAGCAGTTCGAAAGCACGTAAAAATGCAAGTAGAAAAATAGGAACCACCTTGGGTGGGAAGGGAACAGCTTCCCGTGCGCCTTCGGCGTTGAGTCATGCCGGCCACATGACCACGGAGATGTCTTCGGACAGCGCTGGCTCTTCGGCTTTGAAACGGAGATGAACACCGCCCCCTAGAGTCGGGAACGACTAGCACATATGTGCGAGGGGAACCTTTTATCTATTTGTAATAGTTAGGCTTTGTCTGCATTGTCATACAATAATAGCATAGCTAATAATACATTTGACCCTTCAGTAGTAATCTCTTCAGTTTACATAGGTTTCTAACAGAGTTACTGGTGCAGTTTTATAGCCAGCCTATTACAAGTTTGGTAAAAATTCAGTGTGTTTGTTTCTTACTTAACTACATACACATACTGTTTGATATGGGCCATAATATGGATTTGGAGGCCTGCTGCTGTTCAGGTACACCAAACCACCCAAGGAGATTCTATGGCGATTCTTTGCCAGATGTTCCTCATCTGTAGCAGTCGGGTGAAGTGTAGAGTGGTAGAACTCTTCAGAAGTGCTGTGTTGACTTTGAAATGCTCTGGCAAAATCAATAAAAAAGCCTTGTGCCTCCTTGAAAACTAACAAAAAAAGGAGTATTGTGTAACTTTCAGAGGTCACAGACCATTGCATCAGAAGTCTGGAATATAGGCTAAAAGACAATATAAATACATAGACACACACACTTACTGGTTAGAGGAGAGGCAGAATTACCTAATGAAATTAACTATTAACGAAGCCATAATTGAGTGTGCTACGTGCTTGTGTGAAATGCTGGCTTCAAACATTTATGCTCCGTTCCACGAGGCATAGAATCAACTCTCAAAAAAATGTATACCATGATAATTGTGTTAGCCTTTTGGTTTCAAACCATTTTGCCTGTCTAATGTTGTTAGTGACTTTGAAGGTAAGGAATAGCGTGCAGCACAATAAGGAGATGTGGAAATCTCTGCTTAAAACATGGCATATTCTGGAGTTTTCTAGAACATTCCATCCTCGTTCAGGTGACTATTTCAAGGGTATTTTGACAATTTCTGGAAGTAAATCCTCCAAACGAGACACGCTCCTCAGTGCTCTGGATGAAACCAACCCACCTTGGGGTTTATTTTATTTTATTAAATTTATACCCTGCCCTTCTCCTAAAAAAGGACCCAGGTTCACAACAACTTCTGGTTCAGAGGATTTACTTCCAATTGAACGGTCCCGGGAACTGCATGATTAGTGGAAGGTTCTGGAATTTTCCTTTCATTCCCAAGCCAGTGAATTCTGCATATCCCTCCCAAGGAAGTCACACTATCTTCCTATAGTCGTGGCGCAGAGTTAGCTTGATTGTAGGAACGGCCCACAAGCCGACTGTTGTGCGGGATTGTCTTCCGCCTCAGAACTGGCGGTAAGAAAAAGGAGGCGTGTTGAATGAACTGCGTATTTGCCAGATAGCGTGAATGCTTTTTTCTTCTGGGTTATTTTATAACATGGGACTAAAACCGATTCTAGAGTTTTGCCTTACAGTACTTTAACACATTGGAGGGACCTAGAATATTTTCTACCTTGGAGGAATATGGAGACTGGTGGAAAATTTCCAGCTTCTTTCTTTAAATTGACTATGCCGTTGCAGATGAGATGCAATCCCTTGTAGCGATCCAAGCTTGGAGGAAAAATACAAATTGGTGAGCAAAGTAGTAATTGGAAAAATTGTTTTCCTTTATAGGTGAGAACAGTGGTTTTCAAACTGTGGTGCACTGCAGCTCCTTAGATTCACTTGGAGTAGCTGTTGGTGTGGGTGTGTTACACATACTGATTCATTGAAGCGATCAAGTGATAATACAAGCAGCACCATCAGACTACAATTTAGAAAGCTTTACAGTGCTGAGTTAGAGCTGTGATCAGACACAAGCCACCCCAGAAGAAATGTGTGAATAGAAAACACTGCAATATTTCTAAAAGGCATTTCATTGGGTTACAGAACCATTCATCCCTAGTTTTACTAACACTCGGATTTCCGCAGGGGGGAAAAACCCCTCAGTTTTAAAATAGAGGCAGAGATGATCCCGGAACGTTGTACCAATGCAAAAACACTTCCAAGTAATGTAGTCCAAGTTGTCTGAAAAATCCTCTTTCGAAAAATTTATTTATTTATTTATTTTATTAAATTTATACCCCGCCCTTCTCCTTGTTAGGACCCAGGGCGGCGCACAGGCATTATTAAAACCACAAAATACAATAAATATCAATTAAAATATATTAAATTAGTTAACCCGTGCTAAAACCCATGTTTAAAACCTTCCCAAATTATAATTTATTTTTAAAAAGTCAGAAACGGGGGACTATCCTAGGCCGGCTTGCTGAAATAAATACGTCTTAAGACGTTGGCGGAAGAGGCGGAGGTCCGAGATAGTGCGAAGGTTGGGGGGTAGGTCGTTCCAGAGGGCCGGGCCCGCCACAGAGAAGGCCCTTCCCCTGGGTGTCGCCAACCGGCATTGCCCCGCTGACGGCACCCGGAGAAGGCCCTCTCTGTGGGAGCGGATCGGACGAAGGGATGTATGGGGCAGGAGGCGGTCTCGTATATAGCTAGGCCCCGAGCCATGGAGCGATTTAAAGATGGTCGTCAACACCTTGAAGCGCACTCGAAAGGCCACAGGCAGCCAGTGCAGCTCGCGCAGGAGAGGTGTTACGTGGCTTTGCCTTGAGGCACCCATAATCACCCGCGCGGCCGCATTCTGTACTAACTGTAGCTTTCGAGTGCACCTCAAGGGGAGCCCCATGTAGAGAGCGTTGCAGTAATCCAGTTGCCAATAATAATTGGCAACTTATGTCAGCAATCAGAGACTGCAGATGGAGGCCAGATTTGATCTATCAGTGTTATACGTATAATTCTGGGTATTTATTCTTTCCAAACTTTGGCTATTGGTCAAGAATGCATGAAGCAATCTTACTTAACTGTGGATTTACCCAAAGCCTGCGGATAAACCCAAGGAGGTCCTGCACCAGTGTCTGAATCCTATTCCCCAGCAGGAAGGCTGTGAAGCCGGTGTTTATTAAACAGTTTTTCCCTCAGGATCTCTTTCCCACTTTTAAAAATTAAGAGGAGGGGATGGAGAATACTCTGGGTTCAAACCCAAATTTAAACTGAGCTTAAATTCTATGAATTTCTGAGGAAATACTTTTGAGAGTTAGAGTAGCTAACGAGTCATTGGTATCATAATGTTGTATCAGACATTTTTGCACATCTGTGTGTATGTGTGTGCCTTCACAGTTGTTGTGGCCTGGCAGCAGATTTGGACAGTGAGGAGGTTGGGGAGGAACACTGACCAGTCCTGGAGTCTGGGGAAGGCTCTGATGAGGGCTCTGTGTCGGAGCCAGAGAGGGGGCCAGAGCCCTATGCCAGTTATCAGCTGTCTTCAGAGTCAGACATCAATGGGGGAGACGAACAGCTGGAGCCTGTTCCCAGTGCGCGCATGAGCAGAGTGGCCAGACGAAGGGAACAGCTAAAGAACAGAGGTCGATTTGGGAGTAAGGCCACAGGTGGACGATGCATGGCCCCTCCCAGAGGAAATAAAAGAGGAACGAAAGGGGAGTGGAGCTTGCAGGAAACAGTTTGCTTAATAGGTTCGTCCGAGACTCCTTGCCAAGTTTTGCAGATATCAACCTGGCAGCTCTCCAAGCCAGAGAAGATCTGTGACTGTAAATGATAAGAATTGACATTAATAAAAGAGGTTTGGGATACCTAGGTCAGAACAACAATTGAGTGTCATAAGTGAATCAAAACAGCTATAGGGAATGGCGTGCAAGAAATTCTTGATCAAGAAGAATATTTGTAAGTCAAGAGTTGACACGAGAGGTCCCGGAGCCTCTCTGAGCTTCATTGCTTTCTTGCAGACGTTTCATTACCAGGCTAGGTAACAACGTCAGTGCACTCGGCTTTTTGTCCTAGCTTTTGAGCAGAAACAACGGATGCCTGACTTTGTAGTTGCTACTTATTTAATAGTTGATGAATTGGGCGGGACTTCCTGGTTCCATAAAGAATCCCAAGTTTTGCGTGTAATGTACAATCTTCTTGTCTGCGTTTTTAAAAACTCATTTTTAATTCGTTTTAACTTTAGTGGGCACCGGTGGCATTACGGCTGTTACCTTAGTTTGGCTTCGATTGACAATTGAGAGGATTTTAACATCATTTGTTGGATTCAAAATTTAACATGGTTCATGATAGTATAGTATTAGTATAGCCTTTGTTTTCATTGTACATCAGGGGTAGTCAACCTTTTTATACCTACCGCTCACTTTTGTATCTCTGTTAGTAGTAAAATTTTCTAACCGCCCACCGGTTCCACCGTCATGGGGATTTATAAAGTAGGGAAGTCAATTAAATTTTAAAAAAGGAAAGTGCTTCAGTATCGGACAAAACCCCTACCGCCCACCCTGAAAGCTGGAACGCCCACTAGTGGGCGGTAGGGACCAGGTTGACTACCACTGTTGTACATCATATATACAACAAAATTGGCAAACAATGTTTGGTGACAGAGAGAATGTTGTGAAAAGAGGAATCTTGGTAAATTGGCCGGCCCAGTTTTGCCAGTTTCAAAATAGCTGTGGTTCCTGTTCTTCCTTATATAGAGGCTCCCAAGCGCATGCAGAATGAAGAATCGCCTTGTTACTTGAAATAAATGATTCTTCTGCTTCGCCCTCGTACAACTTGAAGGAGAAATAATAACAAGAGTTTGCAGCTCTACAAAATATTTGCCTGTTTTCCCATGGTGGGTCAGTTTTTTCATATATATATATATTTTCCTCTAAGGAGCCAGGAAGCTCTCGGGTTTTCTTCTTGGATATTAAAATTCAGCTGCATCTCTGTTGCCAAATTCTTAATTGACTGTCAGATGGCTGTTATTCTGTATGATTTCCTTCCATTTTAAAAGATAGGTCATCTTAGATTGGTAGGGGATAAGGAAGGGGGAGGCGTGACATGACAGCTCAACGTGAAGCTGCCACAGTTCTGATAGCTTGTCTTGAACGAATCACTTAGTGTAATTACATACCACGAATGGCATTTTATTTTGGCCTTCTGGGTATCATGTTTGTGACAAATCTGTTTAAAAAAGCAGCTGGAAGTGTGTTTTTTCATGCAAATGATGGTTTTCGGTTTCTCTGATCTTAATAAAGGCTTCATCTTAGTTTCAGCATATCTCTCTCTCTCTCTCTCTCTCTCTCTCTCTCCCCCCCCCCCCCCACCTAACCACAATAGTCTTCGACTTACCACCACACTAGAGGCCAACATTTTCCTTGCTAAACAAAGGCCGTTGTTAAGTGAGTCACACCCCATTATACAACTTTTTTTACCCCATGGCTGTTTTGTTAGGTAAATCTCTGCAGTTGTTAAGTGAGTCATGCAGTCGTTAAGCAAGTCTGGCTTCCCCCATTGACTTTGCTTGTCAAATGCTCCCTAGGAAGGTGGCAAATTTATTTATTTATTTATTTATTTATTTGGATTTATTGACTGCCCCCTCTCTCCGAAGAGACTCGGGGCTGTGTACAAAAATTTAAGAGCATATACATATATAACAATTATAAATAATAAAACTAAATTAAATGTTTTACCCTGTGTTAAAATATCTCGTTTAAATTTAAACGTAAAAACCCGATTAGGTAATATTTACTACAACTAGGCGGGTACGGTAGATTAGGTTAGGCCAGGCCGGCCTGTTGGAAAAGATGGGTCTTTAATTGTTGACGGAAGGAGCGGAGGTCCGTAGTAGATCTAAGCTTGGGGGGTAGGTCATTCCAGAGGGTTGGGCCCGCCACAGAGAAGGACCTTCCCCTGGGAGCCGCCTGTTGGCATTGGCAGGAGGACGGCACCTGGAGAAGTCCCTCTCTGGGTGAGCGAATCGGTCGAAGGGATGTGTGGGGTAGGATACAATCACGCAGATAGCTAGGACCCGTGCTATGGAGCGCTTTAAAGATGGTAATCAACACCTTGAAGCGCACCCGAAAGGCCACAGGTATGACAATGACAATCCTAGGACTCTGAGACACACCGGAAGTTTGATCACGAGATGGTGGGGATGCTGCAATGGTCGTAAGAGTGAGAAGTGGTCATAAGTCACTTTTTCTAGTGCCATTGTAACTTTGAGCAGTCATTAAACGAATGTTTGTAGGTCCAGGTCTAGTTGCAATTATCAGTAACCTTCCGAGTATCACTCCTGAAACCAGGGAACAGCTACACGGGGCGTGAAGGAGTTCTATTTAACTCCTGTATAGGGCCCCTATTTTTAAAAAATTAAATGCCAATCTCCCATACATTGTGAGATACATTCATTACAAAGATTTATAAGATTTCAAAGGAAAAAAGAGACACGATATCTCCTTCAAATTTCAGCCATTTAATGTGTTATGTTTAGTACTTAAGTTCTGTGGGAAGCCACTAATTCCTCAGTAGCTAGGGAACTGTCGCTTTAATTCACAGGATACTCCAACCTGCAGATCTAAGTTGACGTATTTTTGAAGTACAATTGGCCAAACTATTTAAAACCAAGTCTAGATTAAAATAGGGGCGGCACGGTGGCTTAACGCTGGCCTTGTCGGCTAAAAAGCCACCAGCCCAGGTTCGATACCCAAATATCACACGACGGGTGAGTTCCCATCCTCACTCCAGCTCCTGCCAACCTACCGTAGTTCCTGGAAAATAAGCACCAACCGGATAATAAATCCCAGCTTATGATTTTTTTCCGCAGGGTGCTTATAATATAAACCCTTCCCCACCCCCAAATAAGCCCCAGTTATGATCTTCAGCCAGGCAGGTGCATTTAGTACTTGCATTTAGTACTGTATTTCCCCCAAAATAAGACCTAATCAGAAATTTAATCCCTCATGTGTCTTTTGGAGCAAAATAATAATACAAAACCCAGTCTTATTTTCGGGAAAATAGCAGCAGTTGGAAAGCATGCAAATGCGAGTAGATAAATCGGTACCACTTCGGTGGGAAGGTTACAGCGCTCGGCGACGTCATGCTGGCCACATGCCAGTTCGGGGCATTCGGAGCGAGAAGTGGGAAAAGCTTTTCCATAGGTCAATTCCCTTGCTAAATCTAGTTGATCCCCCCCAGCAAAAAAATAAACGTAAAATACAGAGAGCGTGACTTAAGCAGTAGAAGTCTCCATAGTGACGAGCTCGACAACAAACAGAAGCAAGACCTCAGATGGGGTTTTTTAAATAGTCCTTTGCAAGTGTAGACCGCAACTCTGATATTAGCAAGCAATACTATATCCTGCTAACTTCCTATCTCTTAGTTTCTTCACCAAGTGCGCAATGAGCTATTCTTCTAAAAATGGCCGTTGTCTAGCTGTTGTTGGGAAATTCTTCCTGTTTTGTGTAACAGATTCTGACCAGAGAGAGAAAAAATATTTTTGTCTTCGGTTCCAACTTTTTACTCATTGTGACCCACACGTCCCCTTGGGGAAGAGAAAAAAATAAAATAAACTGGGTTAGATTTTTATTTTTTCCGCCAGCAAGTTGGGGGCCTAAAAAGCAGAGCGGTTTGTGCTCAAAAGCAGTTTCGCAATGATGTGTATTTGTGTGACCTTAAACACACATTGCTCTGAAGTAAATCACCCAGAGTTTACCGAAACGGTAAGGAAAAGCCACCGAAGGAGAAAAGCAGGGAAAATTAAGCTCAGAAATGTTACGTTTTTGCTTCCTTGGGTGAAATGAAGTGAATTAAAAGTTGCTGTTTTCATGAAAATAAACCAATAGGTAATCCTCGACTTAAAACCTGTTTCATTGTGGTCCCCGTTCAAAATTAACACCGGCCCTGGAAAAGTGACTTACAACTGGTTCTCGTACCTAATTGCGGTTGCCACATCTCCATGGTCACATGATTAAAATTTGGCACTTAACAACTAGCATGTATTTTATGTGATCGCCATTTGCAAGCCAGCTTCTAGTAAGCCAGTCAACGAGGGAAGCTAAATCTGCTTAACGACCACACAATTTACCTAACACCTACGACCTTTTGCTTCAACAGGTCATAAAATAGGGCACAGCTTACTTAAGAACAACCTCGCTCAGGAGTGGAAATGTTGGGCTCACTTGTCATAAGTCAAGGACTACCATTGAAAATTGCTTGTTCTATTATTTGTGTTTATGTTCCGTTGGCACATTACAGCAGTTCATTTACATGTTCAAAGTTACGACGCCACTGAAGGAAGCGACGGTCATTTTTCATGCTTAACAACCGTTGAGGCCATCCCCGTGATCAAAATTCAGATGCTTGGTAACTGACTCGTATTTATGACAGTTGCAGTGTCCCGGGGAAGCCCGCAGTCCCCTTTTGCGACCTTCTGACAAGCCTGGGGAAGGCAGATTCACTTAACAACCGTGTTACTAACTTTAAGAACTGCAGCAGTTCACTTAACAACCGAGGCAAGAAAAGTTGTAAAATGTGGAAAACTCTAACACTGTCACTTAGTAACAGAAATATTGGGTTCAATTGTGGTCGTAAGTCCAGAACTACCTGTAGTAGTATTAACCTCCTTTCTGTAAAGCCTGAAACAAATGATAAGAGTTACTGGTTAGCATCAACATCTGAGAATTCAAGGCTACGGACGTCATTGGAAAGTGGTGGAAAGGCTATTTCACTTACTATCCAGGAAGATGTATAAATTCCAACCGGATTAGTTAATGCTTTGGCTTCCTCTTCCTTCAGACAAGTGGCTCAGGCTCAGTGTCGACTATTCCGTTAACTGTTTCATGATTGATGTCATCCTTGGTTTGAAAAGCTGGAGTATACGTTACTAGCTGGATACCCGTGCTTCGCTATGAAACCATATGATCGGGCCAGCCCGCAGGCCAGATGAGTCACGCGCTGGCCACACCCATCTAAGGCAACGGGCAGTTGGAAGAGAGTTCCTTTCCGGTGGGGAGGGGGAGTAGAACGTCTCTAACTCCTTAGCATCGACACCCATTAATGCAATACTGTATAAGGAATATGGATGATCTGATGGTCATTTCGACAGATCTTTTCTTAGCAAGCGCCTAGAAGCCAAGAGGAACTGAATTTCAAGTTTGTAGGCTTTGCAGTTCTGGAGATTTCACGATGAGTGAGCGGTATTGGCTTTTATATAGAGAGATAAATATTCTATTTCAAAACATTTTTCCAAAGTACTCGCTCTGTAGCTGAAAATCTGAACGCCTTAGGCAGTAGCGCTGCGTTTTTAAGCTTGTATTATTATCGCAGTCTTGTATTGGAGGGCATTGCCAATCAATTTGCAGTGATGATCTGTTGCTTGCCACCCTCTCTCTAATGCAGGATCTTGCTGCTTTCCGATCCATTCGTCCAGATCCGGGGTCGGCAACCTTAAACACTCAGAGCCACCAAGGTCCTAACCGGAAGGCCCCCCTCCCCCCAATTCAATTATGGAGCCGCCCGGAAGTCCGGTTCCCCCACCATAGAGTCTTCTAACGCAGCATCCTTTTTCCTCTGCTGACTGGAACTCCTGTTCTATGCCAAGTACTGGAAAGTTGACTGTTTTAATCGTGGATTTTAACATTGACTAAGCTGGGAGAGATGGTAAAATTAGCAGCACTGGTTAGAGACAATGGATTCAATAAATTTATAAGAGATTTGGAAGCCATTTGCGGGGCTTTCTATGCGTTAAATACAATAACAGACTTAACAGGGCTTTGAAGACTAGCTTTGTTCTTGGGGTTGGTTACCTGTTGACTTTTTATTTTTAAGTGAATAGATGGTGGATTGACTTGATCAATTAGATTTCCATATCGGTGACCTCTTTTTATGTAAGGTTTTTGGTAAATATAGAAGGGGAAAGTTTATAACTATTTGTAAACCTGCTACATAAGGCGGGGCTGAGGATGCATCAGATATATTTTTCAGCATTCTATTTTTCATATTTAATGTTATATTTGTTATAAGCATATTTTTTTTGTTTGGATGTTTTTGTTTATAGTTGGGTTTTTTCATTCTATTTTGTATTTTAACTTTGGAGATTAAAAAATAAAAACTTTATTAAAAGAAATATGAGTGGTTTGCCATAATGTCTGTTAAAAACAGAAAAGTTGGAGCGACTGAAATTCTGTGCTTCCATTAAAACCCCAAAACCTTGAAGTCCTTTATGTCAGGGGTCTCCAACCTTTGCAACTTTAAAGTCTGAAGGACTTCAGCTCCCAGACTTCAGCTCCCAGCAAAGCTGGCTGGAGAATTCTGGGAGCTGAAGTCCTTCAGACTTAAAAGTTGCAAAGGTTGGAGACCCCTGCTTTATGGAACTGGTTTTCTTCACTATTAATTAAATGTGGACTTGCTTGGATGAAATATATGTAGACGTGTGTTCTCCCTTTGTCTGCAATAAAACTGATTAAAAGCATGTGTATACTGGCTATTCATTAAAGAGAGGTTTTGAGACAGGTTACACAAGCTCTCGAGATAGCCTGCCACCACCAAAACAGCTGACAGGAATACCCATTGTTCTGCTTTGCTCCGCTGCCATCTAATCTGATTTCTCAAAAGGCCGGGTGGAAAATGTAATAATTGAAAAGGCATTTTGGCACTTCCTGGAGGGAACAGCCCTGTATGAACAAACAAGCCGAGCATTTTACGGCTTAAAGATGCAGATCTACGTAAGAGAAAAACAAAAGTGCAAATAACTGCTAGTAAAATTTAAAGAATTAACTAACTTTGGGGTTGTTGTTTTTTTTAATTGACAAGCACACAGTTTAGGTGTATTTTGATAGCACTACACCCTTTAAGTTATGCCTATTTGGTTATGATTCCTGTGGGCATAATTTAAAGATGACTGCATAAATAAGTATGGTTTATTCCTACTCCTCCTAAAGCCGGGATGTCAAACTCGATTTCATTGAGGGCCGCACCAGGGTTGTGTTTGACCTCAGGGACAGAGTTAGGGTTAGGGTGGGCGTGGCCAGCTTGACATCACTTGTGTTGGGGGGGGTACTTGTTGTGGCCCGAGTGCTCTGCCAGCGAAAACAGGCTCCTGAGCTCCGTTTCCAGCTGCGGCAGCCTCCTGCAATCCTCAGCGAAAACAGGCTCTGAGCTTCGTTTCCAGCTGCGACAGCCTCCTGCCATCCTCAGCGAAAACAGGCTCCCGAGCTCCGTTTCCAGCTGCGACGGCCTCCTGCAACCCTCTGCCATCGAAAACGGGCTCCTGAGCTCCGTTTCCAGCTGCGACAGCCACCTGCAACCCTTTGCCAGCGAAAATGGAGCTCGGAAGCGCTGCACACAGCCCTCCCGAGCTCGGCACTGCTGGCCAGTCCCTTGCCGTTTCCAGTGCCCCCCCCCCCCAAACAGGCCAGATCTAAACACCCAGTGGGCCAGATCCAGCCCCTGGCCCTTGAGTTTGGCACCCCTGTTCTAAAGATTTTCAAATTTCGCTTCGGTTGTAGTTTGATCACTGGACTCCTCACCTGCAGGAAGAGAGGAGGTAAGGCAGCCAAAATCTGGTGCGCATCTCCTCCCTCGAACCATTGAAAGCGTCCTAAAATTGGACGGTGTCCTTGGGGAATTCTTTCTTGCTCCGACAGACCGAACACTTCCGATTTTCTGCAAAATGTAACATTTCTTTTTGTTAAGGAGTGGATGAGTTTCATGGAAGCAGAAAACCCACAGCATTCAGACAAGTTAAATTTTCAATCGGCTGTTTCCTCTCCACACGCCGGGCTCATACGTTTATTTGTCCAAGGTCACGATCACAATGGGCTGGATTGACCGGGGATGATGGAACTCCTGATCCAATCTTTCTCAAGTGTACTAAGACGAGAAAGCTTCCTCTGCAATTCTGAGGCAGAAATGTTGACTTTCACAGAGTTAATGGTTCTCTTGCCAAGCAGGAAGTGGTGACTATTAGTTAACTAATTCAACAATATTTAGGTCGGGGCAAAGAAGAATAACCAAAAAAACAACAACACCCTGCCATAAATCCGTTTCCATTTTTTAAAAAAAATACATTTTGCTTTGTTTTAGAAGCGTAGAAATGAACGATCCAGACATTAATGGGGAATTCTGTTCACAATCTGCCACCTTGATGTACAGGTAGTCCTATAATAAATAAATATATAATAAACATATTTTCAGCCCATTCAATGTTGTTTTCATTTGAGGCGTTGCCAGTGTATATTAGCAAACAGATCAAGGCAGGTGACCTTTAAAGCGCCTGAAAGTGTCAATCATTTTTGTTCTCCAGCTCACATTACAAATCGATGGTTGGAAAAAAAGATAAATTTATTAAAAGAAATGTATATACCCTTCCCTCCTTCCCCAAGACACAAAAGGTATGCTGGGTGGCGAGGCAGTAAAAGGAATTTTAAGATACTAATTCAGAGGTGGGGGAACGATCGTCCTATTATGACTTGGGGACTTCGACTCCCAGAATTCCTGAGCCAGGAATTCTGGGAGTTGAAGTCCACAAGTCATAAAGACCATAGTCCCCCGCCGCTATACTGTATAATGAACCTTAGAGCCTATATTTAGTTTAGGAGTTAAAATCTGATAAGCCCTCATTTACCTCTATTTTGTGTCTTTTTAACCTTGTTTTAAGAGTCCTGGTTGTGCTATTTCAATGCACCCCGAATAACACGTTAAAAATCTGCATTCTATATCTCAGTGCTGCATGCTTACAGGTATCCTAAATCTTTAATATTAAAAGACCTGTATTTTCCTACATATATTGGATATTGTACGTAGGCTCTTGTCTGTCTGTCTATCTCTCTCATCTATCTATCTATCTATCTATCTATCTATCTATCTATCTATCTATCTATCTATCTATCTATCTATCTATCATCTATCTATCTATCTATTGCACTTTGTGTGTGTGTATGTGTGTGTATTCCACCATAACTCTGGAATGCCTCGAACAATTTCAACCAGACGTACACAGATGACTTTACCCTCTGGAAAAAAATACTGTGGGGGTAAGACACCCCTAACACCCTTTGGGGGGGATGTTCTGTTAAGATACACCCTGTTGTGCCTTAAAATGGCTTCTACTGCCTTAAAATTGCTTCTACTGTAAAATGGCTTCTACTCTACAGCGCAGTGGAGTTGCCATGGTAACGGCTTCACAGTATTCCACAAGGAGGCTCCCTCTGGGAGGGGAAAAAATCCAACATTAGAAATTATGTTTGATCCAGACAATTTCCCTCCCCTAGCTGGGTGATCAGCTAGTTTGTATATAATAAAGGTGTATTCGTTCTGATTTGAAAAGGGTATCTTGCAACCTCGTGTATGTTAATAAAGTTTGCTATTTAGGAATCCAGCTCAAGCAAATGTCAGAAGGAAGACATTCTACATAGGAGCCAGTTGCAAATTTTGAGAGCAGAAGGGTGCGAGGAAAAACATGAGAAGGAGACTTCCTGTTTCAGAGTTTCTGTCCGATTCATTTCCACCCACCGTTCCGATTTACATAAGATGCAAAGCTCAATGCCCTCCAGATGTCTTGCCTTGCAAGTCCCATCATTCCCTGCCTATCCACGCTGGCAGGAGGATAACGCAAGGAATCCTGAAGGACAAATCATTTAGCGTCCCTTCGAAGTTACAACGACACACACACACAAAATGACTTTTTCACACAACCGCTCCATCATCCCCATGACGAAAATCCAGATGTCGGTAAGTGGAGTTCATATTTAGGACAGTTCCAGAGTGCCGGCGTTAACAACCGCAGGGATTCCCTTAACTGTGGCAAGAAAGGTCATAAAATGGGACCAAATTCACTTAACTGTCTCACTTAGCAACAGAAACTATGGACTCAGTTGTGGTCGTAAGTCGAGGACTGCCTGCACTGGCAGAGGGTACCAGGTTGCCTCCCCCTGAGATGGCTAAAAAATGACTATACGTCCTACCCTCAAGTATGCAGGTAAGCTGCAATTTAAATAGTTGGGACTGGAAGGTTCACTGTTAAAGCAATGCAGTCGTTAAGCAAGACGTCACGTGGCCATACCTGAGTTTACAACCTTTTTGCTGATATTGTATCATTGCAATCTGCAACTTTTCCTGCCGTCTTCCCCAGTGATTTTGGTAGAAGTCAGTTGGCAAAGTCACTGTTCTGACGGGCTTCCCAAGAGCACGAAGCAAACTCCTGGTCCCAACAAAAAAACCCTTTTGATAATGGACTGTGGATTCTGCTCATTCGCATCCAGCAAAGTCTTTCAAGGGAGGATTTACAGTCACAGACCTTATCAGGCTTGGAGAGCTGCCAGGTCCATATCTGCAGAACTTGGCCAGGAGTCTCGGAGAGTCACGAACCAATGAAGGAAACTAATGGTCTCCTGCAAACTCCACTCCCCTTTTGCTCCTCTTTTATTTCCTCTGGGAGGGGCCATTCATCGTCCACCTGTGGCCTTACTCCCAAGTCGACCCCTATTCTTTAGCTGTTCCCTTCGTCTGGCAACTCTGTGCATGCGCACACTGGGAACAGGCTCCAGCTGTTCCTCTGCCTCACTGATGTCAGACTCTGAAGGCAGCTGATAACTGTCAGACAGCCCTGGCCCCCTCTCTGCCTCTGACACAGAGCCCTCCTCCGAGCCTTCCCCAGACTCCAGGACTGGCCCAGGTTCCTCCCCAACCCTCCTCACTGCCCGAATCTGCTGCCAGCTCCTCTGGCCAATGGCAGGCCACAACAGTCACAAATAGTGATCACATGACCCCAGCATGCTTCTACTCCCATAAATGGGACCCACCAAGCGAGTCCATTGCTAACTGAGTGGTGGCCCAATTTACGACCTTTCTCCCCACGGTTGTTAAGTCGAATCCCTGCACTTGGCAAAGTTAGTAACCCGGTTGTTAAGTTGAATCCAGCTTCCCCAGTGGCATTTGCTTGCCGGAATGTCACAAAGGGGGATCAGGTGACCTTTTGGGTCACAGCGACGGCCATAAATATGAGTCCGTTGCGCAGCGTCTGAATCGTGGGGGATGCTTCAAAGATCATAACCGGAAAAGCATCAAAGGTTACTCTTTTTTTCAGCGATGTAACTTTGAACGGTCAGTAAGTGAATTGCGAGTCAAGGACCACCTGTAGTAGAAGCAGGAGTGTTTAGTTTAGTTTAGTTTTATTAAATTTATACCCCGCCCTTCTCCAAAAGGACCCAGGGCGGCGCACGGGAATTTAAAATACAATACAAAATCAAGTAAAAATTTAAAAAACTTATTTGATACCCATCCTGTGCTAAAAACAAATTAAAATCCCCAAATTTAAAACTGTCTAAAATAGTCATTTGCGGAGGTTACACTAGGCTGGCTAAATGGAACAAATGTGTCTTTAAACACTGGCGGAAGAGGCGGAGGTCCGAGATGGTACGCAATTCAGGGGGTAGGTCATTCCAAAGGGCAGGGCCCGCCACAGAGAAGGCTCTTCCCCTGGGTGTCGTCAGTCGGCATTGTCCAGCCGACGGCACCCTGAGAAGGCCCTCTCTGTGGGAGCGTATCGGTCTAAGGGATGTATGGGGCAGGAGGCGGTCTCGCATATAACTAGGCCCCGAGCCATGGAGCGCTTTAAAGATGGTCGTCAGAACCTTGAAGCGCACCCGAAAGGCCACAGGAAGCCAGTGCAGCTCGCGCAGGATAGGTGTTATATGGGAGCATCAATTGCTTGTTGGTTAACACCGGTTGTTAAGGACTTCAAGCCTTTATACTCAGGTGTGCCCATTTTGGTAAGCAGACCAAAATAGAATCGGCCACCTCAGACTCGTGATTCACCGGTTTAAAAAAAGAAACGACAATCCTTCCCTCTTCTTTTTTTAGACGCTTTATTTGTGGATTTATCAAACATTCCCCCAGCTGCCCTGAAATAATTCCAGCTTTTTTTCTCGGTTTTAAGGGCTTCTTTTAGCGCCGTAGAAATCAAATAAGAGATCGGCTTCAGCATCCAAGGATGGTTACGGTTCCGTTAAGTGCCTCGTGTCTTCAGCCACCATACTCCACACAACACGGGTTGTGTTGGTTGCAATCCAAATAATCTAAAGGCCCTTAAACTTGGAGAAACGTGGAGCTTTATATCTGCTGGGGGAAAAAACTCCGCACTGGCGACAGGAAGGGCATCTGGCCATTAAAATGCTCTGCTAGCTCCATTCGGCTGCCCAGACTCCACCCCGCGAGAGATTATGGGGTTAAATCATGGGGATGAGGATTAAACGTGGAGAAAAATAGTGTGAGGTTTACATTCACTAGCTTGTGATAAATTTAATGGGAATGGGAGTGGCTTGCTGGCCATGTGACCAGGTGGGAGTGGCTTGGCAGTCATGTGGCTGGGTGGGCATGGCCAACTTTGTAAAATGTGGGGAAACTCACTTAACGCCCTTGCTCAGCAAACAAAATGTTGGCTCAGGAACTCTGGCATTTGAAGCACGCAAGTCCTAAAGCTGTCAATTTACACAACCTTTGCACCCCCTAAGCCTTTAGGGGAAAAAACCCCCAGGGGGTGTTCAAACTTGACAGCTTTAAGACTTGTGGACTTCAACTCCCAGAAGTCCTCCTCTCGCTCTTCCTCTTGATGTGCGGATGGGCGTGGGGAGGGAGCTGGAACCAGTTCTTAACGGACCTGTAAATTTGTGGAACCTCTTCTATAGAGGAGGTTACAACTGGCAGGAACCCAGCCCTTTAAGTGAGGTGAGTCAATGGATGGCATCCCTCCCTCCCCCCAAAATAAGACCTAAAGTATTGCTCAAAGTTCCAATTGATGACAAGAGCCATGTTGGCACATCTGGGAAACCACGGAATCAGAAAGCTTCCCGGTTTTCCCCACCCAGTTGAAAGTTCAAGATCCTGCCCCCCACACCCACAAGTCCATCCCATGGTCCAATCTCCCACTGCCATGCTGGCAGCTTCTACCCATCCAGTTCCGGTCAGATGCAGAGGTGCAGAGACAAAGGATGACCTTGGCTTTCTAGAAAGAATGTTGTTATGGCTACCTATCATCGTACATTTCCCCCCTCCTGTTTTCCCACCATAGAAAAGGCATAGCAGAATAAATAGAAAATGTGGCAGGCCAAAGACTCAAAAGAAAAGATGGCTGCAGGCCATCATGATCTAGTGAATGTAAACCTCACGCTATTTTTTTCCCCAAGTTTAATTTATTTTCGGGAAAACACGGTTCAAAAAAAGAAGGACCGGGGAGGGGCATCAGAGAACACGCCATATTCGGATTTGCGTTTCCAAGGTTCAAAGTGAGAAGCGTCGCATTGAAATTCTGAAGCGGGGAGCCTTTGGGGAAAATATGAATTGGGTTGCTACGCGGAGCATCTGTCTGCTTCTTGAGCAGAAGATTCCCATCGGCTTTTGCTGCTGAATGATCATCTTCTGTGCTCTGAGATTTCCGGCGGCTTTGATATGGCAACGAACTCCAACCAGCCACCCCCGGGGGTTTGCAAAAGCTGAACGGATATGCCTCGAGGGAATAAATGCACTATTTGCGTGTGTTTTTTCCCGGCAGGAGGAAGCAGCAGCCAGTATCCTCTGAGGTGGTTGAACTTCTGCAGCTGCTACTCAAAAGAAATTCCCGAGTTTGTTTTGGGTTCAAAAGACAACAGCCCTCAGGGTTTTGTGCAGGCCCAGGTGTGCAAGTGGTGTTACCTCTCTCTCCTTTAAGAGGAGTTGCATTGGCTGCTGATTTACTTCCGGGTGCAATTCAAGGTACTGGTGGCTACCTTTAAACCAGGGGTAGTCAACCTTTTTATACCTACCGCCCACTTTTGTATCTCTGTTAGTAGTAAATTTTCTAACCGCCCACCCGTTCCACACTAATGGTGATTTACAAAGTAGGGAAGTCAATTAAATTTAAAAAAGGAAAGTGCTTCAGTATCGGACAAAACCTCTACCACCCACCATGAAAGCTGGAACGCCCACTACGGGGCGGTAGGGACCAGGTTGACTACCACTGCTTTAAACCATAGCCTGGTACCGGGTTATCTAAAGAGTCATCTCTTTCCACCTGACCCATCAGAGCGGGAAGGAAAAGAATTTATTTATATATTTTTTAATTGATAAAATTTATTGGCTGCCCATCTTACCATCGGGCAGGGCTGTCAAACTCAAATTCATACAGGGGCCGCCTCAGGGCTGTGGTTGATCTCGGGGGAAGGAGGGGGGCTGGTGGGCATGGCCGACTGGGTGGGTGTGACCAGCCGGGTGGGCGTGGCCAGCTTGACATCACTCACTGGGCGTGGCCAACCGGACGGGCATGGCCAGCCTGACGCCACTTCCCAAACTGCTGGCATCTTTCCTCATCGCATTGGGTAGACCGGGCACCAACTCCGTGGTGGCTGCGTCCTGTCAGGAACTGAAGAAGCTTCTTGCATGAAAAGCGAAACGGCTTCAAAGAAGAAAAAAAAACACCACAAACTGACTCACTTGTATGACGGTTGCTGTGTCCCGAGGTCACACGGTCCCCTTTTGCGACCTTCTGGCCAGCGAAGTCAATGGGGGAAACTGGATTCATTCACCCATTTAACAACTGCTGCTATACTTGGGGCTTTAGAAAAGCTAAAGTAAATTGAAGAGTTCAAGTAAAACGGGACCAAACTCCCTTAACAAATTTCTCACCCAGCAAGGTACATTTTGGTCATAAACTGAGGACTCTTATCATGTGCCCGTCATTCTAATTGGGGTGTGTGTGTTGATTTCCTGAAAGTTTCCACCACAGTTGTAACTTTTCTGCTCCAGCCAGCCCAACCATACGTTGAATTTTCATTCGAACGCCCTTGTACATCCATTCAAAAACCTAGAAACTGGAAAGAAACTGCATCCCTTCATATTTAAAAAGTACATAAGAACATAAGAACATAACAGCCTTGCTGGAAGAGGCCACAGCCCATCCAGTCCAGCATTCTGTCTCCCACAGTGGCTCCTCATTTGCTTCAGGGTCTTCCCAAGCAGATGCCTTCACCTGCTTATGATTCCCTGCAAATGGCATTGAGAGATATCCTGCCTATCTCTCCATCCCAGAGGGTGTCCTTAGGCATCCATCATGATAGCCATGGATACCCTTGTTCTCCATGAACTCCTCTCATCCTTTCTTTCTTTCTTTCCTTCTTCCTTCCTTCCTTCCTTTCTTCCTTCCTTTCTTTCTTTCTTTCTTTCTTTCTTTCTTTCTTTCTTTCTTTCTTTCTTTCTTTCTTTCTTTCTTTCTTTCTTCCTTTCTTTCAGAACATAAGAACAGCCTTGCTGGAAGAGGCCACAGCCCATCCGGCCCAGCATTCTGTCTCCCACAGTGGCTCCTCATTTGCTTCAGGGTCTTCCCAAGCAGATGCCTTCACCTGCTTATGATTCCCTGCAAATGGCATGGAGAGATATCCTGTCTCTCTCTCCATCCTGGAGGGTGTCCTTAGGCATCCATCATGATAGCCATGGATACCCTTGTTCTCCATGAACTCCTCTCATCCTTTCTTTCTTTCTTTCCTTCTTCCTTCCTTCCTTCCTTTCTTCCTTCCTTTCTTTCTTTCTTTCTTTCTTTCTTTCTTTCTTTCTTTCTTTCTTTCTTTCTTTCTTTCTTTCTTTCTTCCTTTCTTTCAGAACATAAGAACAGCCTTGCTGGAAGAGGCCACAGCCCATCCGGCCCAGCATTCTGTCTCCCACAGTGGCTCCTCATTTGCTTCAGGGTCTTCCCAAGCAGATGCCTTCACCTGCTTATGATTCCCTGCAAATGGCATTGAGAGATATCCTGTCTCTCTCTCCATCCTGGAGGGTGTCCTTAGGCATCCATCATGATAGCCATGGATACCCTTGTTCTCCATGAACTCCTCTCATCCTTTCTTTCTTTCTTTCCTTCTTCCTTCCTTCCTTCCTTTCTTTCTTTCTTTCTTTCTTTCTTTCTTTCTTTCTTTCTTTCTTTCTTTCTTTCTTTCTTTCTTTCTTTCTTTCTTTCTTTCTTTCCTTTCTTTCAGAACATAAGAACAGCCTTGCTGGAAGAGGCCACAGCCCATCCGGCCCAGCATTCTGTCTCCCACAGTGGCTCCCCATTTGCTTCAGGGTCTTCCCAAGCAGATGCCTTCACCTGCTTATGATTCCCTGCAAATGGCATTGAGAGATATCCTGTCTCTCTCTCCATCCTGGAGGGTGTCCTTAGGCATCCATCATGATAGCCATGGATACCCTTGTTCTCCATGAACTCCTCTCATCCTTTCTTTCTTTCTTTCCTTCTTCCTTCCTTCCTTTCTTTCTTTCTTTCTTTCTTTCTTTCTTTCTTTCTTTCTTTCTTTCTTTCTTTCTTTCTTTCTTTCTTTCTTTCTTTCTTCCTTTCTTTCAGAACATAAGAACAGCCTTGCTGGAAGAGGCCACAGCCCATCCAGTCCAGCATTCTGTCTCCCACAGTGGCTCCCCATTTGCTTCAGGGTCTTCCCAAGCAGATGCCTTCACCTGCTTATGATTCCCTGCAAATGGCATTGAGAGATATCCTGTCTCTCTCTCCATCCTGGAGGGTGTCCTTAGGCATCCATCATGATAGCCATGGATACCCTTGTTCTCCATGAACTCCTCTCATCCTTTCTTTCTTTCTTTCCTTCTTCCTTCCTTCCTTCCTTTCTTCCTTCCTTTCTTTCTTTCTTTCTTTCTTTCTTTCTTTCTTTCTTTCTTTCTTTCTTTCTTTCTTTCTTCCTTTCTTTCAGAACATAAGAACAGCCTTGCTGGAAGAGGCCACAGCCCATCCGGCCCAGCATTCTGTCTCCCACAGTGGCTCCTCATTTGCTTCAGGGTCTTCCCAAGCAGATGCCTTCACCTGCTTATGATTCCCTGCAAATGGCATTGAGAGATATCCTGTCTCTCTCTCCATCCTGGAGGGTGTCCTTAGGCATCCATCATGATAGCCATGGATACCCTTGTTCTCCATGAACTCCTCTCATCCTTTCTTTCTTTCTTTCCTTCTTCCTTCCTTCCTTCCTTTCTTTCTTTCTTTCTTTCTTTCTTTCTTTCTTTCTTTCTTTCTTTCTTTCTTTCTTTCTTTCTTTCTTTCTTTCTTTCTTTCTTTCTTTCTTTCTTTCTTTCTTTCTTTCTTTCTTTCTTCCTTTCTTTCAGAACATAAGAACAGCCTTGCTGGAAGAGGCCACAGCCCATCCGGCCCAGCATTCTGTCTCCCACAGTGGCTCCCCATTTGCTTCAGGGTCTTCCCAAGCAGATGCCTTCACCTGCTTATGATTCCCTGCAAATGGCATTGAGAGATATCCTGTCTCTCTCTCCATCCTGGAGGGTGTCCTTAGGCATCCATCATGATAGCCATGGATACCCTTGTTCTCCATGAACTCCTCTCATCCTTTCTTTCTTTCTTTCCTTCTTCCTTCCTTCCTTCCTTTCTTCCTTCCTTTCTTTCTTTCTTTCTTTCTTTCTTTCTTTCTTTCTTTCTTTCTTTCTTTCTTTCTTTCTTTCTTCCTTTCTTTCAGAACATAAGAACAGCCTTGCTGGAAGAGGCCACAGCCCATCCGGCCCAGCATTCTGTCTCCCACAGTGGCTCCTCATTTGCTTCAGGGTCTTCCCAAGCAGATGCCTTCACCTGCTTATGATTCCCTGCAAATGGCATTGAGAGATATCCTGTCTCTCTCTCCATCCTGGAGGGTGTCCTTAGGCATCCATCATGATAGCCATGGATACCCTTGTTCTCCATGAACTCCTCTCATCCTTTCTTTCTTTCTTTCCTTCTTCCTTCCTTCCTTCCTTTCTTTCTTTCTTTCTTTCTTTCTTTCTTTCTTTCTTTCTTTCTTTCTTTCTTTCTTTCTTTCTTTCTTTCTTTCTTCCTTTCTTTCAGAACATAAGAACAGCCTTGCTGGAAGAGGCCACAGCCCATCCAGTCCAGCCTTCTGTCTCCCACAGTGGCTCCCCATTTGCTTCAGGGTCTTCCCAAGCAGATGTCTTCACCCGCTTGTGATTCCCTGCAAATGGCATTGAGAGACATCCTGCCTATCTCTCCATCCCGGAGGGTGTCCTTAGGCATCCATCATGATAGCCATGGATACCCTTGTTCTCCATGAACTCCTCTCATCCTTTCTTTCTTTCTTTCTTTCTTTCTTTCTTTCTTTCTTTCTTTCTTTCTTTCTTTCTTTCTTCCTTTCTTTCAGAACATAAGAACAGCCTTGCTGGAAGAGGCCACAGCCCATCCAGTCCAGCCTTCTGTCTCCCACAGTGGCTCCCCATTTGCTTCAGGGTCTTCCCAAGCAGATGTCTTCACCTGCTTATGATTCCCTGCAAATGGCATTGAGAGACATCCTGCCTATCTCTCCAACCCGGAGGGTGTCCTTAGGCGTCCCTCATGATAGCCATGGATACCCTTGTTCTCCATGAACTCCTCTCATCCTTCCTTAAAGGTGTCGAGGCTGACAGCTGTCACCACTTCTTCTGGCAGGGAGTTCCATAGACCAGTGATCCTCTGGGTGAAAAAGTCCTTCCTCTTATTTGTTTGAGGTCTAGCTTCCAAAAGTTTCATGGAGGGCCCCCTAGTTCTAGTGTTGTGCGATAGGGAAAACAGTTTTTCCTTTCCTACTTCGTCCACACCGTGCATGATTTTATAGACTTCAATCAGGTCACCTCTCAGGCGCCGTCGTTCTAGAGTGAAGAGGCCCAGCCGTTGCAGCCTCAGATGGTAAGGAAGGTGTTCCAGCCCCCTAATCCTTCTGGTTGCCCTCCTCTGCCCCTTTTCCATTTCCATCATATCCTTCTGAAGGTATGGTGACCAGAACTGTACACAATACTCCAGATGGGGCCTCACCATAGATTTATAAAGAGGCAAAATGACACTTGCTGACTTATTTTCTATACCCTTCCTAAGGATCCCTAGCAATGAGTTTGCTTTTTTCACTGCTGCGGCACACTGGGTTGACCCCTTCATTGAGCTGTCCACCAGGACACCCAGGTCCCTTTCCTGGTTAGTAAAAACTGATTTTAAGATTTGCGCTTCCATCAAAAGAAAAGACTTTTTCCAAGTTTACCTGGCGGAAAGTTTTGCCGCTTCAATGAAAGCATACTTTGAAGGTTAATGTGTGACATGCCCTCAAGCCTCAGAGAGTTCCCAACCTATGAATCTTTGCCCCACATCAAAGTCTGTTGTTTCAGGTGAGCCTTATGAATTTCGTTGCCATGGCGACACGCTTAATGTTGGGCAGGCACAACTCGGGCGTCCTCCTGGATTCTTGGCTGTCTCTGGACGACCAGGTGACAGCCGTGGCCAGGGGGGCATTTTATCAGGTTTACCTGATACGCCAGTTGCGCCCCTTTCTAGATCGGGTCGCCCTACACACGGTCACTCAAGCCCTCGTCACCTCCCGCCTGGACTAATGTAACGCCCTCTACATGGGGCTCCCCTTGAGGTGCACCCGGAGGCTCCAGCTAGTCCAGAACGCGGCTGCGCAGGGGATTTTGGGAGTTTCAAGATACTCCCATGTAACACCGCTCCTGCGCGAGCTGCACTGGCTGCCTGTGGCCTTCCGGGTGCGCTTCAAGGTGTTAGTAACCATCTTCAAAGCGCTCCATGGCACGGGACCTGGTTACCTGCGGGACCGCCTCCTACCACACACCTCCCTCTGACCTGTCCGCTCCCACAGAGAGGGCCTCCTCAGGGTGCCGTCTGCCGGACAATACCAGGCAACCCCAAGAGGGAGAGCCTTTTCTGTGGCAGGCTCTGCCCTCTGGAACGACCTGCCCCCCGACCTTCGCACCATCACGGACCTATTCCTCTTTCGCCGGACTCTACACATCTATTCCATGTGGCTGGCCTGGCATAGTTTTAATGATCTAATTTTAATATAACGTTTTTAATAGTTTTTAATCATATTTTAGCGCAGATTTACTAAATTTAATTTCTATTTTATATTGTGATTATATGTATTGTGTTTTATCTCTTCTGTGCACCGCCCTGAGTCCCACCAGGGAGATAGGGCGGTATATAAATTTGATTAAATAAATATATAAATTTGATTAAATAAATGGGTTGCGCGGGTATATCGAATATTCAAAATGGCGGAAGAGTTCCATTTTTTTAATTTTTGGCTAAACTTTCTGCTGTTCATTAGTGCCCATTTTAGATTCAACACTTTCCCCCCCAAAAGTGCCCGTTTTAAAGGAAACTTCTGCCCCCCCATTAAAATATCGGCGAGTCCTCTACTTACGACACTTCACTCCGCGACGGTTTGAAGTTGCAACGGCCTGAACAAAAGTGACTTCTGACCACTTTCCAATACCCTTTCGCAAGGACCCCGGGACACTGCAATCGTCTTATATATGAGTCAGTTGCCAAGCATCGGAATGTACATCACATGACCCTGGATGCAACGGTCGTAAGTGTGAAACATGGTCACAAGTCAGTTTTCAGTGAGACTTTGAACGGTCGATGTATTTTCTAAGACAGAGGAAAAGGAGGAGAAAGCATAGGTAGCCTTCGACATACGACCACAACGGAGCCCCACAATTTCTGTTGCTAAGTGAAACACTTGTTAAGGGAGCTTTGTCCCATTTTACGACCTGGCTGGTTGTTAAGTGAATCCGGTTGATAAGTGAATCTGGCTTCCCCGCGGCCTTGGCTTGTCAGAAGGTCGCAAAAGGGGATCCCGTCACCTTGGGGGCACAGCAGCGGTCGTAAGTCTGAACCAGTCGCCAAGCGTGGGAATTTTGATCACGTGACCAACAGGGACGCTACAAAGGGCGCCACGGTGAAAAACGGCCCCAAGGCGTTGCAACTTTGAACGGTCACTAAACGAACCGTTGTAAGTCGAGGACCACCTGCACCCCCCAATGCAATTTTGCAATTGACTACCCCAGAGAGGGGATGCAGTTAAATGACTCGTGGGGGGGGGGGTCATTAAGTAAGCTTCAAGCAAAGTGATTGGTTGGCTTCCTTCCGCCCCGACTTTTCCGCCTGACTTTTCCGTTGTTTTAGTTTCGTTATTTTGAGAAGATGCTTTCTCGCCATCTGGTGGACAAAACCGCACATTGCACGCCACGCATAAATGAGAGCATGGCTTGGCTTTGCTAAAGGCTTAACTCAGGGGTCTGCAAAGTCGGCTCTTTTAAGACTGGTGGACTTCAACTCCCAGAGTTGAAGTCCACCAGTCTTAAAAGAGCCGACTTTGCAGACCCCTGGCTTAACTCATTTGTATTTCCCTGTGCACGAAGAAGAAATTTCCTGACAGTGAGAACAATTAACCAGTGGAACAGAAGTTGCCTCCAGAAGTGGTGAATGCCCCAACACTGGAAGTCTTTAAGAAGATGTTGGATAGCCATTTGTCTGAAACGGCATAGGGCTTCCTACCTAGGCAGGGGGTTGGACCAGATGACCTCCAAGGTCCCTTCCAACTCTGCTATTATATATTGTACATTGTAAGTTTGTGCACCCACAACTGTAATGGTTGTCGCCCCGTGAAATTCCAAAGACAAACCTGGGGAGCACTCCCAATAAAGGAATCTTTTGAGTTCACATCAGAGCAGTGGTGGGTTTCTGCAGGCTCGTACCTACTCGCGAGAGCCGGTTGGTGAAATTTAGAGAACCGGTGAGAGGGGGTTCCACCGGCATACCTGGAAGTAAATCTGGCCCGCCGCTGCCAGTGACCCAACGGGAACGAAAGGAAAGGGAAAGGAAAGAAAGGAAGGAAGAAAGAAAGAAAGAAAGAAAGAAAGAAAGAAAGAAAGAAAGAAAGAAAGAAAAAAGAAAGAAAGAAAGAAAGAAAAAAGAAAGAAAGAAAGAAAGAAAGAAAGAAAAAAGAAAGAAAGAAAGAAAGAAAGAGAAAGAAAGAGAAAGAAAGAAAGAAAGAAAAAAGAAAGAAAGAAAGAAAGAAAGAAAGAAAGAAAGAAAAAAGAAAGAAAGAAAGAAAAAAGAAAGAAAGAAAGAAAGAAAGAAAGAGAAAGAAAGAAAGAGAAAGAAAAAAAGAAAGAAAGAAAGAAAGAAAGAAAGAAAGAAAGAAAGAATTTATCATCACAATTGAGTCCAAAATTTTGGTTGCTAAGCAAGAGCGTTGTTAAATGAGTTTCACCACATTTTAAAAGGTGGCCACTCCCACTCTGTCACATGACTGCCAAGCCACGCCCACAAAATAGGCCACACCTACAGAGTAGGTTCTAAAAAATTTGAAACCCACCACTGCATCAGAGGCTTTGTCGTGTTTGGGGAGCTCGGTCCGAACACAAAGCAAGCCATGTCTTGAAACACTCCGAGAAAGGCACTACTAGCACACTTTATTGGAGTCTGCTACAAAAGTCCAGGGGTGACCTTTATTAAGTACTTTGAGTAACAAGCATACTTGGAAAGTAACAAAAATTATTGTTCCTTGATTGGTCAGAAAGTCGGGACTTCCGGCGGGGTTTATTTTACACGAGGGCAACCGTTTTCTGGAAACCAAAAAAAAACAGAGAAACGGAATCGGTACAAACGCAAAACCGACGGACGGACGGACGGACGGGTTGAGTGGTGGTGTAGAAAGCGTTGGTACCGTAAGCCGTTAAAAGAACATACTCCTATCACATTGAATGAGGTACATACGGAAAAGGAGGTGTGCGTTGTGTCCGTATGCAGGC
The DNA here is from genome assembly GCA_039707465.1 of Rhabdophis nuchalis. Classification (NCBI taxonomy): domain Eukaryota; kingdom Metazoa; phylum Chordata; class Lepidosauria; order Squamata; family Natricidae; genus Rhabdophis; species Rhabdophis nuchalis. The sequence continues at coordinate 24,467,592 of CM077656.1, read as the reverse complement.
ACACGCATACGCACACCCCACACCGATCGGCGCACCGACACACCTACGCACAAATGACAACAGAAAACACCCAACATTGGTTCACAAGGGATTTGTTATTAACAGCACAGTGAGGAAAGGATGTGGTTGGATGCTACCAAGCTTGAAGGATTCATGTGCTTTCCCCGTTTGGAGACCCAGTCCAAGACTTTGGGGTGGAGAACTTGCGGTAACGGGCGGTTTGGGTCAAGATCGGAGAACGGACGACCGCTGCTACTCAAGACTTCGCCTAGGGAAGTGGCGGAGTAAATGCAGATGACAAGGAGGCTGGGAAGGAGGCAGCTACACACCGGACAGCCTTCGTAGGAGTAGAAGATTGGCAGGATCAAAGTTTCAGAACCCAGAATTAAGGAAGTGGTCAGCGACAGAAGGGAAAATGTGTCGTCATCGGCAAGGTGGAACCAGTTCTGACCGAGGCTTCCCAAGAGCACGAAGCAAACTCCTTGTCCCAACAAAAAAAACCTTTTGTTAATGGACTGTGAATTCTGCTCATTCGCATCCAGCAAAGTCTTTCAAGGGAGGATTCATAGTCACAGACCTTATCTGGCTTGGAGAGCTGCCAGGCCGATATTTGCAAAACTTGGCAAGGAATCTCAAGACAGTCACGAACCAATGAAGCGAACTAATGGTCTCCTGCAAACTCCACTCCCCTGTCGCTCCTCTTTTATTTCCTCCGGGAGGGGCCGTTCATCGTCCACCTGTAGCCTCACTCCCAAGTCGGCCCCTGTTCTTCAGCTGTTCCCTTCGTCTGGCCACTCTGTGCATGCGCACACTGGGAACAGGCTCCAACTGTTTGTCTGCCTCACTGATGTCTGACTCTAAAGGCAGCTGATAACTGTCAGAGGGCCCTGGCCCCTTCTCTGCCTCCGACACAGAGCCCTCCTCAGAGCCTTCCCCAGACTCCAGGACTGGCCCAGGTTCCTCCCCAACCCTCCTCACTGTCTGTTCTTTTCTCCCTCCCAATTCAACCAACTAACATCAGCAACCATCACATCTTTGATGCCTCCAGCTGTAAACATCTGCCACCATCTTCTTTTGTTAAATGGCTACAATGAACCTCTGGTCCTTTCCAATCTTAAAATGCTAGTTTTCTTTTCTTTTTCTTTTGCAACATAGCAAAGGCTAAAACATATTGCGGGATCCTGGGAATGTCCATCTCGCCTTCATTTGCCTTAAAACATATGGTGAATGGTTGCATGACCTGGGAACGTCTAGCTCAGGGGTCAACCTGCGGCTCTGGAGCCGCATATGGCTCTTTTCTCCCTCTGCTGCGGCTCCCTGTTGCTGGTGGGCTCCACAATTGATAGGGCTTTTGATTAGGACAGGTAGAGGAAAAGGGAGGAGACTCTATGGTGGGGGAACTGGACTTCCGGTTAGCAGAGGAAAAAGGACACTGCGCTAGGAGGAAACTCTATGGTGTGGGAACCGGACTTCCGGTCGGTAGAGGAAAAAGGACACTGCGCTAGGAGGAAACTCTATGGTGTGGGAACCGGACTTCCGGTCGGTAGAGGAAAAAGGATGCTGCACTAGGAGGAGACTCTATGATGGGGGAACCGGACTTCCGGTTGGCTCCAGAATTGAAGGGGGGGGGGCTTCAGTTAGGACCTTTGTGGCTCTGAGTGTTTAAGGTTGCCGACCCCTGGTCTAGCTTGACAAAGAGGAGGACTAGGAGTAATATGATAGCAGTCTTCCAATATTTGAGGGGCTACCACAAAGAAAGTGTGTGTGTGTGTGTGTGTGTGTGTGTGTGTGTGTGTGTGTGTGTGTGAACCTATTCTCCAAAGCACCTGAAGGCAGGACAAAGAAGTAGCGGATGGAGACTTATCAAGGGAGCGATCCGAATCGAGAACTCAGGAGCCATTTCCTAACAGGGAGAACAACTAAATCCACTTGCCTTCAGAAGGGATGGGTGCTCCATCCCTTTCAAGAAGAGACTGGAGAGCCATTTGTCCAGAATAATATATAGGGTCTCCTATTCAAACGGGGTTGGACTAGAAGACCTCCAAGGTCCCTCCCCACCTTATTATTCTGCAGATTTCATTTAAGGAGGGACCAGCAATTCTCTACGACAGGGGTCTCCAACCTTTGCAACTTTAAGTCTGAAGGACTTCAGCTCCCAGACTTAAAAGTTGAAGTCCTTCAGACTTAAAGTTGCAAAGGTTAGAGACCCCTGCTCTACGGTTCAAAATAATTGAATCTGAGGCCTAAATGTACCTGAAATGAGCAAGATTTATACCCCTGAAGTCTTTCGAGCATTCTAGAACATTCTTCGGCCTACCTGATGCCTAGCTATTACTGATAGTTATTACTATCACTTCTAATAAAACTACGGCTGCTGCCATCTTGAAGGGTTTCATAAGCCTACAGAAAGCCAAAGAATCAGGATAATATTAGAAAACAATCACTAATCAGGGGTTACAACACTGGAGGTTAATAAAATATTGCCGGTTAACAAAATAAAGATAATTCAAATCCTTCCATGACGTGGATGGTGAAGCCATACAGTTTAAGAAATGAATGATACTAATGAGTACAACCTGTGCTAATGAGGACTTCTTTCAACCTTTATTAACCTAAGATTATTAGAGTCAATCTGGATTAGACTGAAATGAGTAAATTGCACCCCAATAATTGCCAAGGGTCCTCGGCTTACGACCACAATTGAGCCCAACAGTTCTGTCGCTATGTGAGATATTGGTTAAAGTCACTTCGGCCCCGTTTTACGACCTTTCTCGCAGCAGTCGTTGAATGAATCGCTGCCATGGTGTAGTGACTCACATGGCCGTTAAGTGAATCTGGCTTCCCTGTTGACTTTGCTTGTCAGAAGCGCGCAAAAGGGAACCCCGGGACCCCATCATAAATACGAGTCCTTTCCCGAGCATCGCCATTTTGCTTGTGTGACCACTGAAGTCGCATGGTCGTAACTGTGAAAAAGCAATCGTTCTAAGTCACTTTTTCCCAGCGCCGTTATAAGTCTGAACAGTCACTAAATGAACTGTTGTTAGAGTGGTGCGGTGGCCTAGAGGTGGAGCTGTCGTCGCCTCGCAATCAGGAGGCGGTGAGTTCGATCCTAGGTAGAGGCAGCTATTTCTCTCTCTGGGCACGATGAGAATATATCTGCTGAACAAAACTCCGCATTGGCGACAGGAGAGCGTCCGGCCAGTAAACACTCCTGCTAGCTCCATTCAGTTGCCCAAACTCCGCCCTGCAAGGGATTTGGGGGTTGTTAAAAGATGGTGAAAGAAAGGCTAAACAAACTGTTGTTAAGTGGAGTTGCTGCTGAGGTCCAGAGCCCGAAGCAAATACAGATAGTCCTCGACTTACAACACTTCATTTAGTGACCGTGTGAAGTTACAACGGCAGTGAAAAAAAAGGGACTTAGGGCCGTCCCAGAGTCACCTGATCTCTTTTGGCAATCTTCTGACCAGCCAATGAGTCGAGGGAAAAGCCGGATTCACTTACTGACCATGTTACTCACTTAACAACCGAGGCAAGGAAGGTCATAAAAAGGGGCAAAACTCACTTAACAATTGTCTCGCTTAGCAACGGACATTTGGGGTTTCCTTGTGGTCATATGTCGAGGACTGCCTGTATAATCCGTTTGAAATGACATTTTACACCAATGGGCAAAGCAAAATTTACGTTGCTTATGATCCTCTCAGGTGGGATTTCCTAAATTAGTAGCAAGAAATATCTGTGTTTCCTGCCTCAGTCATTCTCCTCCGATCCCATGAAGAGAAATCGGATAAGATTCCTTTCCTATCCCTCCCCTCTTTCCTTTCTTTTCCTTTCCTTTCTCATTTCCTTCCCTTCCTTCTTCCCTTCCTTTTCTTCTTCCCTTCCCTTCTTTCTTCCCTTCCTTCCTTCTTTCCTCTTTCCTTCCCTTCCTTCCTTCCCTTCCTTTTCTTCTTCCCTTCCTTTTCTTCTTCCCTTCCCTTCTTTCTTCCCTTCCTTCTTTCCTTTCCTTCCCTTCCTTCCCTTTCTTCCCTTCCTTCTTTCCTCTTCCCTTCCCTTCCTTCTTTCCTTTCTTCCCCTCCCTCCCTTCTTTCTTTTCCTTCCCTTCCTTTTCCTTCTTCCCTTCCCTTCTTTTCCTTCTTCCCTTCCTTTTCCTTCTTCCCTTCCTTTCTTCCCTTCCCTTCTTTTCCTTCTTCCCTTCCTTTTTTCCCTTCCCTTCTTTTCCTTCTTCCCTTCTTTTCTTTTGCTTCTTCCCTTCCCTTCCTTCTTCCCTTTCTTCCTTTCCCTTCCTTTCCCTTGCTTCTTCCCTTCCCTTTCTTCCCTTCCTTCTTCCCTTCCTTCTCCTCCCTTACTTTCTTTTCCTTCTTCCCTTCCCTTCCTTCTTCCTTTCCTTCCTTCCTTCCCTTTTTTCCTTCTTCCCTTCCTTTCTTTTCCTTCTTCCCTTCCTTTCTTCTTCCATTCCTTTCCTTCCTTTCCTTTTTCCTCTCCTTCTTTCCTTTCCCTTCTCTCCTCCCCTCTCCTCTTTAACCCGAGGAAGAGCTTCCGTCCAGAAGTTGTGGGTGGAGGTTTTGAAGAAGAGATTGGACAAGCCTTTGTCTGAATTGGTCTCGGTTCGTCTGCTTGAGCAGGGGGCTGGACCTCCCAGGCTCCTTCCGGCTCTATTCTGACCCTCCTCTCCTCTCCTTTCTTTCTTTTCGCTCTTTCCTTTCCCTCTTCTCCCCTCTTCCTCCTCCTCTGCTCTCTTCCCTTCTTCCTCTCTTCCTCCTTCTCCCTCCTCCCCTTCCTCTCTTCTTCCCAGCTAAGGGGTGAAGAACAGGTAAACACGCAAGACAGACATTTAAATGGCTATTCCAGCTCCCACCCGTGACAAAATAGCGGGAGAAGATGCATTAGCTTTTCTTCCACTGATTTTCCGCAAGAAAGAACCCCCCCTCCACCGCCCCCCCAACCCTCATCCGTAACTCCACCTCAGTGCAGTTTCACCAGAGGTGGGATTCAGCCAGTTCTGTCAGGTTCTGGAGAACCGGTAGCGGAAATTTTGAGTAGTTCGGAGAACCGGCAAATAGGCTGGCCACGCCCCTGTCGCTTCCCAGCTGAACAGGAGAACGGAGCTGGAAAGCTGGTTAGTGAGGTGGGGAGGGAATGGGGATTTTGCAGTATCCTCCCCATGCCACGGCCACAAAGCCACACCCACAAAACCACGCCCTCAGAACCGGTGGTAAACCATTTTTTGAATCCCACCACTGAAACCATCCCCTCAGCGACATGAAAAACTGCATCAGACAACCCCCCTCCCTTTCATTGCAGGTGTCCTACACCCCCCCCCCCCGCCCCCTCCAAAAAAGGACGAAGCATGGAGGCCGGAATGGAGCTTGTGCAAATGGTGGATGAAAGAAAAATAATAATAATAATAACAACAATTTTATGGCCGTCACGAAACACGGGCGTCTGTTTTGGGTGTGGTAAAAGAGCGGCAAGCGATATCCAATTTTCTCCCCAGGCGCTTTAGCGGAGGAATTTTCTTCCATTCCCTTCTGGCAAGTGTTTTCTCTTCCCTTGAGCGCCTTTCTTGAAAAAGTGTGCACATTGCTTTGATGCCCGGATGTTTGTAACTTTCCCGATCCCCCCTTTGAAACTGTGTTCCCCTGGTGTGACTTTTCATGCACGCCTCCTGAATGTTGTCGAGAGCCGCGGTTTCTAATCGGCTGATGGCCAAATTCACGTCTTGAATCTTCTCACGAGAGAATTCTCCCACGTCGGGCTGATCTATGTTTAGAAGGCAGGTTTTTTTCATTCATTCATTCATTCATTCATTCATTCATTCATTCATTCATTCATTCATTCATTCATTCATTCATTCATCCATGTTCTCTCCATCCCAGGATTCTTCCTTCCTTTCTCCATTAATGTTGATGTGCAAAAGCTGTTACTGCTCATTCTAGTGAAGATTCGCTTAACAAAACTGCAAAGCAAAACAGACAAGAGAGAAAACAAAGGGTTAGAAACCCAAGAAACTCACCTTTGAAACTTTTTAAAGTCAAACACGCTTCTGGAACACAAGGCAATTCTTTTTCGGCTGCAGAGGTTATACCAAGGTTACATACGGACACGCGCAGCAAACTGCCATGATCTCAGTAACCGGTTACCTCAACATCTATGACCTCAACTGTTTATGAGAACCAGGTAGCACCAGGAACTGTTGTGTTATGTGAAGCTTCTACCCTGGCTGGGATGGTCTTAGAGATTGGCAGGGAGAATGTACCAGTAAGATGCCGTTGCCATCTATGCTCTAGCTTTGCTTGTTGAAATGGTATAAAAGCCAAATAAATTCTGCGTAAGGCAGACAGACATTTTGAACACCACTGCTGTGATGGATTTCTGAGACCTACATTCGGCTTTTGGTAATACATTGGTTAAATTGAGGTCTTTTCCCTGTATTTGCTAAGCCGGCCTAGCATAACCCCCCGTTTCTGACTTTTATTTGTATAAATTTTAATTCTTAAGTTTTATAAGGGTTCTTAGCACGGGATATAATTTAATAGTTTTTAATAGTGTATTTTTGTAATTTTGTTATGGTTTTTAATATTGCCTGTGCGCCGCCCTGAGTCCTTTTAGAACCGTTTTCTTTCTTTCTTCTTCTTCTTCTTTTTTGTATTTTATATAATAAAATAAAAATGATTTGGGGGGGGGAGGAACACATGGGGCAAACTGGGGTGGGCTTCTGGGGGTTTGCAGGGGCTTGGGAGAACCTCTAGCTAAGATTCTGTGGGGTTCATGCAGCAAGAATCATCTATACCAGGGGTCCCCAACCTTTGCAACTTTAAGTCTGAAGGACTTCAGCAACTCTGGGAGCTGAAGTCCTTCAGACTTAAAGTTGCAAAGGTTGGGGACCCCTGATCTATACGCACCGAACTGGAAAAACGAAAATACACCAACAGAAGAAAATGTGATTAAAAAAAAAAAAAGGATTGGCATCCACTGAAATGGACAGACTCACAAAAGTAATAAAAGACAAAGAAGAATCTGAGTATTACGCAGTATGGAATTTACGGTACAAAATAGAGGAAAGGAGCAAAGAATAAGAAAGCAATAAAGAAGGAGGGAAAGATTAAGAAATTAGAAAATAACCATAAAACCGCAGAGTTAACAAGAAGGGGAAAAATATAAGACAGACGGTATATAAAATAGCACAGAATAAGAAGCACGAGAAAAATCTATGTACATAGAAGGATATAAGATGTATTGTATAGAAATAAGTAGATGAGTAGATGGAAAATGTGTAAAAATAGACATATGTAGATATAGATATAGATATATAAAGATATAGAAAAGGAGTATAATGGAGGCTTAACGATGTGGAAATGTTGCAAAGATGATATTTATGTTTTGAAAAAAGAAAAAATGTGCAATAAAAATATTTAAAAAAAAAAGATTCTGTGTAGTTCAGAGAACCCCCAAATCCCACTTCTGGCTGGCCACGCCCACCTCACCCCTCCCTCTCCCTTCAGAGAACCCCCAAATCCCACTTCTGGCTGGCCACGCCCACCTCACCCCTCCCTCTCCCTTGAGAGAACCCCCAAATCCCACTTCTGGCTGGCCACGCCCACCTCACCCCTCCCTCTTCCTTCAGAGAACCCCCAAATCCCACTTCTGGCTGGCCACGCCCACCTCACCCCTCCCTCTCCCTTCAGAGAACCCCCAAATCCCACTTCTGGCTGGCCACGCCCACCTCACCCCTCCCTCTCCCTTCAGAGAACCCCCAAATCCCACTTCTGGCTGGCCATGCCCACCTCACCCCTCCCTCTCCCTTCAGAGAACCCCCAAATCCCACTTCTGGCTGGCCACGCCCACCTCACGCCTCCCCACCTCACCCGTCCCCACGCGGCCCGTTTTGGAGGCAGGTAAGTGCAGGATGTGCATGGAGGCTCAGGAAGGGCATACGGGAAGTTCAGGAAGGCGAGAAACTGTTTCCACACTCCAGAGGGTCTCTAGAGCCTGAAGAGGTCATTTCCCCCCCTCTCAGAGGCTCAAGGAAAGCCTCCGGAGCCTGGGGAGGGCAAAAACGCCCCATCCCCATACGAGACCGCCTCCTGCCCCATACATCCCTTCGTCCGATCCGCTCCCACAGAGAGGGTCTTCTCCGGGTGCCGTCAGCGGGGCAATGCCGGTTGGCGACACCCAGGGGAAGGGCCTTCTCTGTGGCGGGCCCGGCCCTCTGGAACGACCTACCCCCCGACCTTCGCATTATCTCGGACCTCCGCCTCTTCCGCCAACGTCTTAAGACGTATCTATTCCAACAAGCCGGCCTAGGATAGCCCCTACTTCTGACTTTTAAAAAATTAATCAATTTGGTATGGTTTTAACATGGGTTTTTAGCACGGGTCTAGTAATTTAATATATTTTAATTGATATTGTATTTTGTGGTTTTAATAATGCCTGTGCGCCGCCCTGGGTCCTAACAAGGAGAAGGGCAGGGTATACATTTAATAAAATAAAATAAAATAAAATAAATCCCGCCGTGGTGCAGGAGGAAGACTAGGCCACACCCACCATGGCCACGCCCACCCAGCAACCAGACCAAGAACCCGTTGCTGACATTTTTGAAGCTCACCCCTGGGGGCAAAGTTGCTTGTTGGCAAAGTTTCGCACCTGGTCTGAGGGCCTTCAACGAGCGAAGGAGATTTATAAATGCCGTAGGCTGGTAGTGAATGCTAAAGAGGACAACCGCAGCATAATCAAACGGCTGTATCCATCCATCTTCTGGCCTGGTCATCGATCACATCGGCCAGGCGTCCTAGAATGTTGGTTTCATGCCAGCGTGACATGACTCAACGCCGAAGGCGCAAGGAACGCTTCGAACATACAAAAATACACAATAGGAGAGTTGGAAGGGACCCTGGAGGTCTTCTAGTCTAGTCGCTGTTCCCTTCCCACCAAAGGTGGCTCCTATTTTACTACTTTCCATTTTTACGTGCTTTCGAGCTGCTAGGTTGGCGGAAGCTGGGACAAGGATCGCATCCTGCCCCATACATCCCTGCAGCCGATCCGCTCCCACAGAGAGGGACTTCTCCAGGTGCCGTCCACTAGGTTATGCCAGCGGGCGACGCCCAGGGGAAGGGCCTTCTCTGTGGCGGGCCCGACCCTCTGGAATGACCTTCCCCCCGAAATTAGAACAACCACGGACCTCCGCTCCTTCCGTCAAAAATTAAAAACACACTTCTTCTGCTTGGCCGGCCTGGAGTAATTAAACTGTTTTTAGGGTTTTTAGGGGCTTAGTTTTAGTTTTTATATGGGATTTTAACGCAGGTTTTAGTTTAATTTGTTTTAATATTGTATTATGTTTTGTGGCTTTTATCTGTATTTTTAAATTCCCTGTGCCCTGCCTCGAGTCCCTTCGGGGAGAGAGAGCGGGTTATAAATTAAATTATTATTATTATTATTATTAAGGGGCGGGAGCTCACTCCGTTACGCGGCGCTGGGGATTCGAACCGCCGAATGGCCTGCCTTTCTGATCGACAAGCTCTGCGTCTTAGCCACTGAGCCACCACATCCCGTGCCAAAGATTACATTAGCATGCATTTGCTAAAAATAAGCATCATTCATATGTAGTTCATTACAGAGGGCACGGCATTAAAATCTTAATTTGCGGCTCCCGGTGATGAAGAGGATGTTTTAAAAGGCAAATTTGTTTTATGCAAAAATTCACTTGCCATAGTCGCCCCGTAATGTTGCAGCTGCTACATGCGCCGCAATGTGTTTTCAAGGACGTTAAGATGTTTCAGTGAACCAGGGAATCAATTTAACGGAATAGAGCTGGAAGGGACCTTGGAGGTCTTCTAGTCCAACCCCCTGCTCAAGCAGGAGACGCTTTATCATTCCAGACAAGGGACTGTCCAGTTCCTTCTTAAAAACCTCCAGGGATGAAACACCCACAACGGACCTCCGCTCCTTCCGTCAAAAACTTAAAACACACTTTTTCTGCTTGGCCGGCCTAGGTTAGTCTCCGCCTAATAGGGTGTTAGGGGATTTTAGCTAATTTATAATTGGGGATTTTAGCGCAGGGATAATCTTAGTTTAATTTGTTTTTACTTATTCTATTTATGTATTTTCTATAGTATTTTAATTTTCCCTGTGCACCGCTCCGAGTCCCCTCGGGGAGAGGATGAGGTATACAAATAAAATTATTATTATTATTATTATTATTATTCTGGTGGCAAGCTGTTCCACTGGTTAAATGGTTCTCGGCATTAGGAAGTTTCTCCTTAATTCCAGGGTGCTTCTCTCCTTGATTAGTTTCCATCCATTCTTTCTTGTCCTGCTCTGTGGTGCTTTGGAAAATAGGTTTTGTGGCAACCTCTCAAATATTGGAAGACTGCTATCATGGCTTCCTAATCCTTCTGTTACCTAGACTAGCCAAACTCAACCTCTGCAGTTGTGTTCTGACTGAGGTTCTCCAAGAGCAGGAAGCAAACTCTTGATCCCGACAAAAAAAAACCCTTTATTAATTTACATTGAATTCTGCTCATTCAATCCAGCAAAAAATTTTAAGGGAGGATTTACGGTCACAGACCTTATCTGGCTTGGAGAACTGCCAGACCGATATCTGCAAGGAGTCTCGGAGAGTCGCGAACCAATGAAGCGAACTAATTGTCTCCTGCAAACTCCACTCCCCTTTCGCTCCTCTTTTATTTCCTCTGGGAGGGGCCATTCAAAGTCAACCTGTGGCTTTAGTCCCAAGTCGACCCCTGTTCTTTAGCTGTTCCCTTCGTCTGGCAACTCTGCGCATGCGCACACTGGGAATAGGCTCCAGCTGTTCCTCTGACTCACTGATGTCCGACTCTGGAGGCAGCTGATAACTGTCAGACGGCCCTGGCCCCCTCTCTGCCTCTGACACAGAGCCCTCATCCGAGCCTCCCCCAGACTCCAGGACTGGCCCAGATTCCTCCCCAACCCTCCTCACTATCTGAGTCTGCCGCCAGCTCTATCTTTTTGTCTCCAGGATCTGAATCATCTTGGTTACTCATCTTTGCACTTTCCCCCCCACCCCAAAAAGTCTCAACATCTATTTTATAATACGGTGACCAAAACTGGATGCACTATTCCAGGTGTGGCCTTACTAAGGCTTTACAAAGCGTTACTAATACTTGACGTGATTTTGATTCTGTGCCTGTCTTTCTACAACCAAGGCTTGTATAATGTGTCTTCCTATTTGGCTTTTGTATTTTTTTTGTATTTTTATTTTTTTTAATTCTATCATCCAATAAAATGTTTAAAGTCAAGAGCTCAACCTGCAGACGGCCAACGCAGGCCGCAGTATCGCTCGCTACCACCAGATGGCAGCGTTCTCCAAAAGTTTACCGAGAAGTCAAACGAATGAATGTTGAGCCACTCGGCTGTATTTTTATAATTTAACATTTCCGCATCTCCGGCGCAGCCTTCAATAGCTCTGGTATTAGATAGTGTCTGTTGAACGAAGCACGCAATTATGCAGGGCCTCTTCGATTTTAGGCAATCACGCTTTCCAGCCTATGGCTGCCACCTCTATATTTAATTCATGTCTTCTGCAGATCGGAAACGCAGCTTTTGATGGATTACATTTGACCCAGCCTTATGGAAAAGTGATTTTGATGCATTGTAAGGCACGTGCCTAGGCTCGACTTTTGATTTTCCCAAAGTAATTTTGAGTCATCGCTTACTTTGAAGCTCGCCAGCAACTGCCCTAACCAAGAGGTAGGGGGCATTGGGGAAGGGAAGCGTAGAGTAGAGTAGAATAGAAAAAAATAGGATAAAATAAAATAGAATAGAATAGAAAAGAGTAGAGTAGAATAAAGTAGAGTAGAATAGAATAGAGTAGAATAGAATAGAGTAGAGTAGAATAGAGTAGAGTAATCTCCCTTTAAACCATGTTTAATATTAATAAAGTCCTGCACAATGAAAGCTAGAATGCGGGTTGCAGGAAAAGCTGAAAGTGAGTTTCTGTGGAGAGAACTGAATACATTTTTAAACTGTTGAAAGGAGAAAAGACTTTTGCAGAATTCTTCACCTTTTCCTCCGCCTTGTAAAACAGATGCATAAATACCATATATTACATCCCCTTGTTCAGAAGGAGAAGAAATTTAAAAAAAATAAGAGAGAGAGAGAGACATTTATGTAACTTAAGCCAGACGGACAGGAATTTAAAAAAAGCAAATTAATCGTAATTAGAATCGCAAATGAAGCATTAAGAGTCAACACAAATCCTCTTAATTGCTTAGTAAGATATTCTGGAATGGCTTGCTTTAATCTAAAAAAACAAAACAAAACAGAACCCCAACAAGATAAGATCAAAGGCTCATAGAACAGACAGAAAGGCTCTTAAGAGCAGGAACCGCTAAACCTCCCAAGAAACAAACCAAGGTTACAACTAACCAGGTTCAATGGGTTGTGTGCATGCAGCTTGGGGCTTCCATTAAACCAATCAAGGGTGCTTCGAGAACCCAGATGGGTAGTTAAAGGAATAACGTGAAATGCTCCCGTGGAAGCAAAAGATGTTCTTCCTCCTCCATCATTCCACAAACCCAACTCCCTCCTAGCACTGATGATGTTACCTAGTTGGGTAGTGAAATGTCTGCAAGAAAATAACCAGGCTCAGAGAGCCCCAAGGACCCCACAGTCCTCCTCCTCCTCTCCCTCTTCCTCCCTGCTAACGCCAGCTCCTCCCAGTACTGATGATGTTACCTAGTAGGATAATGAAACGTTTGCAAGAAAACAACCGAGCTCAGAGAGCCCCAAGGTCCCCACAGTCGCCGTCTTCCTCCTCCTCCTCTTCCTCCTCCATTCCACAAATCTCCTCCCTCCTAGCACTGATGATGTTACCTAGTTTGGTAATGAAATGACTGCAAGAAAACAACCGAGCTCAGAGAGCACCAAGGACCCCACAGTCGCCGTCATTGTCGTCGTCATCGTCGTCGTCGTCGTCGTCGTCCTCCTCCTCCTCCTCCTCCTCCTCCTCCTCCATTCCACAAATCTCCTCCCTCCTAGCACTGATGATGTTACCTAGTTTGGTAATGAAACGCCTGCAAGAAAAATAACCAAGCTCACAGAGCACCAAGGACCCTCCCTCACTTTACTCCTCTTTTCGTAGCTAGAAGCTTTGGGGTCTTCAATGGTCTCACACTTAGAAGCATTTGAAATGGCGCTAATTTCCGTCTCGGATCTGGAATCTCAACCTTTCAGGATGAAACGAGTTTCTAAGTATCAAACTGGATCCACCTGCCTGGCTTTTAACTATCAAAAGCCTGGCTGTTATTTTCACCCCTCTGTTCTTGGTCTCGATGGTTATCTCAGAGTTGTTGTTCTTTTGTCTTTAAAAAAAACAAAAAAGATCTCTCGTGTCTTAGTTCACACAAGCCTATTTTGGTCTCATCCTTTAAGACGTTGGTGTCATATTTTTTTTGCTCTTCTTCTCATTTCTCCTTCTTCTCTCTGTTTGACCCATGACTCATCCCGGCTGATCTCGGCTGTTCTCAAATGTTCTGTCTGCATATTTTAGAAATTCTCTCTCTCTCTCTCTCTCTCTTCTTTCTTGGCCACGTTTTCAACTTTCTCTGCTGTTTCCTGCAGGATCGAGAGAATTCCAGATCTCCACAGAATTTACAGGCCGTCCCTTGCCTTACGACAGTTTGCCTAGTCGCCGTTTGAAGTCAAAACGGCGCGGAGAGAAATAACTGATGACCATCTTTCACACGTACCTGTGACTGAGATAAGGACCTGCCGGGATTCCCTTAAAAGAATGGGCCGAGACGGGCCCGATTTCGCATAGCCAAAGTCACCAAAAGGGGCCTGAAGTTGCTTAGCCAATGTCTTGCTTAGCAACATAATTGTTGGGGCTCAATTGTGGGTCGCACGTTGAGAAACGACCGGCCTTATTAAATGCAAGCAGTGGCTCAGGGGCTAAGACGCTGAGCTTGTCGATCAGAAAGGTCGGCAGTTCAGCGGTTCGAATCCCTAGTGCTGCATAATGGATCGAGCTCCCGTGACTTGTCCCAGCTTCTGCCAACCTAGCAGTTCGAAAGCATGTAAAAATGGAAAGTAGTAAAATAGGAACCACCTTTGGTGGGAAGGGAACAGCGACTAGACTAGAAGACCTCCAGGGTCTCTTCCAACCAGTGGTGGGTTTCTGCAGGCTCGCACCTACTCGCGAGAGCCGGTTGGTGAAATTTAGAGAACCAGTGAGAGGGGGTTCCACCGGCGTACCTGGAAGTAAATCTGGTCTGCCGCTGCCAGTGACCCAACGGGAAGGAAAGAAAAGGAAGGAAGGAAGGAAAGGAATGAAGGAAGGAAGGAAGGAAGGAAGGAAGAAAGGAAAGGAAGGAAGAAAGGGAAGGAAGGAAGGAAGAAAGGAAAGGAAGGAAGGAAGGAAGGAAGAAAGGAAAGGAAGGAAGAAAGGGAAGGAAGGAAGGAAGGAAGAAAGGAAAGGAAGGAAGGAAGGAAGAAAGGAAAGGAAGGAAGGAAAGGAAAGGAAAGGAAGAAAGGAAGGAAGAAAGAAAGAAAGAAAGAAAGAAAGAAAGAATTAATTTATCATCACAATTGAGTCCAAAATGTTGGTTGCTAAGCAAGAGCATTGTTAAATGAGTTTCACCACATTTTAAAAGGTGGCTACTCCCACCCTGTCACATGACTGCCAAGCCACGCCCACAAAATAGGCCACACCTACAGAGTAGGTTCTAAAAAATTTGAAACCCACCACTGCTTCCGACTCTCCTATTGTGTATTTTTGTATGTTCGAAGCATTGGCTACATGACCACGGAAGACGACTTTGGATAGCGCTGGCTCTTCGGCTTTGAAACGGAGATGAGCACCGCCCACTAGAGTCGGGAACAACGAGCACAGATGTGCGAGGGGAACCTTTGCCTTTACTTTTAAGAAGCGGTAACGCACTCTAAGTGAGGAATCAGCCCAATCTCAGCCACTCCCACGAAACTGCAAAGCGAGCCACTCTGAGTGGAAACTTTCCTGGCCCAGATGAGGCGATCCACTTTTTTTGCCAGCCCTCCATTTTTTTTGCCAGTCCATTTTTAGCATCCGAGCGTCTCAGCTTCATATACTCCCTGACAGCAATTAGCGCTTTGCGCTTCCTATACTTGGCAACCCTGATGTTCCTTTGAAGGGTTTGCGGGGCGGGGCGCGAATCCGGGGATGCAAATCGAACGTCGCGGGGCGAGCTTTTTCGGCATCAGGCGTGCGAGGCGACAACAACAGCGGAAAAGGTCACTCGCAAACTATTTCGCGCCTCTGGCAGAAATAACCGGAGGTGTGGTGTGTGTGTGTATTTGTGTGTGTGTGTGTGTGTGTGTGTGTGTGTGTGTGTGTGTGAACGGAACGGATGGTTCTAACGTGAGAAAACAAGAAATCGGTGTTGGGAACAGCCTGCTCCTCGCTCTGTATATTAGGGCAGGGGTCCCCAACCTTTGCAACTTTAAGTCTGAAGGACTTCAGCTCCCAGACTTCTCCAGCCAGCTTTGCTGGCTGGAGAAGTCTGGGAGCTGAAGTCCTTCAGACTTAAAGTTGCAAAGGTTGGGGACCCCTGGCCCAGGCCCTGACACTGACAGCTTTGCTGGCTGGAGAAGTCTGGGAGCTGAAGTCCTTCAGACTTAAAGTTGCAAAGGTTGGGGACCCCTGGCCCAGGCCCTGACACTGACAGCTTTGCTGGCTGGAGAAGTCTGGGAGCTGAAGTCCTTCAGACTTAAAGTTGCAAAGGTTGGGGACCCCTGTATTAGGGAATGGTAGATTTGAGGGTGGAGGGCTTCGTTCTCCGAGCTTATGGGTTGGTTTCTGAACGTTTCCTTACCTGGCTAAGTAACATCTTCAAGGGAGTTTATGGAATGCCAGTGTTGGAGTTCTTCTGTTGAGAAGGTCTTCAGGTGTGGGTGTATCAAGTGAGGGTCTTGGGAAAGGGAGGTTACACCAGGTCAGGGTCATTGGGAGATGGAGTGTTGGTTGGGGGTGTGTGTGGACGTCTTGCATGGGTTGGTTGATGTCCGTTCTGACCGAGGCTTCCCGAGAGCCTGAAGCAAACTCCTGATCCCGACAAAAATCCCTTTTATTAACGGACTGTGAATTCTGCTCATTCCCATCCAGCCAAGTCTTTCAAGGGAGGATTTACGGTCACAGACCTTCTCTGGCTTGGAGAGCTGCCAGGCCGATAGTTACAAAACTTGGCCAGGAGTCTTAGAGAGCCGTGAACCTATGAAGCGAACTAATGGTCTCTTGCAAACTCCACTCTGGCTGGAGAAGTCTGGGAGCTGAAGTCCTTCAGACTTAAAGTCGCAAAGGTTGGGGACCCCTGCTTTAGGAAATGAATGACCTTAAAAATACTCCCACATATCTGGATTTTTTAAAAAAACAGATTCACTAAGAGCTACATCTTGTTGTGATTTTTCTTTTTTTGACACATCCTCCAGAAATCCTCTTTGCTGTAGAGGTGGAAACTTCTCATGCCGCAGTTACATCTCGCATTTTATTTCGGGAGCTTCTCCCCGCCTGTTGAGGGCACCTTTTTCAAAAGAAACATCAGGGCTCGCTTAATTAATTAGAAACAATTTAAGAGGTGGCTCTTGCCAGTCGGAGCGACTCCCGAAATGTTTAGATCTTAAGATAAGCCTCTTGTCGAGGGAAAACCGCGATGGGTTGCATAAAACCTCTTTGATCTTGGAACTTCTGTTTAATAGCTCAGAGGTCTTCTTTTTTATTTTATTTTTCCCTTTTTTTTTTTCCAGGCAGAAATGTTTGAAGGGGGGAAGGAAAACCCCAGCGATGATTAAAAAGGGACTGTTTTTAGTTAGCTAAAAATATCGGGCTAAGATAATGTTAATTAAGGAACCTGCTCGATTTCTCAGGTGAGCAGAAGCCAAGTCCTTTTGAAGATGCTTCCTACTGCTAGAAACTCAACTACCTGATCACAGGTGAGGTCCTCGGTACAGGTCCCAAGAATAAGGATGACACTAATTTTCAGGTAAGAAGAGGTATTGCTCGACCCAAGACACAGGAATTTAGTCATCTAAATCAGGGGTCTCCAACCTTTTTTGCACCAGGGACCGGTTTCATTTTAAAGAAAATTCTGCGGACTGGTTGGGGTAGAGGAGGAGCGGGGTGGGAGGGGGAACAGGCGGCGCATGCGCATGCAGGGGGGGAGTCCAATGGCGTGAACGGCCGCGCCTGTGCACGCGCACGCGGGGGGTGTCGGCTCACTCAGCCCTCTAGGACCTCCAACGGCGCGAACGGCCGCACATACGCTCTCCCGAATCCGGTGCGTGCTCTGCCCAGGGGGCTGACCCCTCCTCCTCCTCTCCGGCCCTGCGGCCCGGTTCCTATCAAGCCACGGACCGGCACCGGTCCGCGGACCGGGGTTTGGGGACCCCTGATTTAAATCATTAGTCATTTAGGCCCTGCCCTCTGGAACGACCTCCCCCCCGACCTTCGCACCATCACGGACCTTCTTTAAAAACACACCTATTCCATGTCGCTGGCCTAGCATAGCTTTTATGATAGTCCCAATTATAATAATTTTAATTGTTTTTAAGTATACGTTTTAGCACAGACCCATTGTATTTAATATATTTTTAACTTTTAGATTATCATTGTATCTACTATTTTTTATTCTTTCTGTGCACCGCCCTGAGTCCCTTTTGGGAGATAGGGCGGTATAAAAATCCGATTAAATAAATAACTAAATAAATAAATCTAAAAGTCAGCAGTAATTTGGCGTTAGATAAAAACGAGGTGTTTTCTCAAGAGGCTGTGGGAAGTTAGCACCCACCTCTCTGCTAGGAAAATGAAATATTTTAGGAAATATTAAAAGGGCCGAATATCTCCCCCCAAAAGGGAGGCAGAAACGCACCTCTGTCAATGGGCAAATTAAGGCCTGGGACAGTCTATTCTACATAATGACGGTCTACTTCCTTCAGGCAGAGTCGTAATAGGAATCCCTTTCCTTACATTATCACCCAGCAAGAGTCAACCAAGCCAGATAGACAGACAGACAGTGTATACAGATACTGCTTGCTTTTGGATGAAAGCCATAGTTTACTGCAGGGATATCATATTCCATTTAATTGAGGGCCGTGTCAGGGCTGTGGCTGGCTTGGGAGCTGCTGCATAAACAGAGGGATAGAATCAAGATCACGTGAAGTGTTAATACCACTTTATAAGGCCTTGGCAAGGCCACACTTGGAATATTTGCATTCTGTTTTGGTCACCACGATGTAAAAAGATGTGGAGACTCTAGAAAGAGTGTAGAGAAGAGCAACAAAGAGGATTAGGTGACTGGAGGCTCAAATATATGAAAAACGGTTGCAGGAACTGGGTATGTCTAGTTTAATGAAAAGAAGGACCAGGGGAGACAGGATAGCAGTCTTCCAATATCTCGGGGTTGCCACAAAGAAGAGGGAGTCAAACTATTCTCCAAGGCACCTGAGGGCAGAACAAGAAGCAACGGGTGGAAACTAATCAAGGACAGAAGCAACTTAGAACTATGGAGAAATTTCTTGATAGTGAGAACAATTAGTCAGTGGAACAACTTGCCTCCAGAAGTTGTGAATGCTCCAACACTGGAAATGTTTAAGAAGATGTTGGATAACCATTGGTCTGAAGTGGTGTAGGGTTTCCTGCCGACGCAGGGGGTTGGACTAGAAGACCTCCGAGGTCCCTTCCAACTCTGTTATTCTATGCCATTCTATTTTACCAAAAGTACGATGCTGGTGTATCCCATCCAATCCGATTGCCGGCTGGTTTTATTTCCAGGTTAATAAAATGCTGATTTTTGGTGGCGTTCTGCTTTGCTTTCCTTCTTTTTTTGGGTTATGCGGATCGACTCAAATGAATAAATAACAGATTGTGGTGCGGGGCGCCCATTAATAACGGTTTTATGAGACTATTCCTTCTGGTAGCTCCAGGGAGCTGCAAATGACATCTCCAGATAGTGTCTTACTACAAGCTGCTGGGGTCCCCTAAGTTCTAACGAATGTGACCCAAGTGTACCGTTTTCTTTTAACACAGAATATAAAGCCTTCAAATGTGCAGCTTCTTAATTACAGCCTGAAGCAATATAATCCAGGGAAAACTTTATCACCGGAGGATCAATATAACAGTCAATGCATTATTAAGAGGGAAAAATTCGCTTTAAAAAAAAAATAGCCGAAGAAGTGGAGAGATTAAAACTCCTTTTTATGTTGCTTGAATAATAAGAAACTTTTTTCCTGGGTCATTTAATACAGGGAAGCTCCCACCCCCTCTTTCTTTATCATATCATATTTTTTTACGGTAACAATTAGGCGTCTTTTAAAAAAAAAACGTACAATATATATATAATAATGGTTCTAGCGACATTGCTATTTACCGTATTTTTCGGAGTATAAGTCACACTTCTTTCCCCCTTAAAAGGTGGTGCATCTTATATACTGAATGTTGCCCCGCCCACTCACCGGCCTCTACCCTTTGGCCTTTGATTCCCAGCAATTTGCCTCCTTGCAGCAAACAGCAAACAGCCCGTTTCAGCTTCAGCTTCAGCACAGCCCTATTAGCACAAGCAGCTGATTGTCCGTTGGGTTGGCTATCTGACAATCAGCTGTTTCAGATTGCCATTGCAAAGGCCTCCACGCACCCCGTTTTTGGCCTCAGCCTCTCATTTTTGGCCTCTGCATGCCGCAGGCGGAAAACAGGAAGTGCGGAAGCTGAGAATGGGATGCGGAGGCAGGAAATGGGGCGTGTGGAGGTGGCAATACGCCATGGCAATCCCTACAGCCTGAAACAGCTGATCTTCGGGAAGCTCGACAATCAGCCTCTTGTGCTAATCAGGCTGTGGTGAAACTGAAATGGGCTGTTTGCTGTTTGCTGCAAGGAGGCAAATTGCTGGGAGGCAGAAGCAGATTTTTTTTCTTGTTTTCCTCCCCAAAAGCTAGATGCGTCTTATACTTCAGAGCGTCTTATACTCCCAAAAATATGGTAGTTAATATATATATATATATATATATATATATATATGTTTTCGTAGGTTTTCACGGGTGTAGGTATGTAGATTTTGGTTTATTCGGGTCTTTTCCCGTGTAAAATTAAAGGTGTTTTTGCAACGTTTCGATGGGATTTGAAACTGCCATTTCAAATGCAGTTCATTTGCAAAAGGCAGAAGCCAAAGCCTGATGATGATGGGGGTGATCCCATCGAAACGTTGCAAAAACACCTTTAATTTTACACGGGAAAAGACCCGAATAAACCAAAATCTACATATATATATATATATATATATATATATATATATATATATATATATATATATATATATATATATATATATATATATATATATATATATATATATATATATATATATATATATATATATTATCATATGAGGACAGCAAGGAAGGAAAGAGGATCACAATGTCCCTAAGGAGCTTTTTCAAGAGGCAACTGGACTTTTGTTTTTCCTCAGAGGTTTTGCTTCTCATCCAAGAAGCTTCTTCAGTTCTCACTACCTGACAGTGAGAACAATAAACCAGTGGAACGACTTTCCTCCAGAAATGGTGGGTGCTCCAACCCTGGAAGTTTTTAAGCAGAGATTGGACTACCGTTTGTCTGAAATGGTATAGGGTCCCCTGCTTGAGCAGGAGGCTGGACTAGAAGACCTCCAAGGTCCCTTCCAACTCTGTTATCCTGCTACTGTTACGTGATAGGTAATCCATTTTCTAAATTAAATGAATAATTTAATTTAGTTAGATAGGGAAAAAAATTAAGTTACGTACACTGGTTACATGATGAGAGTGGTGCGGTGGTCTCGAGATAGAGCTCTCGCCTCAAAATCAGGAGACTGTTAGTTCGATCCTAGGTAGAGGCAGATATTTCTCTCTCTGGGCACCATGAGAATATATCTGCTGAATATAACTCCACACTGGCGACAGGAAGGGCATTGGGTCAGTAAACACTCAACTCCATTCAGTTGCCCAGACTCTATCTCGCAAGGTGTTAGGATATTCAGCCTTATATTGGGTTGACAATATATATGAGCCTATGTTCTTAAGGAGTTATATAGCTTTAAGAACTGTGTTTGAATTCTGATTGGCTGATTGGTACAGCTCTACCATAAAGCAAGCTCAGAATCACAGTCTGTTCCCTTTTTGATTCCCTTTGATTCCTGAGCTGAGGAGCTGAAGCTGTGAAGAAGGAGGAGGATTTGTTTTGCATTACTGTGAGATACCTCTGTGTTTTGGTGAATGACTGTTATTGTTTGAGAAGTTAGTCTCACTGGTCGGAAGTATTTTAGTTGCTACAAAGTAAAGACTATTTATTTTCTTACTATCACTGTTTTAGAGTTTGTGTGTGGTTACAGCAACGTATCTCTTTACTGTCCGGTGAATTACACTATTCCGCATTTATTTGCTAACACTGGTTAAGGGACCAGAGTTGTGACACTGGTTCTGAACCCAGAGTTGCTAACACAAGGGATTATGGGGTCATTAAATGGAGATGATGATGATGGTGGTGGTGGTGGTGGTGATAGTTACGTGATGGACAATCCATTTTCTAAATAAAATAAATGAATGAATGGATAAAAAGGGCTAAGCAGGGGCAAAAACATTTAAGCCAGCTATGCTTGTGCTAACAGGAGAGTTGCAGAGCACTTTATAACAAACACACAAACGACAACTTCGGCTTTTTAAATCCGAACTTGGGAAAACAAAAAAGCTGTAATGCGTCACACGAGGTATCAAGCATGATGCTCAGGTCACAAAACCACAGCGGAAGCCATGCAAAAGTGGGGTTTTGGGGGGGGGTGGTTTGGCAGAAGCACACAAAAACTCCACTGCACTGTTGAGCAAACCATGCTTAAACTTACATTAGTGTCATATTCCCTTTGCCTTATGCATTTCCATCGTCTGCACAGGAGGGGGGTGGGGAAAAAACCAGAAAGAAGAGCTGAAAAGGGCTACCCACATTGCCCAGGCTAGAAAATTCATTTCCCAATCGGTCCATCGCATGGAAATATAAAGATACTAGCTGGATACACCCGCTTTGCGACGAAACTATGTGATCGGGCAATGCGGGAGACATCCAATTCACTCCGGTTCAATCCCTTGGCTCAGTGGTGGTCGGTGATTGAAACACGTAAGGGAATATCGCTCCTGCCACCTTGACTCCGGAAGCCGTTCCATAGGTGGAAGGCATAGACATTTTGGTGAGGTACCGACGTTTAGTACTGTAAGGAGCCCCAGGCCGCTCCTGAGGGAAGGAGTGGAACGTCTGCCAGTTTGAACTGAGGTAACGGAATGTGAGGCAACTGGCAGTTGGAACAGAGCTCTTTTCAGGTGGGGAGGGGGAGTAGAACTCCTTAGCATCAGAGCGTGCTAATATAACGCAACTGGCGGTTGGAACAGAGTTCTTTTCAGGTGGGGAGGAAAAGTAGAACTCTTTAGCATCAGGGCGTGTTCATTACTGTATAAGAAATACTAATGATCTGATGGTCATTTCAAAAAATCCTTCCTTAGCGAGCACCTAGAAGTCAAGAGGAACATACGTGCCATGTTTGTAGACTTTACACTTCTGGAGATTTTGTGATGAGTGAGTGTTATTTGGCTTTTATATACCGTACATAGATATAAATAAATAAATATAAAGATCTCTACACGTCTAAATGCCTTGTTAAAAACCATGATTTAGGAAACTGGTTTACCCAAATAAGAGTCTCAGGGAATACCTATATGGAAGGACCAGATTGCGGTTTATACCTTGTTCGAGTCAAACGAAGCACTTTGCTGAAATGTCACCATGGTTTATTCATAGCCTGCTTAAATCTAGGGAAGTGAGTCTAAAAAGCTTTCTATGGGGCAGTCTTAAAAGATGGGGGAGAAAGGATCTGGAACATGTCAAACACGATCCGAATTCTGCATCGGCCGCTTGACTTCAAAGAACCAGCGATCTCCCTTTGGGGTCTAAATCAAAGCGAAAGATGCTGCCAGATTTTTGTTAAATTACATCTGCTAGCAGACCCAATGTTTACAGCGAATGCGAAGAGTTATAGTTTTATTACATCTGAATAATAATAATAATAGTTGAATTTATTGACCGCTCCCTCTCCCCACAGGGACTCGGGGCGGTGCACAGGGAGAATAAAAACAATAAATATACAAAATACATACCAATTTAAAACAGATTAAATTAATTCCTGTGCTAAAATCCCATTAACTAAAAATCCCCACTAAATATAGATATACATTTAAAAAACCCATAGAGAGAGAGACTACCCTAGGCCGGCCAGGCGGAAAAGATGAGTCTTCAATTTCAAGCGGAAGGAGCGGAGGTCTGTAGTTGTTCTAATGTCAGGGGGAAGGTCGTTCCAGAGGGCCGGGCCCGCCACAGAGAGAGCCCTTCCCCTGGGCGTCGCCCGCTGACAAAGTCTAGTGGACGGCACCCGGAGAAGTCCCTCTCTGTGGGAGCGAATCGGCCGTGAGGATGTGTGAGGCAGGATCTGATCCCGCAGGTAGCTAGGTCCCGAGCCATGGAGCGCTTTGAAGATGATAATTAACACCTTGAAGCCCCAAGAGCTTCCCTAACTTGAGTCTAGGATCATGTACTTCCCTACCACCCAAAACCCAGAGAACTACAAAATGGCAGCAAAAGGTTAATGACTTCCTTCCTTCCTTCCTTCCTTCCTTCCTTCCTTCCTTCTTTCCTTCCTTCCTCCATTGTTGTTTCTTTCTTTCTTTCCTTCCTTCTTTCCCTCCCTCCCTCCCTCTTCTCATATTTTACTTGTAAGCTGCCCATTGATTGTGATAGGCAGCTATAGAAATGGAATAAATGAATAAATTTGAGAAGGACCTCAGGTTGGAAGGGTCACTTAAATATTCTGAGGTTGCCACCTGAGTCTATATAGACCGGTGTTTCTCAACCTTGGCGACTTTAAGTCCTGTGGACTTCAACTCCCAGAATCCCCCAACCAGCACAGCTGGCTGGGGAATTCTGGGAGCTGAAGTCCACAAGACGTAAAGTCACCAAGGTTGAGAAACACTGATATAGACTATTTGGGAGTGTTTGTTTTTTTATTACCTCTATCCATTTTAATACGTAGGGAGCAACCTCTTCATAGCTGAGCAATCTTCTCAGCAAATTCATGGACGGTTGCCTGTAGCTTCTTGATGCATTCTCTGTAGCAGAACATAACATCAAGCTTATGTCGAATTCAATGAGATGTGAAGATACTAATCTTAAGAGCAACAGCGAGATATAGAATCTAAATTGCGCCTCTCAAATCTACAGCATCTTTTATTGCATAGATAGCCAACATTCATTGGGGGGGGGGGAAGCTGGTGATGGGATGGGCTGTGACCTAGTAGAGAAGCATAGGTTATACTTTATAATCACTCTGAATAACTTTGTTGCATGGACTAGCCTCATCAATGCACTACACCATGCCCTTGATAACAGAACATGTGGAGTGGGATGGAACAGAACATGTGGAATGGAACAGAACAGAATAGAACAGAAGAGGTGGAATTGGATAGAACGAAACAGAACATAACAGAACATGTGGAAGGGGATGGAACAGAACAGAATGGAACAGAACAGGTGGAATGGGATAGAACGAAACAGAACATAACAGAACATGTGGAATGGAACGGAACGGAACAGAACAGAACAGATGGAATGGGATAGAACGAAACAGAACATAACAGAACATGTGGAATGGAATGGAACGGAACGGAACAGAACAGATGGAATGGGATAGAATGAAAAAGAACATAACAGAACATGTGGAATGGAATGGAACAGAACAGAATGGAACAGAACAGGTGGAATGGGATAGAACGAAACAGAACATAACAGAACATGTAGAATGGAATGGAACGGAACAGAACAGAACAGATGGAATGGGATAGAACGAAACAGAACATAACAGAACATGTGGAATGGAATGGAACAGAACAGAATGGAACAGAACAGGTGGAATGGGATAGAACGAAACAGAACATAACAGAACATGTGGAATGGAATGGAACGGAACAGAACAGATGGAATGGGATAGAACGAAACAGAACATAACAGAACATGTGGAATGGAATGGAACAGAACAGAATGGAACAGAACAGGTGGAATGGGATAGAACGAAACAGAACAGAACAGAACATGTGGAATGGAATGGAACGGAACAGAATGGAACGGAACGGAACAGAACAGAACAGATGGAATGGGATAGAACGGAATCTTTCCGGTCTTGTCTTAAAAATCTCCAATGATAGAGCACCCACAACTTCTAGAGGCAGGCTGTTTAATCTTGATCAAATAAACCAACTTTATATTCCTTCCTTTTACTTTTAATAATCTTGATCTCTAATCCTTTCAAACGATGTCCTAAATTTTTCCTTTTCATTTTATTTCTTCCTCTTTTCCCACCAAATTACAAAAATTTCAACAAGCCTCTTTTATAAATCCAATGTAGGTCACTCTCTTGGTTTGGGATTTCTACACCCCTTGTAATTATTAAAACATCAATCATACTACATCATATGTCCAATGTAGTATGTTTTAAAATCAACTGTACGTCTGGTAAAACTTACTCTCCTTTCATAAAACCTGTTAAACCTAATTTATCTACAGAGGCAGATGTGCTTAAAATTAACTTCTGAGTCCATAGTTCAAAAATATAATTCAATGTGCCCAATGTTTCAAATATTTTGTCCGTTCTGTATTAGTAAGTCAAATATAAGTGTCCTTTTCCTTTAATTGTAACTTTTCATTTTTTTCTAGTTCCCTCTAGCGTCTAATCTTCAAAGTCCCATCCTGTGATATATTTTTTTAATGAATTCAAAGCAAAAGTACTTTCCCGTGGGAAGGATTATTATAATTAATTCCGAAATCTTTTTTTTTTTCAAATTTATCTGGATCTTTAGTCTGTTTGTTACTTTCTAAAATCAAAGTTTTAATCACCCCTTTGCTGTTTCTTTTTTTTTTTTAATGTCCTTAAATTTAAAACTTGCTTCACTAATGATTGGAAGAAACTCACCCGCCGCTATAAAACTTGTTAATTCAAAGATTTCTAATAGCTGAAAAGCAGATAACAAGCAATTTCTGAAAGTGATTAGTAAAAGAAATGTGCAAACCCAGTGTCCTTAAAAAAAACTAACTGTAGTTGGAGCAAGATGGCTATTCCCTTGTCGCCCAGCGATCGAAACCCACAGGGGACCATTATCTCTTGATTTCCTCACACGGAACAATTGTGTGGAGAATTTGTATCTCATCTCCTGCCCTCTCTGTATCCAGAGAGGCACTATCCTTGTGATGGGCGAACCTATGGTACGCGTGCCACAGGTGGCACACGGAGCCATTTGTCAGGGCACACGAGGCGCCCTGTCAGCATGCGCGTACTGGCTAGCTGATTTCAGCCTTTTGAGGCCATTTTTTGCGAAAAACTAGCCCTACGGGCAAACCGGAAGTTCAGGAACAGACTTCCAGGTTGCTCATAGGGCCCATTTTATCCCTCCGGAGTGTACAGGAAAGCCTCCTGTAGGCCCCTGAACGCTCCCGAGGGATAAAACTGGCCCTACGAGCAAACCGGAAGTCAGTTCCCGAACTTCCGGTTTGCCTGTAGGGCTGGTTTTTCGCGCTCCAGAGGCTCCAGGGAAGCTCCTATAAAGCTTATGGAGTCTGGGGAGGGCGAAAAAAGCATGCCAAAAATGCTTAAAAATGGGGTGGGTGGCACTGGTCATGCGTGTATGCGCACTGGGGTCGTGTGCAAAGCATTACGGGTGTGGCACGCTCGGGCACGACCCCCCGCTGCACTCCCACCGCTTATGGCACGCGAGCCAAAAAAGGGTTCGCCATCATTGGTCTATCTGCTTGCTGGTTTTTCATTACGCTGCATTGGTGAGCTCTGCTAAGAATTCACTTTTTCATTTGCCGTTATTTTCCCTGGATGTTGTGGATTAGGCACGCCTCATCTTTTCGGCGACGTACGGGCCAATTTTGCTTCGTTTTCTGCTGGAAATTGGTTTGCTTTCTGCGGACAAATTTCAGCAGGGTAAATTGCTGAAACGGTTGGGGATGGTTTTTTTCCCCACAAAACAGAGCGGCGGCTGAATTAAACCGGAGCTAGAATAATCACAAAACAAGCTGTGGAACAGATTTACCTCACGGACGTTTTCAATTACACAGAAATGGGGTAGATGCCACATGACATTCTCCCCCCCCCCCGCCCTACCTGAGTAAACCGGTTCTTGTGGCTTTACATATTACTTGGCCGCTACTAAAACTGTAGGGTAGGTACAGACAATTTATAGTAGTTTACCCTGAATTTGTTCCTGGCTTGGCAGAATGAGATCATAAACCTTCCAGGAATGAGATCATCGGATAGTAACAACTCTTACTTCCCTCGGCTAAAAACTCATGTAAAGAAGACGTAAACCACCCAGTGTCAGGCCTGCAGCCATCTTTTCTTTTGGATCGTTGGCCTGCCACAATTGCTGTTATTCTACTATGCCTTTCCTATTGTGGGAAAATGGGAGGAGGGATTGTATGGAGTTAGATGATAGGTAGCCATAACAACATTCTTTCTAGAAAGCCAAGGTCATCTTTTGTCTTTGCACCTCTGCACCTGACCGGAACTGGATGGGTGGAAGCTGCCAGCATAGCAGTGGGAGATTGGACCATGGGGTGGACTTGTGGGTGTGGGGGGCAAGATTTTGAACTTTCAACTGGGTGGGGAAACCAGGAAGCCTTCAGATTCAGGTCTTCCCAGATGTGCCAACCTGGCTCTCTTCATCAATTGGAACTTTGAGGAATCCTTTGCCTCGGACTCTGATTTAATTTTGGATGCTATTTGGAACCCTGACACTCAGATTGACAAAAGGATGCCACTGCAATATTTCCTTAGGACAGGGGTTGGCACTTGTCCACTTATCTGGACCTCATTTGGACAGCCCAAGTGAAATTAAATTAAAACCGAGTTCTCCCCGATTCATCATGAAAGCTGTTCCTTTCTCCGTTTTCCTCCCTCCTCCTTTTTAAATCAAAGGCATGGATTTCATTTCACTTCAGCCAGAAGGAAGTTTGATGGATCAAAATAAACAGCGCTGGTTTTCTAAGAAATCTCGCCTTTCAAAGGAAACCCAAAATAATTGTCCCCTCTCTTCGTTTTCGACTAGCAATTCGTGTCGTCTGTTGCATGTTTGCATTTCAGCCCTTATGCAGGAATACGATGAATTAAAAGCCAGGCCCATGGAAAAAAAGGTGAAATAAGATGAAAAGTAACCCACAAGCTTTTATACACTTTGTGTATAATTTCTGCGCTCCACGGATTGCTTTGATGCGGGAGGGATTTTAAACAAAGAAAATGTGAGCTATATTTAAATATAAATCCTCTATCCAAAGATAACATACCATGATTCATTTATAATGATTCCCCTTCTTTCAGTATCTAGGGCAGGGATATTTTTTTTTTATATGAATTTAATAAGTTCTTAACTCCTAACAGATTAATTTGGAAGCCAGCTTCGTATAAACTCTTGTGTTTCCTTCTAAATCTAGGAGAAGTAATAATCCCATGATCTAAAAATGACAAAAGGTCTCCAGTTTCATTGTTCCCCTAAGAAGGAAAAAATAAGGAATGGATGGACGACCAGGGAATGAAACAGGAATGACTGAAGATGAGAAATTGTTGAAACCTAACAATCTATAACAGGGTTATTATGGTTGACCTCAGGGGACTGGCTGGGCATGGCCGCCTGGGTTAGAGGTGGGTTCCTACCAGTTTGGGCCAGTTTGGCTGAGTAGGTAGTAACTCGGCTGCCCACACCTCCAACCTGGTTCTATCGGCATCTTGTTTTTTTGCTTCTGCACAGGTGCAAAATCATTGAGTCCAACCACCTTCTCATACTGGACTTTTGTCATTTTTTAAAAAAAATTCACAATGACTTGAATCTTGCTCTACATCAGGAGTGTCCCGCGGGCTTGATCTGGCCCATGGGGTGCTTAGAATTGGCCCGTGGGGCCGTCCTGGAAATAGCGAAGGAATGTCCCATGGTGCATCTGCCAGCGAAAACAGAGCAGGGGACGTGGCCAGCTTGATGTCATTCATGTCGGGGGCGCTTGTGCTGGCCTGAGTGCTCTGCCAGTGTAAGCGGGCTCCCAAGCTCCATTTTCATTGGCAGAGGGTTGCAGGAGGCTGTCCCAGCTGAAAACAGAACTCGGGAGCCTGTTTTTGCTGGCAGAGGGTTGCGGGTGGCTGTCCCAGCAGAAAACGGAGCTGGGGAGCCCATTTTCACTGGCAGAGTGTTTCAGGAGGCCTTCAAGGCTGAAAATGGAGCTCAGGAGCCTGTTTTTGCTGGCAAGGGTTGCAGGAGGCCTTCCCAGCAGAAAACAGAACTCAGGAGCCCATTTTCGCTGGCAGAGTGTTGCAGGAGGCCTTCCCAGCAGAAAACAGAACTCGGGAGCCCATTTTCACAGACGGTGGGTTGCAGGAGGCCTTCCCATCAGAAAACAGAACCCAGGGGCCCATTTTCACAGGCAGTGGGTTGCAGAAGGCCTTCCCAGCAGAAAACAGAACTCAGGAGCCCATTTTCGCTGGCAGAGTGTTGCAGGAGGCCTTCCCAGCAGAAAACAGAACTCGGAAGCCCATTTTCACAGACGGTGGGTTGCAGGAGGCCTTCCCATCAGAAAACAGAACTCAGGGGCCCATTTTCACAGGCGGTGGGTTGCAGGAGGCCTTCCCAGCAGAAAACAGAACTCGGGAGCCCATTTTCACAGGCAGTGGGTTGCAGAAGGCCTTCCCAGCAGAAAACAGAACTCAGGGGCCCATTTTCACAGGCAGTGGGTTGCAGAAGGCCTACCCAGCAGAAAACAGAACTCAGGAGCCCATTTTCGCTGGCAGAGTGTTGCAGGAGGCCTTCCCAGCAGAAAACAGAACTCGGGAGCCCATTTTCACAGACGGTGGGTTGCAGGAGGCCTTCCCATCAGAAAACAGAACTCAGGGGCCCATTTTCACAGGCAGTGGGTTGCAGAAGGCCTTCCCAGCAGAAAACAGAACTCAGGAGCCCATTTTCACAGGCAGAGCACTCGGGCTACCACAGGCACCCCCGACTGAAGTGACACCAAGCTGGTTACATCCCCCTGCCCCCCCCCCCCCCCAGAGGTTAAACACAACCCTGATACGGCCCTCAATGAAATCGAGTTTGACACCCCTGCTCTACGTTGTAACCTTTTCTTCTCCTGCAAAGCTTTGAAATATCCATCACAGTAAGTGGATCCTGTACCGAAACCCCTACAATTTCTTGAGAAAGAAACAATTGCATACACCTGAAATGCAGCCAAGGTTTCTAAAGGCAGCATCTCCATTTCAAGCAAGGTTTTTTTTTTAACCAGTCCCTCCAGGGGAAAGGGGGAAAAATCATTTCTCTGCAGAGATGGAGCTGTAAAGTTTTTTTAAATAGTTACATCCTGTTCTAACCCGAGGCATGTTTGGGACTTAAATAAGGTCTCTGAAGATATATGAAAGAATTATTTTTCAATGAACGGAAATCCTCCAGGATGTCTTTCTGGCCATGGTAGAACGCAAGTGAGGCAAGCAGTCCTTGTACACCATGGTGCTTTTGCCATTATTTGTCACTGTTAGGAATGTAATCCTAGTGTTGGGTTGGCAATATATATAAGCCATGTTTGGAATTGGTATCTGTAACTTTAAATGCTACAGTGAAATGTAATTGGCTGCTGCTTCCTCAATCAGCCATAAGAG
This sequence comes from Rhabdophis nuchalis, assembly GCA_039707465.1. Lineage (NCBI taxonomy): Eukaryota > Metazoa > Chordata > Lepidosauria > Squamata > Natricidae > Rhabdophis > Rhabdophis nuchalis. Next base: position 24,436,846 of record CM077656.1, on the reverse strand, counting down.
GAAGCCAGAATCACTAGTTAGTTGCTGATCTCTTGGATGAAGACTCTGTATGTCGGTTAGATCAGCAAAAGCAAAGAGCATCATGAGTTGAGCAACTGTAAGCCAACTGTTTGAATAATAGACTGTATTTGATTCAGGACTACTTAGCACTTGTTTGTGAAGAAGTGTATCTTACTTTGTTTTTCCACCGCAAGTAAAAGTCTACTTGTTTGACCATCAGTGTCTGTGACTGGTTCTTGCTACATTCTGCTGCATATTTTTTGGTGTCCTAACGGAGATATCCTTAACAGTCACTGTCGACTTACTGGTATCTATTTTGCAGTTGTATAAGAGACGATGGTCTATCTGTCTGTCCATCCGTCTTCCTTCCTTCCTTCCTTCCTTCCTTCCTTCCTTCCTTCCTTCCTCCCTCCCTCCCTCCCTCCCTCCCTCCCTCCCTCCCGCCATAATGGCTCAGTGGTTAGAATGCAGTATTGCAGGCTAACTCTGCCCACCGTCTGGAGTTCGATCCTGACCGACTCAAGATTGACTCAGCCTTCCGTCTTTCCGAGGTGGGTAAAATGAGGACTCAGATTGTTGGGGGCAAGAGGCCGACTCTGTAAACCGCTTAGAGAGGGCTGTAAAAGCGCCACGAAGCGGTATATAAGTCTAAGGGCTATTGCTAAAGTACTGAGAGAAATTTATTTCATCAGGAAACCCTGGCTGCAAAATCCTGCGTAATGCCATTTTTCATCTTTGAAGTGGCTCACATCCAAAAACAGCTCTTATATAATTCCCAGGAGGCATCGATGAAATCTCAGGTATCGCTGGGACGTAACCTGATTTAAAACTCCCCTTAAAATGTTCCGAATTAGAGGAAGCCGGCATTCACTTTAAACAGTGTATTTTTCTAATCCATTCCACGGATTACCGATTTCTTAACCGGGCCTGATAAAAATGTGATGCTTCTGGAGAGGTAACATTGCTTTATGTTGCGCTAATTGAATTTTTTTTTTTAACCTGCCAATTTGGTAAGTGGTGGGGTTGTTTATGCTTTTAATGGATTTTTGCCGTTTTCAGTGACGGTAGCCTTGTTGTTGTTGTTTTTTAATTTTAAATTAGATTGCCTTGCCTCTGTCATTTTATTGTGCAACGATTTCTCATTACTCTTGCCTTTCGGATGCTTAATTGTCTTTCAAAGGGTTGTTAGGTAGCTTGCCAAAGATGCACTACGCATAAGTCTTCTTTTATTGACATTAACTGTAAGTTTGACAAGCACCGCTACTGCCACCCTGCAGAAGGAGGAAGATGTATAACAATAACTACCCACGTATGTTGCTTATTTCACCCAGGTCTCCTGTAAGACAACTGCTGGAAGAAATATCAATTTGGTTCGGTTCCAAGACGGGAGAAAGACACTGAAGACAAAACAGAAGCTGATTGGATGGAGGGTCCATTGATTGATGAAGCAGGACCACCAATCATGTGTGATTCTGGTGCAATTGATCACATGGAGTTGAGAATGATGGGTATTTATACCTTTTCTTGGGCTTTGCACTTGAGCTTCCTGTTCCTGGTGCAAGAACATGTGTTCTATTGGCCGTTGCCATGAACAAATCCTAAGAGTTTGGCTGAGCTACGTTTGATTGAAGTCCGGGCTGATTGCAATGAAGGGGCTTTTTGGGCAATTCCTACTGTGGCTGAGGGCGAATCCTACATTTGTTCAATTGGGAGGGACCTTGTTAGTGTTTTAGTTCAGTTTAAGGGAGATAAAGTTTGGACTAGCTGAACATAATTAAATACAAATAAAATAAAGTACCTCTCAGTTAAATATCCTGGCCATTCTGGTCATTCCTAGCCCACCTCAAGTATTGAATTAATAATTTGTTCAAAGTACATCTAGATTTCTTTTACTAATTATTTAATAATTGAGTAGCTTTCAATTCAAGTGCTACAAATTCAGATTTTATTGCTTGTATCCTTACGATCTATATTGACATTGTTTCCTGCCTGCTTATTTGCACCCCATGACTATCATTAAATGCTGTACCTTATGATTCTTGATTAATATATCTTGTCTTTTTAGGTACATTGAGAGCATATGCAACAAACATATTCTATTCTATTCTATTCTTTATTCTATTCTATTCTTTCCTTATTCTTTCCTTATTCTATTCTATACTACTGGTGTCTTGATCTTATTTAAGGTCATAATGATTTGGGATTCAACTGCTATTTAAAATCTTTTGGACTTAGTAACAATAACAGAATTGGAAGGGACCTTGGAGGTCTTCTAGTCCAACCCCCTGCTCAGGCAGGAGACCCTGTACCATTTCAGACAAATGGCTGTCCAGTCTCTTCCTAAAAACCTTCAGTGGTGGAGCACCCACAACTTCTGGAGGCCAGCTGTTCCACTGGTTAATTGTTCTCACTATCAGGAAATTTCCCCTTAGTTCTAAGTTGCTTCTCTCCTTGATTAGTTTCCACCCATTGCTTCTTATCCTGCCCTCGGCTGCTTTGGAGCTTGACTCCCTCTTCTTTGGGGCAACCCTTGAGATATTGGAAGACTGCTATCACGTCTCCCCTGGACCTTCTTTTCATTAAACTAGACCTACCCAGTTCCTGCAACCGTTCTTCCTATGTTTTAGCCTCCAGTCCCCTCATCCTCTTGGTTGCTCTTCTCTGCACTCTTTCCAGAGTCCCCACATCTTTTCTACATCATGGCGACCAAAACTGGATGCCGTATTCCAAGCGTGGCCTTCCCAAGGCCTTATAAAGTGGTATTAACCCTTCACGTGATCTTGATTCTCTCCCTCTGTTGATGCAGCCCAGAACTATGTTGGCATGGAACCCATGGACTTCCTACACAGAGTTTGCAATCCAAGCAGACAAGTCAAAGACAGCTACGCCTGAGACATTTTCATGGCATGGATCTCTGAATTCCTATTATATATCGGTAATGAGATTTTAAAAAAAATAATGATCCAGAGGGCAGAAGAAGCCTCGGCAATTAGTTATTTTAACTCCTCCAAGCTGGAACTCATTTCTCACTTTTTCTTCTTCAAAGGATCACCAGAAGAGTTTCAGAGACACTCATTGCTGGATGAGTCACCCACTGTTCATTTTGCCTTCTTCTTCTCCTTATTTTTTTTTAAAAAAGAGAAGAAAATATGCCTTCAGTCTGGAAGAGACAAATTGTTTGAGTAACACATTTCATCCATCCAAAGTCTGCTGCTCATTTACTTTCCCAAACAACAGCTTGAGCATGTGAGATTGTGGGTTTGTCATTTTGTGAACTGTGCAAGGAGCACTGCCTTCAAAAGGTCCCTCATCCTGATTCACTTTCAAGGAGAAGGGAAGTTCTTAAATTCAACCCAAAATTGATCCTTCCCATGAAGAGACGGCAGCGACAGGGACCTCTTAAATCGCTATGGCACATCGAACAGGGGGCTCGAATAGTGAGAAATCAAGATAACCCTCTTTGAACATGAGTTCTTTTCATTTATATTACTAGTTGATAACTCGGCTATTTATTTATAGGGGGAAAACGTCCGGACCGAAGGTAATTTCTAATGTTAGATTTTCTCACCTTAACAGAGGGAGCTCCCTTGTGGAGTACTGTGAAGCCATTACCATGGCAACTCCATTGCGCTGTAAAGTAGAAGCCATTTTACGGCAGTACAGTAGAAGCCACTTTAAGGCACAACAGGCTGCATCTTAACAGAACACACACCTCGAGGGGTTTTAGGGGCGTCTTACCCCACAGTATTTTTTTTTCCAGAGATTAAGTCATCTGTGTACCAAGTGTGGTTGAAATTGCTTGAGGAGTTCCAGAGTTATGCTGGAACATACACACACACAGCCACACACACATATATATATAATTGTTCCACAACACCCTGTTAGGGCCCCAATTAAGGGAGGAGACAAACTGTTTCCTTTTCTGCCTTTCAGCTCATCACCAGAGACCATCTAGACAGAAAGCCATGAGTTCCGTTGTGTGATTTTTTAAATATGTGTGTTAGTTTTATGAGCGGATCAATAAATAAATCAGAGAGACTAGGATAGATCTATTTCGAGCCCCGGTTTGAATCTCAGTAAGAGTATGACTAGCTGATGAGAGCTAAAAAGCTCGAAATAGATCTATCCTAGTCTCTATGATTTATTTATTGATCAGCTCATAAAACTAACATATATATATATATATGTTAGTTTTATGAGCTGATCAATAAATTTAAATTTGAGAGACCAAGTTAGATCTATTTCGAGCTTATTTCGAGCTTATTAGCTCTAATCAGTTGGCCACACCCCACTGGGATTCGAACTAGATAGATAGATAGATAGATAGATAGATAGATAGATAGGATAGATAAGATAGATAGATAGATAGATAGATAGATAGATAGATAGATAGATAGATAGATAGATAGATAGATAGATAGATAGATAGATAGATTTTTTGGATCACATGACCCCGGGATACTGTGACCGTCATAAATATGAACCAGCATCAGAGCGTCTGAATTTTGATCATGTGATCATGGGGATGATACAATGGTTGTAAGAGTGAAAAATGGTCGTAAGTCATTTTTTTCAGTGCCATTGTAACTTGGAACAGTCACTAAGTGAATGGTCATAAGTGAAGGGCTACTTGAATTGTATCCCTGTGGCTCAGTGGTTGATCTGTTGATCAGAAAAGTCGGCAGTTCGAATCCCCAGCGCCGCGTAACGGAGGGAGCTCCCGTGACTCGTCCCAGCTTCTACCAACCTAGCAGCCCGAAAGCACGTTAAAAATGCAAGTAGAAAAATAGGAACCACCTTTTGTGGGAAGGGAACAGCCTTCCGTACACTTTCGGCATTGAGCCATGCCAGCCACATGACCACGGAGACGTCTTTGGCCAGCGCTGGCTCTTCGGCTTTGAAACGGAGATGAGCACCGCCCTCTAGAGTCAGAAACATCTAGCACCTATGTGCGAGGGGAACCTTTATCCTTACCTTAATCTTCTAATCTTCCAGTCACTATATTTTAACCAACTCTTGTTATTGCTGATTAGCATGGAATATTTTACAACTTACATTTTTATCCTTTGTCTTGATGATACTGCCGTTATATTTTTATACTCTTAATAGAATATTTTATATATTACTTTTACAATAGCGTGTAATTATTGTTTTATACATTAATTTTAATAGATTGCCATATAAAGCTTTAATATTATTCAGGCTTCTCAGCGGGGAATAGCTATACTATGGACTAGCCTCCTGCTGAAACCCACGTGCGTTCTCACATTATTGGCTGTCCGCAAGATTATTTCAGACAGCCTACGGAGGAGGAAATAATGCCGTTAATTTAATATTGCTGTTATAATTGCTTGATTTTATTTTATATTTTAAAGCTTCTACGAGGGGTATTTTATGGCACATTGTCGGTGGTTTTATATTGTATTTTTGATTGCCGTGATATTATTATCTGCTGAGCCTCTCTGGAGAAGGGCCGTATAAGTGAATAAAATAAAATAAAATAAAAATGTAGGTGGCGATTTCTCGTAGAGTTTAACCTTTCCAGGATTTCAGAGTTCTCGGCTGTAAATGTAAGCTATGCATAATTCGTATGCATAGTTTTTATTCTGTTGGGTGGGGAGGAAACTCACAATTCCATAATTTTAAATGGTATTTATGTCAGTCTTGGATCGAAATAAAGTAACAGAATAACAGAATTGGAAGGGACCTTGGAGGTCTTCTAGTCCAGGGGTCCCCAACCTTTTTTGTACCAGGGAGCGGTTTCATTTTAAAGAAAATTCCACGGACCGGCTGGCGTAGAGGGGGAGGGAGAGGGAACAGGCGGCGCATGCGCACGCAGGGGTCTCTATGTGTGTGTGAGTCAGCTCACTCGCCCCTCTAGGGCCCCCAACGGCGCAAGCAGCCGCACCTGTGCTCTCCCGCCCCCAGCATGCACGCTGACCAGGGGGCTGCCCCCTCCTCCCTCCTCCTTCTCTCCGGCCCTGCGGCCCGGTTCCTATCAAGCCACGGACCGGCACCGGTCCACGGCCCAGGGGTTGTGGACCCCTGTTCTAGTCCACCTCTTTGCCCAAGCATGGAACCCTTTATCAGTGATGGCTAACCTTTTTGACCTCGCATGCTGAAAGCGTGCGGGACGGGGACAACACATGCGCGCGTGCCCACAACCCCTAATGCAACGCACATGTGATACCCCTGCGCCCAGTGGTGGGTTAATTTTCTTACTACCGGTTCGGGCGCGCTCCCGGCTGCAAGCACAGAAGCGTCTGGGTGGTTTGGGGGAGCCTCCTGCCGCTGCTACTTCCGGTTCGGCCAATCCAGGCCGATCCGGGAGCAACCCACCTCTGCTGTGCTCTCCCCAAGCTTGAGCATGCAATACTCCCACGCCCCTTTTTCGGCCTAGCAGGCCTCCCTGAAGCCTCCTGGGATCAAAAACAGGGTGTGTGTGGGGGGGTGTTGCGCACCGCATCTGCCCGCAACCCATTTTGGGCCTAGCAGGCCTCCCTGAAGCCTCTTGGGACCAAACATGGGGTATGTCTCCCCCGCCCCCCTTCGCATGTGCGTGCGTCTCCCGCATGCATGGCAGAGACCCAAAAATCAGCTGGCTCGCCAGTGGGATGGCACATGCGCGGTGGAGCTGAACTGGGGCGATGGCTTGCATGCCCGCCGAGTGGGCTTTGCGTGCCACCTGTGGCACACATGCCATAAGTTCGCCATCATGGCCCTATTTTATTTCAGACAAATGGTTATCCGGTCTCTTCATAAAATTCCCCAGTATCGGAGCGCCCACAACTTCTAGAGGCAAGTCGTATAAAATTCAAATAATTTGAATTCCCTGGAGCCAATTTGATAAATAAACTCTCACCGACAAAGAAGAGGCTAGCTTTAATGCCTGGATGCACTTCACAGTTGTATATTAATCACCTCATGCTTAAGCAGCGTGAATATTAATTACACCAGCTATTGTTTGTAACTCTTAATGAATTATTTACCGATGACTATTGTGTCTCTGATATCTGACAAGCTAATGACATCTGACTTAGAATGTAATGGAAATCATATTATTTATTTTCTTTTACAGATAGATAGATATGGATGGATGGATGGATGGATGGATGGATGGATGGATGGATGGATAGATAGATAGATAGATAGATAGATAGATAGATAGATAGATAGATAGATAGATATGGATGGATGGATAGGGATGGATGGATGATAGATGGCTAGATAATAGATATGGATGCATAGATAGATGGACGGATAGATAGATAGATATTGATGGATGATTGGACAGATAGATGGATGATAGACACAGATATAGATAGATAGATGGATGGATAATGGATATGGACAGACGGACAGATAGACAGTCAGACAGATATTGATGGATGGATAGATAGATAGATAGATAGATAGATAGATAGATAGATAGATAGATAGATATGGATGGATAGATAGATGGATGGATGGATGGACAGATGGATGATAGATGGCTAGATAATAGATATGGATGAATAGATAGATGGACGGATGGATGGATAGATAGATATTGATGGATGATTGGATGGATAGATGGATGATAGACAGACAGATATAGATAGATAGATAGATGGATGGATAATGGATATGGACGGACGGACAGATAGACAGACAGATATTGATGGATGGATGGATGGATAGATAGATAGATAATAAACAAACAAACAAACAAACAAACAAAGTAGATAGTTTATGTGGTGAGATGGGTAGCAAATAAATCTTAATAAACGAACAAGCAAAAATAATTAAATGGATAACCATTTGTCTGAAATAAAATAGGGCTGAGATGGTGAATCTATGGCGAACTTATGGCGAACCGATTCAAATCGTCCCTACTGGTTCGCCCAAACCGCTCCAAACCGGTTGAATGTCATCCCTGGTTTGACTTATCTTAAGAAGGTTCGTCTGCAGTTTATTCAGCTTCATTATCGGTTGTGTGGATGACTTGATCCCCATGTTATTGCTGCTGTGAAGTTTTACAAAGCCGTGAGAGATTTAGGAGGAAGTAATTAAGGTTCTTCAACCAATAATCTATATTTATAAGGGGATGAAGCGAAGGCAACCTATTTCGACGAACTTCAGAAGTGACATTGAATGTCCTGTTCTAAAGCAGTGGAGGGTGGCTTTGAAACAAGACGCAATTATTTTCTTTTCATCTTAAAATGAGATTATTGCAGCAAAGCAATTCTTTGATAAAGGAGAACATGGGTAGCTCAGGGTTGAAACGTGGGGCGCGCACAAGGCACTCTGAGCTTGGAGGTTTACTTGCAAACGTTTCCTTGCCAAACTAGGAAACGTCATCAGTGCTAGTAAGGAGTGGGGTTTGCTCACGGTTTATATTGAAGGTCCTTTGGCTAGGGTGTTTTACTATTAGCTTGCTTGACAGTTTCTCAACTGGGTTATTGTTTTAATTCTTGATTGTTTGTTGTTGTTAAGTTGCAAAGTCGTGTCCGACCCATTGCGACCCCATGGACAACGGTCCTCCAGGTCTTCCTGTCCTCCATCATCCTCTGGAGTCCATTGAAGTCCAGACTGACTGCTTTGGTGACTCCATCCAGCCTCCTCCTTCTCTGCCATCCCCTTCTTCTTCTCTTGCCCTCCATCGTTCCCAGCATGAGGCTCTTCTCCAGGGAGTCATTCCTTCCCATTAGGTGGCCAAAGTCTTTGAGTTTCCTCTTCAGGATCTGACCTTCTAAAGAGCAGTCAGGGTGGATCTCCTCTAGGACTGACCGGTTGGATGGCCTTGCAGTGCAAGAGACTCAATGCAGGAGTCTTCCCCAGCACCAGAGCTCAAACGCCTCAATTCTTTGGCTCTCAGTCTTTCTTACGGTCCAACCTTCACAGCCATCCATGGCAACTGGGGAAACCATCACCTTGCTAGACACACTTTTGTGAGCAGGGTGACGTCTCTGCTTTTTAGGATGCTGTCTAGATTTGCCATCGCTTTCCTCCCCAGGAGAAAGCCTCTTTTAATTTCTTGGCTGCAGTCCTCATCCACGGTGATCTTGGAGCCCAGGAAAATAAAATCTGTCATTACCTCCATTTCTTCCCCATCTATTTGCCAGGAATTGAGAGGGCCGGATGCCACGATCTTCGTTTTCTTAAAGTCGAGTTTCAAGTCAATTTTTGCCCTCTCCTCCTTCTCCCGTTTCAAGAGGGTTGTTAGTCCGATGTTAATTGGAGTTCATCTATTCTCATTTGGGTGCTGATTGTTGGTAGGGAAGTGCTTTCTACTTGTTGTTCCTTTTTTGGGGGGGGCTTGTTGATTGATTGTCTCTTTTGCACAACATATAGATATTGTTGAGGACTATGCGTGTATTGTCGGCCAGTTTTTCAGAATGCAAAAATTTATGGGAATTCTCTAGCATTTTTGGACTTGGCTTGATCTAAGATAATCACAATTTTCCAGTCGAAACAATGGTAATGTCCGTCCATATCAGTAGTGGGTTTCTGCAGGCTCGCACCTACTCGCGAGAGCCGGTTGGTGAAATTTAGAGAACCGGTGAGAGGGGGTTCCACCGGCGTACCTGGAAGTAAATCTGGCCCGCCGCTGCCAGTGACCCAACGGGAAGGAAAGGAAAGAAAGAAAGAAAGAAAGAAAGAAAGAAAGAAAGAAAGAAAGAAAGAAAGAGAAAGAAAGAAAGAAAGAAAGAAAGAAAGAAAGAAAGAAAGAAAGAAAGAAAGAAAGAATTTATCATCACAATTGAGTCCAAAATTTTGGTTGCTAAGCAAGAGCGTTGTTAAATAAGTTTCACCACATTTTAAAAGGTGGCCACTCCCACCCTGTCACTGCCAAGCCACGCCCACAAAATAGGCCACACCTACAGAGTAGGTTCTACAAAAAATTGAAACCCACCATTGGTCCATATGTTAGGAAATTAAAGAGTTTTCATCGCGCCTTCTGATTCTAAAGAGCCTTATGGATGCATTCTGCTAGGCTTTTTCCTGAAGAAACCCAGCCAAACAATCACCAATACCAACAACCCTGAAAGAATACAAATTGAGAACAAACCTCGCTCCATACCAACATTGATGATATTATCTAGCTGGGTGGTGAAACGTCTGCTAGGAAACAGCCAAGCTTGGAAAGCATTTATTTGGGATGTACCCCACATTTTACAGAATACTTAAGGAAGGTTGCCACACGTATGCTCCTTCCTAGCAATCCAATTCAAGATTTTGGATTGAAATCTAAAATAAATATTAACGTAGCTTCACACCATTTGTTGCAGATTTAACATGCATATGTCCCGCTTGGCCAGAAACCCACTATCTGGAGTTTGATCAAGAAATGTTTTTTTCCCAATATTATTAAATAATATTATATCATATGGTAAACATCATTGAACATATGTATTTTTTTTTTCAACAGCAAAACAAACACTGTTTTAAAAAAATGAAGTGGAGAAAACAAGTATACGGTTATAGATAATTCAGGTTTCCTAGGAAACTCTCTTCAATTGTCTTTACTCAAACAAATAAGTATCTTGCTCGGATATTTGCTGGATGCTGTACTTGAAAATACGAGAGTTATTGCTAACCCTTCAGAACTGAATAGATGTGTGTGTGTGTGTGTGTGGAGTTACAGCTCTATGAAATCTTCAATGTTGTGCTCATTTTGGACTGCATGAAGTAGAATAATCGAAGCTACCAAATAGAATAGAATAGAATAGCAGAGTTGGAAGGGACCTTGGAGGTCTTCTAGTCCAACCCCCTGCTTAGGCAGGAAAGCCCTACACCACTTCAGACAAATGGTTGTCCAACATCTTCTTAAAGACTTCCAGTGTTGGAGCATTCACAACTTCTGGAGGCAACTTCTGTTCCACTGATTAATTGTTCTCACTGTCAGGAAATTCCTCCTCAGTTCTAAGTTGCTTCTCTCCTTGATTAGTGTCCACCCATTGCCTCTTGTTCTACCCTCAGGTGCTTTGGAGAATAGCTTGACTCCCTCTTCTTTGGGGCAGCCCCTGAGATATTGGAAGACTGCTATCCTGTCTCCCCTGGTCCTTCTTTTCATAAGACCAGACATGCCCGATTCTGTGGGGCGCTATGGGGCCAGTTAGAGGACCGCTGAGATGCCAAAATGGCCTCAGGAGAGGCTGGCTAAGGCGAGGAATGCCTGGGAGTGGAGGGGCAAGGGGTATGGCCAGCCAGTGGTGGGATCAGCCGGTTTACCGAACTGCACACAGAGTTAACAACTGTTTCCAGTGAACTGGGCCGAAATGGCTGAATCCTACCTCTGGTCTGGCTGCAAAGGTAAAAAGCAGGTGTCGATTCCCTCCGAATGGGTTGCCAAGGCCTGTTTCCAGTGCAAGAATTAAAAGCCAAAAGGGTTGTTCGGAAACGGCGAAGGATCCCCAGCCAGAAAGCCAGGGATCATTTCTGTCCTTGGCTCCCTGAAGATCGTCTCTTTAACTAGTCTGCACCTCTTCTATCCCCACTGACAGCTGCCATCGGGTTCTCTTGCGGTACCGAAAGATGTTGGTGAGTAACTCTTAATGCCAGACCTCCTAATTAGGCCCCCCAAATGTCTCTTTTTTCAAAACACACCCTGTCATTTTGGGCACACACCAACGTATCCTGTCATCGGTAAGTGACAGAAGCACCGAGTGGAATAGCAAGGAAAGACTAAAGGGTTATACAGAGCATTGATATGTCTCTCCCTCCCTCTCTTGCTCTCTGTTTCTTTCTCTCTTTCCATCTCTTCCAATCTCAGTCTCCCTCTCTCCCTCTCCCTGTCTCTATCTCTATCTCTCCCTCCCTCTCTTTCTCCATCTCTCCCTCCCTCTCTGTTTCTCTGTTGCTCTCCCTCCCTTTCTCCCCCTTTCTCTGTCTCTATCACTCCCTCCCTCCCTTGCTCTCTGTTTCTCTTTCCATCTCTTCCAATCTCAGTCTCCCTCTCTCCATCTCTGTCTCTCTCTCTCTCCCTCCCTCCCTCCCTCTCCCTCTCTCCCTCTCTGTCTCTAACTCCCTCCCTCTCCCTCCCTCCCTCCCTCCCTCTCTGTTTCTCTGTTGCTCTCCCTCCCTCTCTCCCCCTCTTTCTGTCTCTATCACTCCCTCCCTCCCTTGCTCTGTTTCTCTTTCTATCTCTTCCAATCTCAGTCTCTCTCTCTTCATCTCTCTCCCTCCCTCTCTCTATCTCCCTCTTGCCATCTCTCCCTCCCTCCCTCTCCTTGTTTCTCTGTCACTCTCCCCCCTCTCCCTCTCTCTGTCTCTAACTCCCTCCCTCTCCCTCCCTCCCTCCCTCCCTCTGTTTCTCTGTTGCTCTCCCTCCCTCCCACTCTCTGTCTCTGTCTCTATCACTCCCTTCCTCCCTCTCCCACCCTCCCCCTCCCTCCCTCCCTCCCTCCCTCTCTCCATCTCTCTCTCTCTCACTTTGGCTTTGAAACGGAGATGAGCACTGCCCCCTAGAGTCAGGAACGACCAGCACGTATGTGCCAGGGGAATCTTTACCTTTATATACATATACAGTGTTTTTTCTTTTGTTAAAGCAACTGGTGTGCCCAAATATGGGAGGGAGCATCCCGCTTCCCATTTGCCTTTCACCTCAGCTCCCTCCCATATTTGGGAGGAGAGCTTGTGGCTTAGAGGTTAATATAACTGCCTAAAATGTAAAAACAGCCCAGGTTCGAATCCCAGTAAGGGTATGGCTAGCTGATGAGCGCTAAATAGCTTGAAATAGATCCATACTAGTCTCCCCTTCATGTATTGATCAGCAAAAACGTAACGCAATAGGCAAAAAACATCTATCGCAACCAGTAGAATAAGTTAGACAGCCTGGCTTACAAAAGCACCGCAAAGCCCGTTTTGACAATCCGAACAAACCGCCGAGCCGATTTGCAGCCAAAGAGGGAGCAGCCGCGAGAGCCTTCTCCGTCTTACTTAGAGGTGATGGAAATCTTCTCTCGCCTCCAACATTTGCTGCCGTGGAGGCTGTCAAGAAGGGCCCCTCTGCCTTCGTGCTTGACTCATTGCATCTTTCAAGATTCAAGTACGCAACGCCTGTTGCCTTCCTTTCCCCCGTTTTCAACCTATTCCCCTGTCGCACTGGAATGTCGATCAACTTGCAAATAGGAACGGTCTTATTTTTTTCCTTTTTGTTGCCCTGGAATTCTTTCCAGATGAAGAGCTGGATGAAGATGGAAGGAGGGAGAGAGGAAAGTAGTAGAATGACAGGGAGGGAGGGAGGGAGGGAGGGAAGGAAGGAAAGAAGATAAAAGAATGACAAGGAGGAAGGGAGGGAGGAGATAGAAGGATGGAAGGAAGGGAAGGAATAAGGAGGGAGAAAGGAGAGAAGGAGGGAAGACAGGGAGGAAGGAAAGAAAGAAGATAATAGAATGATGAAGAAAGGAGGGAGGGAGGGAGGAGAGAGAGAGAAGGATGGAAGGGAGGGAAGGAATAAGGAGGGAGAAAGGAGAGAAGGAAGGAAGACAGGAAGGAAGGAAAGAAAGAAGATAATAGAATGATGAAGAAAGGAGGGAGGGAGGGAGGAAGGAGAGAGAGAGAAGGAAGGAAGAGAAGGAATAAGGAGGGAGACAGGAGAGAAGAAGGGAAGACAGCAAGGAAGGAAAGAAGGAAGGAAAGAAGATAATAGAACGTTGACGGAAGGAGGAAGGAGGGAAAGAAGACAACAGAATGAAGGAAGGAAGGAGGGAGGGAGAGAGGAAGGAAGGAAAGAATAGAAGGATGAAGGAGGGAGGGAGGAAGGAAGGAAGGAAGACAGGGTGGGAGGGAGATAATAAAATGATAGAGAAGGAAAGAAGGAAAGTAAAACAATGATAAGGAAAGAAGGAAGTATGGAAATAGAAGGAAGAGAGAGGAGGGAAGGGGGCGGGAAAGAGGCAGCAAGAATTTCTTTTCTCAGGGAAAAAAGCTTAGCACTTGAGTCGAAGGAGCGGGTATCTCACCCCGAGCATCTTGGAAAGCTTCTTCTCATACAATATCCAATCGCATCGCTCCTGGTGCGCTTCCCCCTTCATCATCCCTGAACAAACACTGCATTTCCCCCCAAAGATCTAGCTTCGGGTTTTTGCATTCATCACTAGACGATAGGAAAAACAAACAAAATACAAATGGTGATTACATCAAGTTCGATTTGCCACCTCAGTTGTGACTATGGTTCACAGCCCTCCGTGGGGTTTCCCCTTTAACAGATTTCCAAACGGCATCCGCCCGCTCGAGTCCTTTCCGTGCTAGATGTCAGATTCCATCATGCCTTCTGGAAAGCTACTCAGAAAATCAATGCCTCCAGTCCAAATCTATCCGAACGATTCAGAAGCATAAGGGAGCATCACTGCTGGTTGCATTCCGCCAGGCTAAACGGTATTAACCAGCAACCCTGTTCACTTCTGGGACTGGTCTAAGGGTTGCTTATAACTGTTCTGACCCAGAAACTTCCCGAGGAAGCATAAATCACAATCTCTTTTATTTATACGGCTGTGAATTGTGGTCCTCCACAGCCCGCAAGGCTTCCCAAACAGGCTGTGAAGATTCCGACAGACGTCTGCTCGAGTTGCCACAGTCTTTCAGGGGAATGTTGATAAACACCCACCTTATCTCCCTGGGAATGCCGCCAGAGACTTCATGGCCAAAGGCAGAGCGAGGCCAAACTTAGCACAGAGTCAAACAAGAGCTTTTCAAAGCTTGAACCGACCAGAATGAACTAAATTGCGTCCTGCAAAAGCTCACCTCCCATTCGCTCCTCTTTTATGTCTTATGGGAGGGGCCTAATCATCTCCAAGCCTTGCTCCCAAAGTTGACCCTGTTTTCTTAATTGTTCTTCCTTTCTGGCAGCTCTGTGCATGCGCACACTGGGAACAGGCTCCTGCAGTTCTTCTGCCTCGCTGATGTCAGACTCCAGGGGCTTCCAGAGGCAGCAAATAACTACCACATGGCCTTGGCCACCCCCTTCTGCCTCTGAGCCCTCATCCGAGCCTTCCCCAGACTCTAGGACTGGCCCATGTCAGTCCCCAACCTCCTCACTGTCCAAATCTGTTACCAACTCTGCTGGCCGCTGTGGGGCCACAACAATGACATTACCAAATAAAACCACCTTATACTTTCTAACAGTTAATACTAAAAGCCAGAAGTTATAAATATAATATTGAGACTCTAGAAAGAGTGCAGAGAAGAGCAAGCAAGAGGTATTAGGGGACTGGAGGCTAAAATATTTGAAGAACGGTTGCAGGAACTGGGTATGTCTAGTTTAATGAAAAGAAGGACCAGGGGAGACATGATAGCAGTCTTCCAATATCTCAGGGGTTGCCCCAAAGAAGAGGGAGTCAAGCTATTCTCCAAAGCACCTGAGGGCAGGACAGGAAGCAACAGATGGAGACTAATGAAGGAGAGAAGCAACCTAGAACTGAGGAGAAATTTCCTGACAGTTAGAAAAATTAATCAGCGGAACAACTTGCCTCCAGAAGTTGTGAATGTTCCAACCCTGGAAGTTTTAAAGAAGAGATTGGATTACGCTTTGCCTGAAATGGTGCAGGGTTTCCTGCCTAAGGAGGGGGTTGGACTAGAAGACCTCCGAGGTCCCTTCCGACTCGGTTATTCTGTTCTAATATTCATGAAAAGCAAGTAAAGGGCTTACCTAATGAATTCAAGTTAGAACAAGGGCTGCAAGAGAGGAACACGTGCCTTAAAATTGTTCATTTATTGATGGTTCAAAGTTATAACAGCATTGGAAAAAGTGACCTCACACTTACGACCTTGGCAGCCTCCCCACGGCCAAAATTCGGACGCTTGAGTACTGGCCTGTATCTATGATGGTTATAGGGCAGGGGTCTGCAAAGTCGGCTCTTTTAAGACTGGTGGACTTCAACTCCCAGAGTTCCCCAGCCAGCATAGCTGGCTGGGGAATTCTGGGAGTTGAAATCCACCAGTCTTAAAAGAGCCGACTTTGCAGACCCCTGTTATAGGGTATTGGGGTGATTTAGCGACTTTCCGGTAAGCAAAGTCATTGGGAAAGTCCTTGCTTTTGTTTTGCCCGGGACGTCACTTCGTTCAGAACTGAAGAAGCTTCTTGGATGAGAAGCGAAAACCTCTTCAAGGAAAAAAAAATCCAAGAAAGTGGTTGAATGAGAAGCGAAACGCTTGGACGAGAAGCGAAACGCCTTCAAGAAAAAACCCCAAGAGTCCAGTTGCTTCTTCAAAAACCAAAAGGCACCTTTGGGGACAACCGTTGACCTCCATAGACATCTTCTTTTGATGAGCCAAGTCAATGGGGCCGTTTGGTTCTTGTCTTAAGAGTTAGCTCGGAAGAACCGCATTGACCAAAGCGATGAGCCAAAGGTGCTTTTTCAACAGGCAACTGGATTGTCTTTGCTTTTCCTTGAAGGCTCATCCAAGAAGCTTCTTCAGTCAGAACTGAGGAGGCTTCTTGGATGAGCAGCGAAACGTCTTCAAGGAAAAACCAAGAAAGTCCCAGCTGCCTCTTGAAAAAAGCGCCTGTGGGACAACTATGACTTGGATGGTTGAGAATCTCCATAGACATCTCTCCTTACTCCATAATTACTCCAAACTTACTCCAAACATTTAGCTCTTTTCTAAGGTTGTCCCACCTTTGGGACTACCATGACCTGGATGGTTGAGAATCTCCATAGACATATCTCCTTACTCCATAATTACTCCAAACTTACTCCAAACATTTAGCCCTTCTCTAAGGTTGTCCCACCTTTGGGACCACCATGACCTGGATGGTTGAGAACCTCCATAGACATATCTCCTTACTCCATAATTACTCCAAACTTACTCCAAACATTTAGCCCTTCTCTAAGGTTGTCCCACCTTTGGGACCACCATGACCTGGATGGTTGAGAACCTCCATAGACATATCTCCTTACTCCAAACTTACTCCAAACTTACTCCAAACATTTAGCCCTTCTCTAAGGTTATCCCACCTTTGGGACCACCATGACCTGGATGGTTGAGAATCTCCATAGACCTTGTGACCAAAAGTGATCTTACCTTTGTTTTCCAACTTCAGTTCTTCTGCTAGTAAGCTGTCCTGCCTATTGCCAAGTACAAAGGCCAGGAACGAGAGGATCATGGCATCCAAGATTCCAATAATGGCTAAGATGTAAGCCCAGCGGATCGAACAAGCTCCCAGGGTGTACTTGTCTGTTTTCTCACCGCACATCCGCTTCACTTCTTTTGCATCCCAGCCGTCGGGATAAATCATACAACCGAGGATAAGGCAGGCAGCTGGGAGGATAAAAAGGGTAAGGAGGAGGAGGAAGAGAAAGAAGAGGAGGAAGAGAAAGAGGAGGAAGAGAGGGAGGAGGAAGTGAAGGAGGAAAGGAGGAGGAGGAGGAAGAGGAGGACAAAGAAAAGGAAGAGGAAAAGGAGGAGGAAGAGGAGGCAGAGGAGGAGGAGGAAGGAGGAAGAAAAAGAGAAGAAAGGAGGAAAGGAAGGAGAAGAGGAGGAGGAGGGGAGAGAGGGAGAGGAGGAGGAGGAAGGAGGAGAAATAGAAAGAGGAGAAAGAGGAGGAGGAGGGAGGAAGAAAAGGATAAAGAGGAGGAAGAGGAGGAAAAAGGAGGAAGAGGAAGAGAGGAAGGAGGAGGAAGAAAGGAGAAGAGGAGGAAGAGGAGGAGGGCAAAGAAAAGGAGGAGACAGAGGAGGAAGAGGAGAAGGAAAGATGAGGAGGAAGGAAAGAGGAGGAGGGGAGGAGGAGGAGAGAGAGGAGAGAGAGAGATGTTAAAAACTTTAATTAGGCAATAGCTGCATTTCATCATTATACCCATAGCTACTAGTTATTAGAGTATCTCCAGGATTGTATTTCTCATACACAGGATTCCTAAAAGTAAAACATATACAACATGCATGCAGGAGGAGGACAGGCAGAGCCTGGGGATGGAGTCAAGAGAGGAATCAGTCTGGAATCATTACATTCCCACAAGCGATCTAAGCCCAACTCCTCTTGAATTCTCTCGACTCTTTTAACTATTGCCAATGTTTAGTGTTGACCATTAACAAGTGTGCAATTGGCAATTGTGTAAAATTCCACTGCAGATCCAAGCAACTTGTACACCGAGGGCAGAGGACAAATAGCTTATCAGGTCAATTAAACACACACACACACACACACACACACACACACACACACAACTTCTCCCTAGCAAATCATACTTTCATGGGTCTTGTGCCTACACCAAGCGGCTGAAGCAGGAGAACTTCTATATTTATTTCTCTGTTCGCTGATCTGATTTTTAAAATACCCGAATTAGCTTTTTTCCAGATTTGTCGCAGTCAGTAGGAGTGAACACAAACACACCCGCATGCATTTCATTTTTAATTTTAATTTGGTTTGCTTGAAAGCGTCAGAGAGGCTCCAGAAAACATCCCGTATGAAATCATGTTCAACGTTGTCGAATGCGGCTATTTTTAACCATCGATTTTCAACTATGCAGGAATGGGAATTCAGTTCAATTAAAACAGTTACCAAACAACAGAGAAGGGCTTGTCCATCTTCTTTAAGCGTTTTAAAACAGATTTATGCAATATTTTAATTGAATTTCAGCTCGGCTGACTGTCAGATGAAATATCTTGACACATGTCACATTCAGAAAACGGGGAAAAAAGCTATTCACTGCAACGTAGAATTTTACTAAATTCTATTCTAAATGGCAATCTTCAGGTCCCACAAAACAATCCACAATGCAAGGCATTCTTACTTCTTGGATCCTCTTATCAATGCCTGTAAGACGAACAGCATGTTTTGAAATGAAGGTGGATTATCAGCCTAAATAATTTCAATAATTTTTTAAAAAAAAACTATTTACTATATAGCTTGAGTTTTCTGCACTACCTTAAGGGCAACCAGATGTTAGATGTTGTACCTTGGCTTCAGTTTTACAATGAGGGAACAATTCAGGCTAAGAATAACTCAGGGCGAATGGCTTTGACACTATCTGACAGATGTTCCTGATTTTCATATGGCCACATTACCTAAAATACTTCAACAAAGGGAAACCATAACTTGTCTTAAACAAAAATTACCCCTCCTTCCTTCCTTCCTTCCTTCCTTCCTTCCCTCCCTCTTTCTTTCCTTACTCCCTCTACAATCCTTTCCTGCCTCCTTCCCGCCTCTCTAGTTCCATCCCTCCTTCTTTCCTATTATCTTCCTGCTTTCCTTCTCTATCATTCTATTATCTTCATTCTTCTCCCCTCCTCCCTGTATTCCCTCCTTCTCTTCACCCTCCCTCTTCATTCCTTCCTTCTCTCTCGTTTCTTCCATCCTTCCATCTATCCATCTTTCATTCATCATTCCATTATCTTCCTCCCTCCCTCTCTTCCCGCCTTCTCTCCTGTCTTCCTACTTCTTCCTTCCCTCCTTCTCTCTCACTCTCTTCTTCCTTCCTTCCTCATTCTATTATCTTCCTTCCTTTCTCCTTCATTCCTTGTCACTCTATTATCTTCTTTCCTTCCTCCCTCCCTCCCTGTGTTCTCTCCTTCTCTCCTGTCTCCCTCCTTATTCCTTCCTTCCTTCCTCATTCTATTATCTTCCTTCCTTTCTCCTTCCTTCCTTGTCATTCTATTTTCTCTCTTTCCTCCCTCCCTCCCTGTGTTCCCTCCTTCTCTCCTGTCTTCCTCCTTATTCCTTCCTTCCTTCCTCATTCTATTATCTTCCTTCCTTTCTCCTTCATTCCTTGTCATTCTATTTTCTCTCTTTCCTCCCTCCCTCCGTGTTCCCTCCTTCTCTCCTGTCTTCCTCCTTATTCCTTCCTTCCTTCCTTCCTTCCTTCCTTCCTTCCTTCCTCATTCTATTATCTTCCTTCCTTTCTCCTTCCTTTCTTGTCATTCTATTTTCTCTCTTTCCTCCCTCCCTCCCTGTGTTCCCTCCTTCTCTCCTGTCTTCCTCCTTATTCCTTCCTTCTTTCCTTCCCTCCTTCCTTCCACCCAGAGCCCACCTCAGAGCCTCCCCCAAGACTCCAGGACTGGCCCGGCTTCCTCCCCAACCTCCTCATTGTCCGAATCTGTTGTCCGCTCTGTTGCCTGCTGGCGGGTCACAACAATATAAGCCTAATAAATGATTGTTGGCAACCAGGTAAAATTTACACTCGATCGCTTACATTCAAAGTTATTCTGGGGTCGATAGAAATATTGGTTTTTCTTTAACGCGGGTTACGTGTCTCTTTATGCCCCCCAGTTCTTTACACAATTTAAATGAGAAAGATGACCTTTCCTTGAAACTCCCAACATATTACGGCTGACGTGTCGGGGAAAACAGACCGGCACTTCAGCTGGTGTCGAAACCGGCTGTAAATAAGGGTGGAAAAACCCATCGACTGGTTCCACTCGCGTCAGTCACGCGGAAAGATAGGTACTTTCCGTTGATGTTGATGGGAAAAGACACCTTGGGGGGATCTCTGGGTGAGAAAAACGGATTGAACGTGTCACCTAAATCAGTCATGTGGGAAGCTTTGGGAGAGATGTTTGAAAACAACGCTCGTTTGCACAAAACTGGAGAGAGGCGAGGGAGAATTTTCTGGATAATTAATCGAAAGGTCAACTGGAAGAACAACACGAAAGAACAAAGATGGGTTGCTTTGTTGTTGTTGTTTTGCAGGTTTTATTTTATAAACATCTGTTGTGGCCCACAGAGCTGGCGGCAGAGTGAGACGGTGGGGAGGTTGGGGAGGAAGATGGGTCAGTCCTGGAATCTGGGGGAGGCTCTGAGGAGGACTCTGGGTCGGAGGCAGAGAGGGGAGCCAGGGCCTTACACCAGTTATCAGCTGCCTTCGGAGTCAGAAAGCAGTGAGGCAGAAGAACAGCTGGAGCCTGTTCCCAGTGTGCGAGAACCAATGAAGTTCTCAGTTCGCTTCATTGGTTCGGGACTCTCCGAGACACCTTGCCAAGATTTGCAGATCTCAGCCTGGCCACTCTCCAAGCCAGATGAGGTCTGTGACCGTAAATCCTCCCTTGAAAGTCTTTGCTGGAGGTGAATGAGCAGAATTCAGAGAAAATTAATAAAAGGGGTTTTTGTTGGGAGAAAGGAGTTTCCTTCAGGCTCTTGGGAAGCCTCGGTCAGAACGCTAGCTAGTAATCCAGTTGTGTTAAGTGCATCTGGCTTCCCCATTGACTTTGCTTGTCAGAAGATAAACGAGATGGCCAATGCGCTCACATGCCCAGAGAGATGACTCTGTGTGCCACTTCCGGCACATGTGTCATAGGTTTGCCATCATGCTTGAGCAGGGGTTGGACCAGAAGACCTCCAAGATCCCTTCCAGTTTTTATTCTATTCCTATTCCCATTCCTACTCCATTCCCATTCCCTATCCTATCCTATCCTATCCTATCCTTATCCCTATCCCTATCCCCATTCCATTCCTATCCCATTCCCATTCCCTATCCTATCCCTATCCCTATCCCTATCCCCATTCCATTCCTATTCCATTTCCATTCCCTATCCTATCCTATCCTATCCTATCCTATCCTATCCTACCCTACCCTATTCCATTCCATTCCATTCCCAATCCCTATCCCTATCCTACCCTATCCTATCCTTATCCCTATCCCCATTCCATTCCATTCCCTATCCTATCCTACCCTACCCTATCTCTATTCCATTCCTATTCCATTCCCAATCCCTATCCTATCCTATCCTATCCTATCCTATCCTTATCCCTATCCCTATCCCCATTCCATTCCTATCCCTATTCCCATTCCATTCCTATTCCATTTCCATTCCCTATCCTATCCTATCCTATCCTATCCTATCCTATCCTATCCTACCCTATTCCATTCCAGTCCATTCCCAATCCCTACCCTACTCTATCCTATCCTATCCTAATCCCTATCCATATCCCCATTCCATTCCTATTCCATTCCCAATCCCTACCCTATCCTACCCTACCCTACCCTATCCTTATCCCAATTCCTATTCTAATTCCATTCCATTCTATCCTATTCCTATCATCATCATCATCATCATCATCATCATCATCATCATCATCATCACTATGCCAATACGTAAAATCCGACTGGGGAGCTGCTCTGAATGACTCGTTGTTTGGGGGTGTTTTTTTTTAAGAAGGGCTGCAGAGAATTCTTTTCTCTCCCAAACTATTTCTTCTCAAAAGGGTTTGTCTCCTAGCAACAAGCATTTACCTGGTCTGTCCCAAAACACAGGAGAGGCAGCGGGATTAATTGATGTTTATATAGGAAAACACAACGGTATTCAAGGCCTACCACTAACTATATTGCTTTTTTTTTTCAACAAGTACTTCAGTTTGAAAAGAATTGTCAAATTAGTTCCCTCCCTTCGGATCAGAAATGTTGTTTAGCCACAACAATTATCTACGGAGTGGCATTTTGTCACCTGTTGTTGCTTAATCCTTGACTGTGGGTTTTTTTCTTGCTAAATGTCTGTTTTGTACAAATCTCCCCGGTCTTTTAACCATCACATTAAGCCAAAAAGAGATTCCTCTAACTTTATCTAAGAGGCTGTGCGGTGTAGTGGCTACAGTGTTGGAGTAAAAATAGGGAGACTGCGAGTTCTAGTTCTTTCTTAGCCATGAAAACCAGCTGAGGGACTTGGGACAATGACTTTCTGACTGATCAATCCCCCTCACAGAGTTGTGATCAGTGGTGGGCTTCAAATTTTTTTACTACTTGTTCTGTGGGCATGGCTTAGTGGGTGTGGCTTGGCTTGGTGGGCGTGGCAGGGGAAGGATACTGCAAAATCTCCATTTCACCCCACTCCAGGGGAACGATACTGCAAAATCTCCATTCCCTCCCCACTCCAGGGGAAGGATACTGTAAAATCTCCATTCCCTCCCCACTCCAGGGGAAGGATACTGCAAAATCTCCATTCCCTTCCCACCCCAGGGGAAGGATACTGTAAAATCTCCTTTCCACTCCATTCCAGGGGAAGGATACTGTAAAATCTCCATCCCATCCCACTCCAGGGGGAAGGATACTGTAAAATCTCCTTTCCACTCCATTCCAGGGGAAGGATACTGTAAAATCTCCATTTCACCCTACTCCAGGGGAAGGATACTGCAAAATCTCCATTCCCTCCCCACTCCAAGGGAAGGATACTGCAAAATCTCCATTCTCTCCCCACTCCAGGGGAAGGATACTGTAAAATCTCCATTCCCTCCCCACTCCAGGAGAAGGATACTGTAAAATCTCCATTTCACCCCACTCCAGGGGAAGGATACTGCAAAATCTCCATTCTCTCCCCACTCCAGGGGAAGGATACTGCAAAATCTCCATTCTCTCCCCACTCCAGGGGAAGGATACGGCAAAATCTCTATTTCCTCTTGATCATCTGGGACTCAGGAGGCAACAAATAGATGGGGGCATGGCCAGCCAGAGGTGGAATTTGCCAGTTCTCCAAACTACTCAAAATATCCGTTACCGCTTGGCCAGAACCGGTCAGAACTGGCTGAATCCCACCTCTGGTTGAACCCTTCTCTAGATTTTGGTTTCAACAAAGCAGCCGTTCAAAATGGCTGTAAGCGAGCTGAGAGAGTTGTTCGTTCAATGAAAAAAAAATATGGAATGTTTGCACCAAAACATCGGCCAAGGAAGCTTGTCCGAATAAGTGAAGGGACCTCTTAAATCTGGAAACATCTTGAGTTGAGAACACGCTCGGGGTTATGTTTCATGTTGCCGTTTGTCCAAATTGGCGGGGCTATGCATGGACAGACAGGAGTGGCGGAGAAAAGCCAAAATACGGTCATTAATTCAGATTTACAAGCGAGACCTTCTGGCTGAGTCTCGGCTTAGTGGAGAAAGCCAAAACGGATGGCACTTTAAATTCAAAATGCTCTCCCAGGTTAAAATAATTACCCAGGGTTTCTGTTTGTTTAAAAAACACTTCTCAACTGAAGCAGGGGCAGAAAATCGTGGCCGCGGTTTTTAAAAGAAAATAGTCTTACATTCCAGGTTTCTTCTCCAAATGGGAGAAATCCAAAAAAAAGCCAGCTGTTTTCAAAATGGTGTCTTTGGAATAGTTGTCATGTATTAATTTTAATTTAATTTAATTTAATTTATTTAGATTTATAGAACTGCCCTTCTCCATCGAAATGGACCCAGGGCGGTGCACAGGAAATTAAAATCGATAAATAACAATAAATACAGAAAAGTTAAGAATAAATTAAACTAAAAGCCTGTGCTAAAAATCCCAATTAAAATTCTAAAATGCATTTACTCATTGGCTAAGCTAGACCCGGCTTGATGGAACAGATAAGTCTTAAGTGAGCGGCGAAAGAGGGGAAGGTCTGAGATGGTCCGAAGTTCGGGGGGCAGGTCGTTCCAGAGGGATGGCCCAGCCACTGAGAAGGCCCTCCCCCTGGGCACCGCTAGCCGGCATTGGCCGGCGGATGGCACCCTGAGGAGGCCCTCCCTATGGGAGCGGATCGGACGGAGGGAGGTATGCGGCAGGAGACGGTCCCGCAAATATTGTCGCGAACAATAGAGGAGTATTGTTGGTACCGAAGAAAAACATCTCTAAATTTATATTTGCTGACTTTATCTTTACTGCTTCTCCATATTCTACCCAATGGTCAGTTGGTGGCAGCGGTGGGATACAACCGGTATGTCCCAGTACGGGCGTACCGGTGCCTGTAGGGGAGCACCAGGTGCTGTTCCGGTATGGTGCTCCAGAGGGCCCACCCACCCGCCCTCCTTGCGCAGAAGCCAATCGGGGTGTACGCCACCTGCGTGACACTCGCGGTGTCGCAGCAGCTGGAACGTCGCGGTGCCCCTGTGCTGCGCCCGTTCATGTGGTGGACGCCCGGCCCCGTTGCACCGTACTGATTGCAATGGGATCTGGAACCCACCACTGGCTTGGCAGCACAAGGAAACAACAGCCAATGACTTAACAGCCGGCCATCAACACCCCAATCAACACCCCACACAACCAAGCACCATATAAATATCACGCACAGATTAGCCCAAAACAATACTGCAGTAGAGACAAGCTCCCTGTGGATGTACAGGAGTCTCTAAGCTCAGAAGATTAAACCTTTGGTCCCAGTGACAAAACCCAGATTGAATTCTGCAAGGAGCAATCCATTAATATGCAGCAGGAAAACTGAAAAAAAAGGGGAATTAAAGCAGTGTTCTCACCAGATGTTTCTCCCAATGAATTACAGCGCAGCGTTTTTTTAATTAGGCAGTCATTAACAGCATGCTGCCCTCTTCATCATCCCTTGGTTGTGGTTTTTTTAAAAATGCAATTGTCCAGATTGTTCTAAATAATGAGTTGTTGTATACAGCTCAGCGTCACATTTTAACTTCTTATCAACATAATATAGGATTGGTCATCAAGATCCCTTCGTCCGATCCGCTCCCACAGAGAGGGCCTTCTCAGGGTGCCGTCGGCAGGGCAATGCCGGTTGGCGACACCCAGGGGAAGGGCCTTCTCTGTGGCAGGCCCTACCCTCTGGAACGACTTACCCCCCGAACTACGTACCATCTCAGACCGCCGCCTCTTCCGCCAGCGTCTTAAGACGCATCTTTTCCAACAAGCCGGCCTAGCAAAACCTCCCATTTTGACTGTTTTTAGATAGATTTTAATTTGGGGGATTTTATACTATTTTAGCACAGGGTATGATTTAATGGCTTTTTAAAATTTTGTACTTTTGTGACATTTGTTATGTTTTTTAAATTTCCTGTGCGCCGCCCTGGGTCCTTTTTGGAGAAGGTGCGGGGTATAAATTTGAATAAAACTAAAAACTAAAACTAAACTAAACTAAGAAAACCAGAAAATTATAAAGGGAATTAAACTGGAAATATTTTAGGACGAATTTACCCTGATACACTATCACAGAATATTTTTTAAAAAAATATACGCTTTATTTATACATACACTGACCCTTTATGAAGTCCCTGAACCCAGCGGGGCAATGTAGCTTCAGCAGCCCTCGCTAGGGTTTCCCCCCTTCCTCCGCCCAGCCCTCCTTTGCTTAGGCTTCTTCGTCAAGATGCGGCTTTTGGGGCTAATGGGGCTTCGGTTTCCAGCCCGACAGCCCCCAAAGCCACTTCTGGACCTATATTGGTTCTCAGCACTCTGGGAAGCCATCAAAGCAGCTGGGAGAGGCGCGTGGCTTCGTTTAGCCTCCCTGGACGTCGCAGCAGCCCCAAGCGCGCTGATCTCGGCATTTTTCGCATCGGGACATGCTGCAAGAGGGAGAGAGTGAAGACCTTTTCCAGCCAGGGCAAAGGACTTCCCCGGACTTGTTTTGCTGAGCATGGGGCAACGGGCCTGCACCTCCACCACCAGCAATCCGGAAAAGGTCTTCACTCACTCTCTTTTGCAGCACGCCCCGATGCGAAAAACACCAAGATCGGCATCCTTGGGGGTGCTGCTGCGACGTCCAGGGAGGCTGGCTTCTTTTCCTTTACTTCCCATTGGGTCAGCAGCAGGGGCGGGGCAGACTTACTTCCGGGTCGGCTGGTGGAACCCCCTCCAGCCGGCTCGCTAAATTTCACCATCCGGTTCTTGCAAGCCGGTGCGAGCCGGCAGAAACCCACCACTGTGTGTGTATATCTAAATACATATTTATACATATTTGACATGGTGGCTCAGTGGCTAAGATGCTGAGCTTGTCGATCAGAAAGGTCAGCAGTTCGGGGGTTCGAATCCCTAGCGCCACATAACGGAGTGAGCTCCCGTGACTTGTCCCAGCTTCTGCCAACCTGGCAGTTTGAAAGCATGTAAAAATGCAAGTAGAAAAATAGGAACCACCCTTGGTGGGAAGGTAACAGCGTTCTGTGTGCCTTTGGCGTTTAGTCATTGCCGGCCACATGACCCCGGAGATGTCTTCGGATAGCGCTGGCTCTTCGGCTTTGAAACGGAGATGAGCACCGCCCGCTAGAGTTGGGAATGACTAGTACATATACATATTTACCTTTTAATACATATTTATGTACATACACTCACAGGTGTATTCTGTTTGCAAATCTCTATATCCCGGGCAATGTGGTGCCTCAGTGGTTATCAGACCTGCCTCAACTTGAACGTTTAAGTAAGAAGAATGCTTGACTCCATTTCTCCAGAAAGGTATAGTTTACTAAAGGTCAAGTGGAATGCAATTAAGCAAAGCCAGAACTGAAATTCGCATGCCCAAATCCCCAAAGTCTAACAGGTAAGTAACACGTAAAGGAGTTAGTAAAGCATGTGTGTTTCCCCAGCCAAAGCTCCTCTGATTAGGGGATATTACACCGACACCTTATTTCTCTCTCTTGTTTACAGTTTAAGTGACACTCGTTATACCGCTGTCCAGTTTCCTTGGCAACACAATGGCTTTCTGCCTACAACTTGCACAACTTCTAGTTTTAGAAAGTGTGCATTCGTTTCTTCTGTGGGGCTTTGAGGGGAGCCGGCGTTAATACGTGTCTTTTTGTCTGACGCCACAAGAATTGTCTTTCCCTGGCTTCCTTTCGGAAGCATATTCGAAAATTATTCCGAACAGCAAGAAACAGGACGAGATTTGCTTCTTAATAATCTCTGGCGCCTTCCTTGCAAAACTCACCGCGCAAAGCAAACAATAAAACAACCTATCAATTCAGTCTCCGTAAAATCAACTTAAAACCAAGTGTTTGTTTTCAAAAGGCCCAGTGGCTAAACTGCAGCATTGCAGGCAATTTCTGCCCACTGTCAATAGTTTGATTCTGAGGAGGCTCAAGGTTGACTCAAGGTCCTTCCGAAGTGGGTCAAATGAGGACCATGATTGTTGGGGGGCAAATTGGCTGACTCTGTAAACCACTTAGAGAGGGCTGTAAAGCACTGTGAAGCGGTATATAAGTCTAAGTGCCATTGCCATCTAAACAGTGATGGCACAGTGGTTAGAATGCAGTATTTCAGGCACACTCTGCCCACAGCCAGGAGTTCGAGCCTGACTAGCTTGAGGTTGACTTAGCCTTCTATCTTTCTAAGGTCAATAAAATGAGGAGCAATATGCTGACTCTATAAACTACCCAAATAGGGCTAAAAGCACTGTGAAGCGGTATATAAGTCTCAATGTTATTGTTACTTCTGCTGCCACCCTAACCCTGCAACAGGTGATAATTGTGGACTCAATTAGGGTCAAAAACCCAACATCATGTAGAGGTGGTCCTGGACTTATGACGACAATTTCTGTTCCTAAGCCAGACAGTTGTTAAATGAGATGTGTCCCATTTTGCGGCCTTTTTTGCCACGGTCATTAAGCGAACCATTGGATTTGTCAAGTGAATCGTGGGATCGTTAAGCAAATCTGGCTTCCCCCTTTGCTTGTCGGAAGCCAGCTGGGTAGGTCTACCAAGAGAGATCGCATGAGGCCCCGTTGTTAAGTGAAGCACTGCAATTGTTAAATTAGTAGGAAGGTTGTTAAAGTCAATCCGACTCCCCATTTGACTTTCTTGTCAGAAAGGGGGCAAAAGGGGATCATGAGATGCCCCCGCAAGACACTGGAATGTCGGTTCTCATGTGTCTGAATTTTCATCATGCCACCATGGGGAGATTCTCACAATCGTAAGTGTTGAAAAAATGGTCATAAGCAGTGGTGGGATTCAGCCGGTTCGGGCAAACTGGTTGTTAAATTGCTGGCTGGCCCTGCCCATTCCTGCCCTGCCCTTTTCAGGAGTCCCCACACGCCCCGTTTTGGCTCCCAGGTAAGTGCAGGGAGGCCTACTAGGCCCAAAATGGGGTGTAGCACCCCCCCATGGCCCGATTTTGCTGCCAGGGGGATTCAGGAGTGTTGACTGCCACACACATCCTGGCCATGCCCACCCTGGCTACACCCACCCAGCCGGTCATTAAGGCAGAGAACCCCACCACTGGTCCTAAGTCATGTTTTTCAGTGCCGTTTTAACTTCGGACAGTTGCCAAGCAGTTGTAAGTCAAGGACAGTGGTGGGTTTCAAATTTTTTAGAACCTACTCTGTAGGTGTGGCCTATTTTGTGGGTGTGGCTTGGCAGTCATGTGACAGGGTGGGAGTGGCCACCTTTTATAATGTGGTGAAACTCATTCAACAACGCTCTTGCTTAGCAACCAAAATTTTGGACTCAATTGGGATGATACATTCTTTCTTTCTTTCTTTCTTTCTTTCTTTCTTTCTTTCTTTCTTTCTTTCTTTCTTTCTTTCTTTCTTTCTTTCTTTCCTTCCTTCCTTCCTTCCTTCCTTCCTTCCTTTCCTTTCCTTTCCTTCCCATTGGGTCACTGGCAGCGGCGGGCCAGATTTACTTCCAGGTACGCCGGTGGAACCCCCTCTCACCGGTTCTCTAAATTTAACCAACCGGCTCTCGCGAGTAGGTGCGAGCCTGCAGAAACCCACCACTGGTCAAGGACTACCCATAGAACTTGCAGAAAATAGCAAGGCAGATGGCTTGGCTGAACGTGCACGACTGGGCAAATGGATAAAACACTGTTAACAAGCTTCCCAAATTTGAATATGCTGCTTTATTCGCAGTCAGGTGCTCTCCCGTAGCCTCCGAGCCCTTCTAAGGGCTTCATTTGCTCTGCCGCACGGATTTTAATTAATCTTGCCCTACACCCACAAGCCTTCACAGATCATTTCAGACAGAAGCATCAACATAAAGGTATTTCCACCACCCCCCTCAAAAAAAACCCCTCCAGATTTCTCAAACTCTGGCTGCTTAAATCCATGGTCATCAAATATCCACTGCCAGAAACAACATGTACAATTTTCGAGGGTTCTGACTGTTTTGGTAAAAAAATAGAGAGAGGTGGATAAACATACAATTTCTTATTTCTAATATAAAGGGTA